>JAUCMX010000007.1:10367615-10760115 GCA_033459395.1 Hemibagrus guttatus
CCACGTTTCATCTTCAATGCCCTTGCTGATGGAAGGAGGTTTTTACTCAAAATCTCACGATACATGGCCCCATTCATTCTTTCCTTTACACGGATCAGTCGTCCTGGTCCCTTTGCAGAAAAACACCCCCAAAGCATGATGTTTCCACCCCCATGCTTCACAGTAGGTATGGTGTTCTTTGGATGCAACTCAGCATTCTTTCTCCTCCAAACACGACAAGTTGAGTTTTTACCAAATTTTGGTTTCATCTGACCATATGACATTCTCCCAATCCTCTTCTGGATCATCCAAATGCTCTCTAGCAAACTTCAGACGGGCCCGGACATGTACTGGCTTAAGCAGGGGGACATGTCTGGCACTGCAGGATTTGAGTCCCTGGCGGCGTAGTGTGTTACTGATGGTAGCCTTTGTTACTTTGGTCCCAGCTCTCTGCAGGTCATTCACTAGGTCCCCCCGTGTGGTTCTGGGATTTTTGCTCACCGTTCTTGTGATCATTTTGACCCCACGGGGTGAGATCTTGCTGGAGCCCCAGATCGAGGGAGATTATCAGTGATCTTGTATGTCTTCCATTTTCTAATAATTGCTCCCACAGTTGATTTCTTCACACCAAGCTGCTTACCTATTGCAGATTCAGTCTTCCCAGCCTGGTGCAGGTCTACAATTTTGTTTCTGGTGTCCTTTGACAGCTCTTTGGTCTTGGCCATAGTGGAGTTTGGAGTCTGACTGTTTGAGGTTGTGGACAGGTGTCTTTTATACTGATAACGAGTTCAAACAGGTGCCATTAATACAGGTAACGAGTGGAGGACAGAGGAGCCTCTTAAAGAAGAAGTTACAGGTCTGTGAGAGCCAGAAATCTTGCTTTTTTGTAGGTGACCAAATACTTATTTTCCACCATAATTTGCAAATAAATTCTTTAAAAATCAGACAATGTGATTTTCTGGATTTTTTTTTTCTCATTCTGTCTCTCATAGTTGAAGTGTACCTATGATGAAAATTACAGGCCTCTCTCATCTTTTTAAGTGGGAGAACTTGCACAATTGGTGGCTGACTAAATACTTTTTTGCCCCACTGTATATATGAAATATGTATGTACGTTGTAACGTTAAGTTTGTATGTTTTTTTTATATATATATAAATTTTTATTATTATTATTATTATTATTATTATTATTATTTTATCTGTAACAATATAAAATTCCTCAGTATTAAATGCCAAAACTGGTTTATCGTTCTGGATTGAATGGTAGTTTGCAGCTAATTAAAGAGTTGCAAGAGAATCATTTGCATGTAACTTCCTGAGTGGCTCTGAGTGGTTTATTTGTCAGTAGTCCACCACTCTGTCATGTTTTTTTCTCTTCAGCATAAGATGACAGCTGTGTGCTGAACCGATACGAAGGGGTTGTTCATGCTTCACACATTGCTGTGGTGTTTTGTTTGCAGCTGTTGGCTGTGTTCATGCAACTTGGTGCACGAGAGCTCCTCATGCATTACATGGATCTAAAACAGACCAATGATGTCCAATTAACCTTTGAAGCCCTCAAGGTAGCACACACTCTCCATATAATCATATACCTAACTCCTGCACAGACACCCAGCACATCAAAAAGTTATTGTATTGAAATGATGGTTTATGTATTCTTTTGCCTAGTAATTATAAAAACATTTTTTAACTTATTTATTTACTATGAAGTATGTCTCTCTTACAGTATCTGGCTTCTCTCCTGCTGCATAAGAAGTTTGCAGCAGAATTTGTGGCTCATGGTGGAGTGCAGAAACTTTTGGAAATCCCGCGGCCATCCATGGCTGCCACGGGAGTCTCTCTGTGTCTCTATTACCTTGCCTACAACCAAGATGCTATGGAGAGGGCAAGTGACGTTCCCAAACAGAGACAAACAATTTCACTTTAATGTATTATATGACAGTAAAACCTGTCATTGTTTTTAATTGCTTACCAGCTGGAAGTGTTGAAAACATGTGTATAGCCATATTTGTGTTAACAGCACCTAAGCAGTTTGCTGTGTAATTCCAGGATGGCAATTGCTGGTTTAGGGCACAGTTTTTCTTCTTCAGCTATGTTAGGTGTCTTCTTCTTCTTTCGGCTTTTCCCTTCAGGGGTCGCCACAGCGAATCATCTCTCTCCACCTATCCCTATCTTCTGCATCCTCAACACTTGCACCCACTAGCTTCATATCCTCATTAATTCCATCCATATACCTCCTCTTTGGCCTTCCTCTTTGCCTCCTGCCTGGCAGCTCCATGTCCAACATTCTCCTACCAATATACTCACTCTCCCTCCTCTGAACATGTCCAAACCATCTTAATCTGGCCTCCCTAACTTTGTCCCCCAAATGTCCAACATGAGCTGTCCCTCTGATGTACTCGTTCCTAATCCTGTCCAATCTTGTCACTCCCAAAGAGAACCTCAACATCTTCAGCTCTGCTACCTCTAGCTCTGACTCCTGTCTCTTCCTCAGTGACACTGTCTCTAAACCATACAGCATGGCCGGTCTCACCACTGTCCTGTACACCTTCCCCTTGATTCTCGCTGATATTTTCCTATCACACAGAACTCCCGACACCTTTCTCCACCCATTCCAACCTGCCTGCACTCGCTTCTTTACCTCTTTCTCACACTCTCCATTACTCTGGACTGTTGACCCCAAGTACTTAAACTCCTGTACCTTCTTCACCTCTTCACCCTGTAACCTTACTGTTCCACTTCCCTCCCTTTCATTCACACACATGTACTCAGTCTTACTACGACTGACTTTCATTCCTCTTCTCTCCAGCGCAAACCTCCAGCTCTCCAGGTTTACCTCCACCTGCTCCCTGCTCTCACTACAGATCACAATGTCATCTTCAAACATCATTGTCCAAGGAGACTCCTGTCTGACCTCCTCTGACAACTGGTCCATCACTATAGCAAACAGGAAGGGGCTCAGAGCCGATCCCTGATGCAGTCCCACCTCCACATTGAACTCCTCTGTCTGACCTACAGCACACCTCACCACTGTCCTGCTCCTCTCATACATGTCCTGCACCACTCTGACATACTTCTCTGCTACTCCTGACTTCCTCATACAGTACCACAGCTCTTCTCTTGGCACCCTGTCATACGCTTTCTCCAAGTCTACAAACACACAGTGCAACTCCCTCTGACCATCCCTATACTTCTCCATCAAAATTCTCAGAGCAAAAATTGCATCTGTTGTGCTCTTTCTGGGCATGAAGCCATACTGCTGCTCACAAATTTCCACTACCTTCCTTAACCTAGCTTCCACTACTCTTTCCCATACCTTCATTGTATGGCTCATCAACTTTATCCCCCTATAGTTACTGCAACTCTGCACGTCACCCTTATTCTTAAAGATCGGCACTAACACACTTCTTCTCCATTCCTCAGGCATCCTCTCGCTCTCTAAAACCCTGTTGAACAAACTAGCTAAAAATTCCACTGCTGCCTCTCCCAGACACTTCCAGACCTCCACCGGGATGTCATCAGGACCAACTGCCTTTCCACTTTTCATCCTCTTCAAAGCCTTCCTGACTTCATCCTTTCTAATCTTATCTACTTTCTGTTCCACAGAGTTCACCCCTTCTACTCTTTTTTCCCTCTCATTCTCCTTATTCATCAGCTCCTCAAAGTATTCCTTCCATCTCCTCTGTACACTCTCCTCACTTGTGAGCACCCTTCCATCTCTATCCTTAATAACTCTAACTTGCTGCACATCCTTCCCATCTCGATCCCTCTGCCTAGCTAACCTGTACAAGTCCTTCTCTCCTTCTCTAGTGTCTAACCTAGTGTACAACTCGTCATATGCCTTCTGCTTGGCCTTAGACACCTCCCTCTTCACTCTGCGCTGTAATATTGTATTACACTAAACTCCTTGTATTCCTGTCTATTCTCTTCAGTCCTGTCCATGTCCCACTTCTTCTTGGCTAACCTCTTCCTCTGGATACTATCCTGAACTTCCTCATTCCACCACCAAGTCTCCTTATCTTCTTTCCTCCTTCCAGATGACACACCCAGCACCTTTCTCCCTGTCTCCCTGATCACTTCTGCTGTAGTTTCCCAGTCATCGGGCAGCACTACCTGACCACCCAGAGCCTGCCTCAACTTCTGTCTAAATTTCTCACAACTTTCCTCCTTTTTCAGCTTCCACCACTTGGTTTTCTTCTCCATCTCTATCTTTGACCTCTTCGTCTTACAGACCATCAAAGTCATCCTACACACCACCATCCTATGCTGTCTGGCTACACTCTCTCCCACTACCACTTTACAGTCACTAATCTCTTTCAGATTGCCTCTTCTACATAGGATGTAGTCTACCTGTGTTCTCCTACCTCCACTCTTGTAAGTCACCCTATGCTCCTCCCTCTTCTGAAAATAAGTGTTAACCGCACCCATGTCCATCCTCTTAGCAAAGTCCACTACCATCTGTCCTTCTAGGTTCCTTTCCTGAACTCCAAACTTGCCCATCACCTCCTCATCACCTCTGTTCCCCTCACCAACATGTCCATTAAAATCCGCTCCTATCACCACTCTCTCACCCGTGGGAATACTCTCCATCACCTCATCTAATTCACTCCAGAATCTCTCTTTCTCCTCTATCTCACAACCTACCTGTGGGGCATAACCACTAACAACATTCAACATCACCCCTTCAAACTCTAACTTCAGACTCATCACCCTGTCTGACACTCTCTTCACCTCCAGAACATTCCTCACAAACTCCTCCTTCAGGACCACACCTACCCCATTTCTCTTACTATCCACACCATAGTAAAACAGCTTGAATCCTGCTCCTATACTACGAGCCTTGCTACCCTTCCACCTGGTCTCCTGTACACACAGTATATCCACCTTCCTTCTCTCCATCACATCAGCCAGCTCTCTACCTTTCCCTGTCATAGTACCAACATTCAGAGTTCCTATTCTCAGTCCTACACGCTTACCTTTCCTCTTCTCTCTCTGTCTACGCACTCTCCTCCCTCCTCTACTTCTTCGACCAACAGTAGCCCAATTTCCACCGGCGCTCTGTAGGTCAACGGCGCCGATGGTGGTCGTTGTTAACCTGGGCCTCGGCCGATCCGGTATGAAATTCGTACTGACGATTCGCATGGTTAAATTTGGCAATGTTTTACGCCGGATGCCCTTCCTGACGCAACCCTCTCTATTTATCTGGGCTTGGGACTGGCACAGAAGTCACTGGACTGTGACCCCCATGGCTAGATTTCAGCTATGTTAGGTGTAATGCAGTTTATTAAGTTAATGTGGAATATACACAGCACTTTTCACCTCCAGAACCAACTGAGCAATAGATATTATTAAAGTTGTACACACACTTCCATGAACATCACTGTGAAAAATTGCTGAAATTAAGAAGCATAGAGAGGCAAAACACCTTATTTTTCTTTTTGAATCACTTTTCTATTTTTTGCTTGTTGATTAATATAATTCTGATTAATACTTTTGGAATGACATTAATTCCATATTTAATAGAGAAAAATATTCCATGGTTAACTGTATGTAGAAATTATGCGAAATCCAGAAAGGAAAATATCTGGTCATAATCAGTTTTTTGTAACTTATTTAATTTGCTATAGTCATAATTACTCTTACAGGTGTGCATGCTACCCCACTCCCTGTTAGCAGAGGTGGTGAGTTACACACTGTGGCTGTTGGAATGTTCTCATGCCTCTGGCTGCTGTCACGCCACCATGTTCTTCTCCATTTGCTTCTCATTCCGAGCCGTGCTCGAGCTCTTTGACAACCAAGATGGACTGAGACGCCTTGTCAACCTGGTATGTATCCAGACAAGCACAGAAAGTGGTTGAATGCTATTCACATTTTATAGTTTATTTTCAGCTCTGCCACTGATTGAAAATATAGTGGATAATATCCACTCCTATATACCCTAGTGGCCTAGTGATGAGCAAACCAGAGTAACATAGTGACTGAACTAAACAATTTCATACACTAAGACTGTGTTATTTGTAATGCTAATACATTTCCAATGTAGGGAATAGTTAATAGGGACATTTTTGAGCAAATTGACAGGCTAAATGTTTATCTAAACATGTTACATCCCTGCTGTTAAAATACTTTCAAATCATTGCCTGAATGGACCACACTGATTGATAGTATTTGAAAGCTTACATGATATTTTGATACAGCTGTTGATTTGTCATATGCTTAATTCTGGTTCTTATGGAAAATGATCTTGCTATTTGTGCATGCAGATAAGTACTCTGGAAATCTTGAATCCAGAGGATCAAGGGGCACTGCTGAGTGATGATGAGATCTTCTCCAGCAGGCAGACAGCCAAACACACGTGTATGGCTCTACGCCGGTACTTTGAAGCCCATCTGGCTATTAAAGTGGAACAAGTAAAGCAGAGTCTGCAGCGCACAGAGGGTGGAGCACCCATTCATCCCCAGCCTTATTACAAGGTACAGTGTACAGAAACTATAGTCTAGCAGACTTTTCACAAGGTACATTCTAACATGAGATCTTTTGAAACCTGTACCTAATTTACATGCATAGCTGCAAACATACACTACCATGACTGGTTCATGTTTTAGAAAGTGGTCACACACATTGGCTTAATTTAATCTGAAACAGGTATCTCATGTGCATACATCCTTAATTATGAAGTAATTTTAGAAGAATACTTTTGCCATAGGCCATTACCTTCTAAAAGCATATTTTTGTTTATTAAAAATCACATACACTGTATGTAGATAACAGTATACGATAGTTTTGTTTGTCTGTCTTTCAGCCTTGCTCCTACACTCATGATCAGGTGGTTGAAATGGTGGAATTCCTTATTGAGCATGGGCCAGTGCGTCTGTACTGGGAGCCTGCTGAAGTCTTCCACAAACTATCCTGTGTGCAACTCCTGCTGCAGCTCATCTCCATCGCTTGTGACTGGAGGACTTACTACGGCAGGTGAGACGAAGGATAGCGAATTTAGAAACAGTAGGGGATATTTTGTGACAGGGTTGAAAATTTAAAAATCAAATGGCATAATACTGCAGTGAGTTTAATTATCAGACTGGGGAAACACTTTTTATTTTTTTTCCCCCTTCCTCCATTTTAACAGCCGGGGATGGGAAGACTCGGGGCTCTTTTGTTGCAGTTCACCTAGCAGACAGGAGGGGGGTCTAAACCAAGGGTGTAGAGGGGGTCATGATTTATTTATTTAAATTTGTAAATAATTTTATAAACTATATTTATTTTTTCTCCTCTTCAGTATTATAGATCCATGACACACATTCCCAGTAAATTCCATTTCAATTCCAGGTTGTAATCTTAAATTGTGATATATACAGAGTGTATGCATCACACTACTTAATTCTTAATACATAACTTAATACATTTATACACACACTACACATGTTCGTTCCAGTATATTTGAAACAATATATTTGATGTCTGCAAAATAATTTAACATGAATAGGAGACAAAATGTGATAATGAAATCAGTTTTGTTTTAATAAGCGACAAAGGAGATTTAAAAGAAAAAATAAGCATTGTATATCAAACAATATTTACACTCAATATTCAGAGGCACCTTTTACAAATGCAACAATTTTAAATGCTTTTACATTTCAGCATTGTACCTCCTTTGCTGTACATCATTGGTAGTTGGTTGCTATGGTCTGCTAAATTTAATTACAATACTTATAAGTATGTAATAATATTAATTATAACTTAACAAATAATTATATTTTTTAATATGGCAGTTTGTATACGGTTTCAGTAACTGACACTACTTTTTGCCTACCTTGTTTATAATTGATTTAGTATTTTTATATTTTGATATCTTTGAATATAAGTGTAGACATTTTATCTCACAGGAGTGACACAGTACGGTATGCACTGGACATCCTCAGCATTCTGACTGTTATCCCTAAAACACAGCTCCTTTTGGCTGAAAATGTGGCTGTACTAGATGAAGGCGGGTCTACCATCTCCACAGTGGGTGAGGGATTGTTGATTAATGACATTGTTTATCAGGTTTCAAGGTAGGCACTGAAAATTTGAGATTGACAGTAGATCTGCTATGGCTTTACATGTTCTCACTAATATAGCGTTTTGGTGAAGTAAATGATGACATTTGATAAGTTTATCTTGGTGAATACAAAGCAAAAAAGCAGTGATTATTCCCTATAACAAATTAGAATTAAAACTTGTTTTATGCAAACTTGGTTCTGTTATACTTTTTGTAATTGCTTGTTAATCTACTGTGAAGGCATGAGCATCATCCTGGTGGTAGCTGAGGGTGAGGTGTTTGTGAATGATGCAGAGATCCAGAAGTCAGCTCTGCAGGTGGTGATTAACTGTGTGTGCGCCCCTGACAAGCGTATCTCCAGCATTGGTAAATTTATCTCAGGAGCACCACGACGGCGTCTTCCCCAGAGCCACCGCACCAGTGAAAGTGTCCTGGCCAAAATGTGGAATGTGGTCCAGTCCAATAATGGCATCAAGGTCTTGCTCTCTCTGCTCACAATCAAAATGCCCATAACAGATGCCGACCAAATCCGTGCATTAGCATGCAAAGCATTAGTGGGTTTAGCACGAAGCACCACAGTGCGGCAAATTATCAGCAAGTTACCACTGTTCAGCAGTGGGCAGATCCAGCAGCTAATGAAGGAGCCTGTGCTTCAAGACAAACGCAATGACCATGTACGTTTTTGCAAATATGCCGCAGAGCTAATAGAGCAGGTATCTGGAAAACCACTCCTAATTGGCACAGATGTTTCACTAGCGCGGTTGCAGCGTGCCAATGTTGTAGCGCAGACACGCATCACGTTCCCCGAGAAGGAGTTGCTTCTGCTCGTTCGGAATCATCTGTTGTCAAAAGGTCTTGTCGATACAGCTTCAGCACTAACCAAAGAGGCTGACCTGCCTATGTGCATCCATTCTCATGCTCATGCCAGTGTAGCACCATTTTCACAATCTGTATCCACACCCCCCACACCAACTGCCATCCCACGGACTCCTCGCCTCGCCAATGGTGTGGCAGCACGGCTTGGAGGCCATGCCTCCCATGTGCCTACTCCATCTCTTCACCTACAGCCCCGCCCATCTACTTCACAGCCCCCACCTCCAGCTCCACCCACATCTCACCACAGCACTGGCTCCCCTCTTGTTGGCCGAATCGTGTTCTCGAGGGAACGGCCGTCTACCTATGCAGCAGGATTGAAGAAACCCCGTGTTTTGAGGCAGAAATCGGACCATGGTGCATTTAGCCAGAGTCCAGCTATGAAGAAACAGTTGGACCGCCATCTTCCTTCCCCACCAGCTCTTGATAGGTCTGGTATTATTATTGTTGTTGTTGTTGTTGTTGTTGTTGTTGTTATTATTATTATTAACATAATACACTCAATTTTATGCTTGCATATCAGATTTGATCATTTACATTCTCTACACCATCTTAACAGGCTTTCTATTGGATTTGTTTAACACATTAAGATTTGTTTCTTTAAAGTCAAAGTAGCATTGTTGCGTTGTGAGAAAATGCTTACAGTTCCCCCCACATACAAAAGTTAGTCATTTATTGTATGTGTACTCTTCAAGGTTTTGTCCACCTATCTGCTATTGTAATACTCTTGAACAATTAATTGTAAAAAAAAAGTGCATAAATTAAGATTATGCTAATAATTTTTTTTTTTCTCTCTTGGCATTCTCAAGCATGAAGTATGTGCTGTGTTTACCTTGTTCTTTTGTAGTATTATAACGGAGTACCTACGAGAGCAACATGCACGTTGTAAGAACCCGGTCACCACATGCCCTCCGTTCAGTCTCTTCATGCCCCACCAATGTCCAGAGCCAAAGCAGAGGTGCCAGGCACCAATAAACTTCACCGCACGTCACACACGCAGGGTCGCCTATCCTAAATATGGAGGGGTGGATGGAGGCTGCTTTGATAGGCATCTCATCTTCAGCAGGTAATTTAAGAACTTGAAGCATATTTTGCATGTAAGGCAGTTTTACTGGCGGTTATTTCAAGGATTTTGGTGTATGTAGTGTCTTTGTGTATTTGCATAGTGTTTTACAATGTAACTAAGAACATGCATATTGCTTGTAAATAATATAAAGAATTTTGGTGTATTAAGGTTTAGGCCAATCTCAGTGTTCAGGGAAGCAGAGGAGGATGAGAGTGGCTTCATGTGTTGTGCATTCTCAGCACGGGAGCGTTTCCTCATGTTGGGCACATGCACTGGGCATCTCAAACTTTACAACGTGTTCAGTGGACAAGAGGAAGCCAGCTACAGCTGCCATAGTTCAGCCATTACACACCTTGAGCCATCCAGGGTATGTGCGCACACACACAGTCAGGTTTGCTTGGAGGATGTACCCTTGTGCCATGCACCCAAATGCTACAGTAGTGGATTATATTAGAGGATGATAAAAAAAATACTTGGAAAATTACTTATTTTCCAAAGAAAGACCCATTTTTATCAATATCATATACATTAGTTATGTTTGCTAATCCAGGTTAATCAATTTATAAGGCTAATTAATTATTAGAAAACCCCTTTTCAATTGTGCTGACACAGCTGAAAACTGTTTTACTGATTAAGGAAGCAATAAAAATGGCCTTCTTTGCATTAGTTTAGTATCTAGTGCATCAGGAGTTGTGGGTTTGTTTACAGGTTCAAAATGGCCAGAAAGAAAGAACCAACTTATCTTACCACACTGTGAACTACTCCTGTCATGGAACAGTGCAAATTGGTTCTAACCAGATCAAATGGTAGTGTAAATGTTATGAATACTAAAATAATTTTAAATATAATTAACCTTTATAAATACATTATATGCATTTTTTTTTTTTTAATTTTACATTAAATTGTGGCCTTTTTCCCCCCAACATATAGTTCTGTTAAATTACTGCCCCAAATTTTAACGTTATTTTATCTTCATGGTTGTCTTTATTGTAATACTTCAGTTTCATATTTCTTATTGTTTCCACAATTACACTAAGCCAATTCAAATATCTTATCACAAGATGAAACACTGAAAAAGAAAGCACTGTGTCTCCAAAACTTTTCAGAAATTGTTTGCACGAGCAAGTCCATAAGAGAATTTGCAAAAGATTTCAATCGTCATGTTCATCTGCTAATAAAATTGTCGGTCCATATAGCTGTCCTTGTGTGACGTATGTAATTAAGAATTTTTCTTTTGCAGGATGGGTCTTTACTGTTGACATCTGCTTCATGGAGTTATCCTTTGTCTGCACTCTGGGGAATGAAATCTGTCTTCATAATGAAGTGAGTCACAAACACACAAAAACAAACGTACTCGCTGCACAAGTGCTGTCTAATTACACCACTCAAGACACTTTTGGTTCTCCTTAATGTTTGTAAGCAAATTGTTTTCCTTCCCTTTTTCCTTTATCTGTAGGCATTCCTTTTTAGATGATCATTATGTGGAATTCAGTAAGCTTTCCCAGGACAGAGTAATAGGAACCAAGGAACACATTGCTCATGTAAGAAACTTACATATTCCATATGTAAATTTTTAAAATGTAGAAGAATAAGTAAAATATTTGAAATAGAAAGGCAAAAGAAGCCGTCAACATTTGTCTACATACTGGAAGCAACATTGGACATAAAAGGCAGCACTTCTGTTGATTTATGTTCTCCGAGGTTCAAATGTTGAATATCGGGTTCTGTTCTTTATTCTCTTTCTCTGTTTGTTACTTTAATTACTACTTTTTGCAATGACAGATTTATGACATTCAAACGGGGCAGAAAACCCTGACCTTAAACAACCCTGACCTGGCCAACAACTACAAGCGGAACTGTGCTACCTTCAATCCAACTGATGACCTTGTGTTAAATGATGGGGTTATGTGGGATGTGCGATCAGCACAGGCCATCCACAAGTTCGATAAATTCAACATGAACATCAGCGGTGTTTTCCACCCCAATGGCCTTGAAGTCATCATCAATACCGAGATTGTATCCTTCCAACCTTTGTGGTCTACCCCACAGTTTATATGCAAAATGAAAATTTATAAAGGCTTTTATGAAATTGTACATTTTGAGTACTAACTTTTGCTGAAATGTTTTCTGTAGATTACAGACATGGGTTCAATTCCTTAACTACTATATCAGTGGGACTTGAGGACTTTTCATTTGCTTCACACTGTACCAGCACTGGATCAGGGTAGAATTGTGTTCAATAACAATGGAACAGTCATTTATGGAGGTAAATGCACACCAGTCAACCCCATGAAATGGCTTCATTGCTTTGATTTCATTCTTTTTGTTGATAAACAGGAAGTTAAAGTAACACTTTGTGTACATGGTTTACACAACAGGGACTAGCTTTCAAGATTTTGGCCACGCTGCCAAATCTAATGGAAACTGACATAATGCTTAGTATGCTAAGAAACTATAGTGAATTGCACAGAATTTGGTGAGCACTATTTATGCACTCTTTCTGACAGATAAGCCCTGATGGTGTTTAAAGATAGAATCACATTCTTGTTGTGTTCGAGGAAGTGGCATATTCCAGCATTTCAGAGCCCCAAGTTGGTTTTAAAAAGTGTGCCTACCACATGACCACAAAATCGAGCTCTAACCATTTTCTTCAACTAAGCAACATTTTACTATTCAAGAAATATGAACAGCGTGAAGGAAGATGTAAAACCAAAAACACACTGATGGACCATGTTTACTGTTACCAAGATACTTCCATAGAGCATGACATGTCTCCTCGGGTGGGACATGTATGGCTCTAGAGAGCGTTTAATTGGATATTCATAAACCATAATGGGTAGTTATAGATAATCAATTTTTTTTTAAAATAAAATTTAAATTAGAATAACACCAAAACAATTGTCCATAACATTAAGGGACAGGGATCAAATGAAACCATAATTTGGATTGAAGGGGCACTTTAACAATTTAAAGCACATCTATTTTCTCTAAACACCAGTGAAGCTATTTGTTTTGTCATACTAATGACCAAATGTTGTCTCTTAGCCATGCTGCAGGCTGATGATGAGGATGAAATGATGGAGCAACAGATGAAAAGCCCCTTTGGTTCCTCCTTCAGGACGTTTGATGCTACTGACTACAAACCGATAGGTACAACCTTTATCCAGTCACTAGACAAACACTTGTCCCTCTGCTTCCCTTTTTTCTGTTACTCTTATTAGTATTAAATGTACACAGGGAATTAAAGATGAGGCAAAGTTTAGAATAATTACAAATATTTCTCAACAGAACCCAGTGTTTTCACACCGGTTGGGGGGGTGATTGCAGTTGAAAATCTTCGAATGTTTCCAACTTGGAAATTCAAGTGGAAAAAGGGGGAAAGGAAACAATAGTTGTTCATATTGTTTCCCTTTCTCCCTATTATTTCCATCTTATTCAGTAATCTTTCCCAGGACAGATTAATAGTAACAAAGGAACACACTGCTCATGTAAGAATTTAAAAATTCCATGTCTCTTAAGGCTTCTTATTATTCAGATAATAACCATAAAGCCTTATATGATAAGGTTTCATATTATTCATATAATTTCCACTTAGATTCCCAGTTTTAAGGCTGTAGTTAAAAACAGTATTACAGAGATTTTGGTAATTGTAAGAATATCAGTATACCTTTTTTTTTTTTTGCTGTATTTTTTTTTTTCTCCTGTCAGCCACCATTGATGTGAAGAGGAACATTTTTGACCTTTGCACGGACACAAAAGACTGTTACCTGGCAGTCATTGAAGTATGTTTTGATATTATTTTAGTGGATTTCTGAAAAATATTATTTAAAACAATTTGAATTTGTTGTAATGCATCTCTCCACATTAGAACCAAGACTCTCTAAATATGGACACAGTGTGTCGACTTTATGAAGTTGGCAGACAGAGACTGGCTGAGGAAGAAGAGGATGAGGAGGATCAGGTAAAGAGAACTTCGCATAATTTTTCTAGGCTATGCAGTATTATTTATTTTAATTTTAGGTTACACTAAGTTTGGGTACAAGATGCAGCTGAATTGGCACATGCTGTTTTAAGTTTCAAGAACAGGAATTACTTGCTGTTGCTGTCTACATACTTTGGTTAGTGTACATCTTTGTGATTGTTGTTTCCAAAACAGCCGTTAAAGGTATTTTGTTTTATTAAAGAATGTTTGATAGTTACCAGACCACATGATTTAGGAGTCTGAACATACATTATACTGTAATCCAAACAGCCAATTTATAAGGAACACCTGTACGCATTCATGTTCATTCAGTTAATGAATGTCATAATGCAGCAGCACAATGCATAGAATCATGCAGATACAGGTCAAGAGTTTCATTTAATGTTCACATTGATCAGAATGGGAAAAAATGCCACGGTTAACGTCACAAAAACCACACTTTTCCCCATTCCGATGTTTGATGTGAACATTACCTGAAGCTCTTGACCTGTATCTGCTTGTGTTTTTTTTTTTTGTGTGTGTTGTGCTGCTCCCACATGATTTGACTGTTTAGATATCTGCATAAATAAGTTGGTGTACAGGTGTTCCTCATAAAGTAGATGTTGAGTGTATGCCACTGCTCTGCTATGGAGTATTTTGACAGGTCATTTTGAGCAATCAAATAAGTCCATTTGAGATGAAAAGGAGATTGTTAGTTGTGCAAGCTTTTTCTCGGATTCAGGTGCCTTGTAGCATAACATGATTGGTTTCTCCTCTTCCCAAGAACAACACAAAAAAAAAACGTGTTTTATGTTGCTTATTGTTTTACATATAAGCTACAGTATTTTAAGATTTATATGCATTTAGAAATGCACTACATGGGGAGTGTATATTGGTTTTGGATAAGAGGACATGTTAAGGGCATTATAAATGTCCTTTGTGTATGTATTATATTTGTACTTGCTATTTTCTAGCTGCAGTCTCTCTGTACAATGGACTATGTGCTTTCAGAGAGATATGCAGCATAATTACATGACATAATTTTCTTCTCCAGTGACCATTTTCTACACTGGAGGTAGAAATTTTTTTTACTATAACATTTTAACTTTTTTAGTGTGGAGCAAAACAGATGATGGTTTTTGCTCCATAACACCACCATTAAGCCTTCTTAAAGAACTGATTCAAAATCCTGACCATTCCATGTTATTACTCTGATTGTTTCAGTGTTTCAAATATGGCAAAATAACAAGATGATGAAAAGGGCAGGATAAGAAGATGGAAAAAACAACTAATTGGCTGGATTCACTAAGATTTGTATGTAATGAAACCTGTTTGGTCTGTGCTTTTCCAGGAGGATGAAGATCAAGAGGATGATGATGATGATGATGATGATGATGATGACTCAGATGATGACATGGATGAGATTGACACAGACCCCTTGATGACCGAGCTAGAGAATGAAAATAATGGGGAAGAGGAAGAAGATGGTGAGCAGGATTTTTCCCCATCTGATGATGAAGAGGTGGCTCGTCTCCTGGAGGAAGAGGGTGAAGATGACGACGATGACGACGACGATGACGAAGATGATGATGATGATGAAGAGGATGATTCTGATGACAACGAGGGAGATGTAGAACTAGTGATGGATAATAGTGAGTTAATTGCTTTCTTTTGTGCCTTAAATTGGCAATGGTAGGTAGATCTCTTACTATTTCCTTCTCTGCTCTTGTATTCCAGCAGACAGCTCTGATAATTCAGACCTGGAAGATGACATCATCCTTTCCTTGAATGAGTGAGCCATGGAGGATGCAGAGAAAACAGAAAGCACAATCTTATTCATACCTCAGAGGTGAACACCACTGAGAGAGAAAAGATGACAAATCTCAAGTAGGTTGTCAAAGCAGGAAGAAAAGCACTTGACTGGTGAAAGTGGGGACTCCTATACTTGGGAAGGTCTCTTTGAGAATGAAGGGCTCTTTAAAAATGCTGATATTACTGGAATTGAATGTTAAAGGATCATATAGTTTCAAGGGTTGTTTGATAAAGCAAGTGTGATCATTTCTAAATAAAAATTCTAACAAATTAGTTTTCATGGAAGTTGTTTCTAAAGTCCCCATTTTTGAAATGATCCCTTTTTTAAAAAGAACAAAAACGGTAGGCACTCATTTTAAGATGATGTGTATTAGACATTTGTCTCTTTTTAATGGGTGTTACAATAGAAAAGAGCTGGTGGTATTTGTTAAAATGATCTAAGATGTATTTTGAGGTTCCACTGAACCCCTACTGGGTGCTGGATATTTGTGTGCATCAGTTTGCTACGAATCTTGTTTGCTTGATTTCATCTTAAATTTTTATTTTTTTTTGCCAGGCATGTTGCTCCCAGTATATTTGTTATTCAGACACCCATGGCAAATGCCTTTCTGCATCTTTATTGTTCATTCAAATTTGTTCAGATTAGAAGAAATTATAAAAGAAGACCTTTTTATGAGTTACTTCTCCCTGTTTGCATACTTTGGTTTGGGTACAATTTGGAACATCAATGAGGACTGAATTGCAGAA
Source organism: Hemibagrus guttatus (assembly GCA_033459395.1). NCBI lineage: Eukaryota > Metazoa > Chordata > Actinopteri > Siluriformes > Bagridae > Hemibagrus > Hemibagrus guttatus. Next base: position 10,384,092 of record JAUCMX010000007.1, read on the forward strand.
TCAATACAAGTGCCATTTGCACAAATGGTTCTATACCAGCATTTTCATTGCATCATTTCTTTTGGCCATAATTTCCACAATTTTATTTTAGGGTGATGCCTTCCTAAATGTATAGAACTGTTGTACAGAATGTATCAAAATATTTTTTACTATAAACACCATTGAAATACCCAGCTTTGTGATGTTTGTATCTCATGAATCATTAATAAAGCCTTTATGTTCACTTGTCATCTAGAAATTATAATGCAGGATAACATTGTGTGTATATATAGTGTACTCCCTTTCTGGCAGCCTTTGGGAAAAAAAAAACCTTTGATGAACCAAAGTTCCTTCTGAATCAACACAATTAGTGTTTTACTGAAATGACCATTTCAGTCTCTACTAAAAACCTATGATCTGAATTAAAGATGCAAGTTCCAGATTCTTATTAGGAGTGCTGTTATTCTTTCTAGCTCAGGTCAATCTACAAAATACATTTCTGCCCCCTAATCAGATCTAATATTAAAAGTTTTTAAATGACTGGTACATTATGTATTTACTAGTTAGATTAGGCATTTGATCAGCTGTGTCAAGTGAAGAATAAAACTTAAGCTTTACTAAGACAGCATTAATTCTAGTCTGCAGCACATTTGCTGTGCTGTCGTGCAGAATCCTGTGTTGTCAGATTCAGGCAGCTGTACAAAACTTCTCCAAGTTAAAATCTTAATTATGATTCTGTAAAAGGTTACAGCTGTCTATGGGAGAAAAGCAAGCCATTTTAAAGCTGTGAAAAGAAGGGAAACTGGTCAGAGCCACTGCATGAACAGATCAACCAAGAAAAACAACAGCAGATGACCAAAGTATTGTAAGAACTGAATAAAAACCTAAAACCAAAAGTCAGTGGCCACCAACCTCCACATGGCATGGGTTCAGTGTTCAATGAAGACTTTGAGAGCAGAAATATAGAAGCCATATCACAAGATACTAGATACTCATCAGTAGTTAAGAATCAGAGGGCCTGATTGGAATTTCCCGAGACAGAAGTAAGTGTTATTTAAATTGGTGCACAAAAATACAGAAACAGATTTTTCTTAGTTTTTCTGATTTCTGTGCCACTATTCTCGGATACTATTGGCTGAGTGACCAGACACCCACTGACTAAAGATTACAACTATGCACAGCACTTTGAAATGTGTTTTATAAATAAAAATGACATCCTGCTTCCTTATATGCAGAATTTATAACAAAAGAACCTTTTCCGACTCCATGTCTGTGCAGTGTGTTATTTTCACAACTTATGATTAAATATAAAAAAACAATTAATCAGCTGGACTGCAGGAAATGGATTAATGGATAGTGGTGTAATGTAGTTGTTCATTTATTTGGCACAGACACAAAGCACAGAGTAGTGTGAATAAAATGTTTATTTGTCTATTATTGTAATTATTGTACTGAAGAGAACAGGAAAAAAATAGAAACTTAAAATTAGAACTTGATAAAGTAATAGTTTACATTTTTCTTTGTCTTTAAACGGGCACAATCATCTGTTATTGAGTACCTCATGTCATAAATCCCATTTTTCACTAAAGGTTCATTCAGTCATTTTTGTGTTCATTCATACCTAGTTACAAGACATTTAAAAAAATGTCAATAGTTTATTTTAAATCTCCTTATAGTCCAGCCCTTAATGCCACTGTTTAAGGGTTGCTTTTAGAATAACAATGAACATTTCATTCTGTTCTTCCTGAATTTTCCCATCCCATTGTCTGTACCGCTTATCCGAACTATTCTTGGGTCATGGGGAGCCTGTGCCTATCTCAGGCGTCATTGAACAGCAAGGCAGGTTACACCCTGGACAGAGTGCCAACCCATTGCAGGGCACACACTCATCCACTCACGCAATCACACACTATGGGCAATTTAGAGGCTCCAATCAGCCTAAAAGCATGTCTTTGGAATATGGGAGGAAACCCACCAAGCACGGGGAGAACATGCAAATTTCACACACATAGTGAGCAGGTGCGAGACTCAAACCCAGGACGCTGGAGGTGTGAGGCGAATGTGCTAACCACCGTGCCGCCTCCTAAATTTTCATTATTTCAAATTTCTTCCTTCTGTTGTCATGGTTTGTGTTTGTCCTTTCTGTTTATGCAACCTCATGTTTTTTTTCTCTAGTAGAAATACAATGTTCTAAGTCTCATTTATGTACTGTTAGATCATCATAATAATCTGATATTTCATAACTATAACATTTTTATAACATAATTACAGACTCCTTATTCTGTGCTATCCCATTTACATTGGTTCTTACAGACAAAATACAGGATACCAACTGCAGTATTAAAAGATTACCTTCACCAAATGACCGTTTCAACAATAATAATGTTAAAACAGCTTAAATTTAAATATAGGCCAGTGCTTATCTGTAAGAAACTGGTATTGCTAGGTTCTGTGGGGATGGTGCTTAATGATTTTTCAACTTTTAAAAGAGAACGTATGCTGATTACAGTTATTATACCACAGCAAGGCTAACTTCTTGAATCTAAAGCTGTTTATTTTCAGTAACGATATGGCTCTGACGTTATTTTCAACTGCAGCATAAATGATGGGTTTATATTAGTAATATAATAAAATAATACATTATCTTTCCCGTAGTAAAATCTCATTCATAGCACCTTGTTTGGTAGATGTTCTATATAACCTAAGCTTAAATAAACACATTTGAAATGTAATGCTTAACAAAGTGTATAGCCATTGGTATATTAGTACTAATTGAAGTTTTTTGTTATTTAGGCATTAATTTAAAATTTATTGTAGGAGTTAGTCATTTTTATCAGTCAGTAAATTTCATGACACAGGAGTTAGTTCCTGTCATTCTATTATATTATAATAGCTTTATACAGAAATATCCAAGCCTGTATTTTTCTCTCTCTAATCCAATTAAACAAAAAAATTTATCTTCTTTAAGTGCACAAACAGCTGTAAGCATGAAAAGATCTATCAGATTAAATCCTGAAAAAGAGAAAAAGGAAAAAGGAAATTATCTTTAAGATTATATCCAACATGTCTTAATACATGGGCTTGTTTTGGCAAATTGTCTTCAGTTTTTATATTCTTTAATTACTGCCTATAATATAAAACAACTGTATTCGTAGGACCAGACCTAGTGAACTAGCAGGATGATGTGTTTCTGATAGGGACTATAAAGCACTTTTGTAAGCTGCTTTGGATATTGGTGTCTGCTAAATGCTTTAAAAGTAATAAGTATTAAAGTAATCTTGACAGTATATTATATTAAAGTACAGTAATCCATGCAAATTATATGATTTAACATTAGTTAGCCTTCTAAATGCATACATCTTCATACACGCAATAGCAGAAGTAATATATAAACATTTTTCTGGATTTTCATGAATACCAAATTTCTTTACTAAACACTCAAATATACAATTGACAAATAAATCTATTACTATCCAGTTCAACAAATAAGAACTGGAAACTCTGAAAAAGTGCAATTTGTCCTTCATTAATAAATGAAAAATGGTAATGATTGGCAAATCGCTGTGGTATAAGAGGAATAAGATTTAACTCAAAAACACTCAATTTTTAAACCTTTGTTGTAAAGTTTACATTTTATTAATATATTAGCAGTTGCAGCTGAAGGAATCCCCCACTTTCTGTATCCTTGTGGTAGGGTTATTGTTTGTATCTTAATAGCTTATACATAGTTGTAGTTTGTCCTGAGTTGTACTCTTCATGTAGTATTGTTGTAAACCAAAGCTTTTGGCACAAACTGCAACTTGTTTAGAATACTAAAAGAAATGTCATTGTCATTTATGTTCATGAACAAGGTTATTCTGCTGAAATCATTTTTTATTGGAGAGCCCTGCCTGCCACTAATTGGTATTTCACATTATCATTTCTCACACATTTTATAACTTTTATATAGAATTTTCAGAGGTATAAAAAAGGAGTAAAAACATTAGACTTAATTATTTCAGTTGTTTGATGTGGCCATTGTATTTTCAACACATATCTCCTTTTGCTGGTCAGTCTTTCTAAAACACTCAGAACACAAGGCTAATGCACATTCCAGTCAAATCAGATTTACTAACATACTGCATTTTTTTTGGTTTCACATATAATAATCATATTTCTTAAAAATGCTTGTAAAATAAAACCCTTTTTTGTCCTACTAGTTCTAGTGTTCTGGTATTTTATTCCACAGGTGGAGCCAGCACACAATTATATACAAACACCAAATGCAGTGCCACAATACAACAAAGAGAAGGGGAAAATAAGTGCAGATAAAGGGGCATACAAGAATGTGTTATTGTCTATTTGCAAAGTGTGGTAGAAACTGAAACATCTTTAACAGTTGTGATAGACCCACAAAAGAATTCATGGTAAGAAAAACGACTGGATAATGGATCAGCTACAATGAGTCGGCAGGCTTGTTACTCACCTATTGTCTAAAACCTGTCATTAAAGATTTTGTTGGTTACAGAATTTCATGGATGGAGTCCTTTAATTAATTTTACACCTCTATCTGCAAATTAATTTATACCGTGGTTTGATAAACAAATCTTATGACAAGGTAGGTTTTGATCTGCATTGCATACACAGAGGATAGAGATTCTATATTAGACTGAGATGACCATTTACACAAATGTCTGTCTGCCTATGAGGCTGTTCATGATTAGATTGATATAACCATTGGTTTGTTTTTGTTTTTTACATTTTTTTTTTATAGAACATAGAAACATAATACTCCATATAAATGTTGCGTCAAGCCAAGTAAAGACATTAAAAAATATCATTATAAAAAATCAGAAACGTCAACTATACAGACAACAAATGTATTTAGGCAGTGCCTCGTCTCTGCTTAGGGGCTCTAGCTTACCATCTGATTGTGTGACACTCAGGGGCAGTAGAAGTTGCAAAGCCTTCCAGTCTGTCAATTTCAAAATGGTTAACAAGTACAGGATTTACCTTCTTTCTGAATCCATAGATCCTAGTTACTGCTCCGTAGTAACAGGTTCAAACATTCCAAATGAGTCAGAGTTTGATGGAAGGTCTTATAAAGTCTGGGCCTGTAGTTAACACTGTTTTGTAGATTTGAATGCACTGCAGAGTCCTTTAGAGCAACAATAATCCAGCATGCCTTGAAGTCAAGGGCTTTGTCCAAACACACAAACCCAGTCACTTTATCTATCACATATTTGAAATATGATGTGTTTTCTGCAAATGTCTACCATGAGCCAGTTGAGAGATTTTCTAATTAGGGGGGCACATAGGGTGGTGGACACCTGTAGGCTGTCATGTTCTTCGGTCGAGAACCCCTGCCCTCTATAGGAACTGTAAATGGAGGGGGAGGCTGATAAGGAGGAGCATTGGGATCGTCATCATCATCATCATTGAAGGAGATGTATTCTTCTAGGATTTGATGGACTTCTCCACAAGCTGAACTTGGGTAATGGGGAGGAGCCATAGGTGGCTTCTCTTCACGCAAGATCAATGGCATACTGGAAGAGGGTGGGGATTTAGCGTCATCCAACTCATCTGCAAAAATAATAGGAACACCCTTTTTGATGAAGGTGGCCTGTTCCTCTGTAGTCAATTTTCCACGCCGTTTCTTTCTGTAGCAAACCATTGCAATGAAACCAGCTGTGAGCAGCAAGGCAGCCACCACTACAGATGGAATAACTGTATGTAAGTAGACATCATCACTGCTATGCCAGCCTGAGCTAGATGAAGGTGAGACTGTGGATGGCACAGAAACAGAAATATTCTCTGGTGATACAGGAATGGAAACCTCTGCTAGTGGCAGAAATGAGAACCTTTGGCATTTGTTGGCACCACGAGCCCCAATATTAATGGGTATGAACTCTGGCTCCATTGCACTGTAAAAGATGGATGTGGGATGACCTTGAGCATCTGAAATCCTGCGACACATCTCATGAATCTGTTCTGCTGGACAAGGATTCTGAGGCAAGCTGCTATTGGTCCATTCCACGAGAATAGAACCCCTTAAGATATTTCTTAAAGTGACAGAACTGGTGTTGCGATCACCCAGGGCAGAGGCAAGTTTCTTACAAAATAGGATTTTCTTGTGGATATCATTGGTCAACATTGTGGGTTCTCCTTGAAAGCGAGCTGTAAACACAACTGGTGACTGGTCATCAACTGGCCAACTGTTTACATGAACCTGAAAAATATCCATGGTGCTTGAATTTTCTTTGTCTATTGCCATCATTAGAAATTCATGTCTGCCAACATGGTTCTGGTCAGGAAAGCCATACAGGAGCTGACTGCTGCTGTTAAATTGTATCCAAGAGCCCCGATCCAGTGCCTGATAAAGATTACTTTGCAATAACAGCCGTAACTTTTCTGTGTTTCCATCTTCCTGATCAAAGAACGTATTGGCTGGAATCTTCACCTCAAAGTATGTCCCAACCCACACATTCACTTCACCAATAGAGTTAAGTAACTGAGGCTTTTGGTTAGTCACTGGACTGCTGTATGTTATATCTGTAGTTTTTGGCTCTCTAGGCATTGGAGTGATCTTTGCTTTCTTACCCTTTTTCGAGGTGGAGGTCTTGGGTCTGCGAGTGGTTGGAGGGGTAACAGAGGCAGTCGGCTCCACATAACCAGGGCGAGTCAGTGTTGGTTGCAGAGGGAGAGTGCTGGTACTGCCCAGGACTTGAGTGGGTAGAGGTTGAATAAGGACAGGTGTGTAAGCTATCTGATCACGCATACGGATTGTAGGTTTAACTGGTAAGGGCAAAGGACCACGAGCAGGATTTACCAACAGATTTGTAGAGGGAGCAATGAAAGGGGATGCTGGAGCAGGCACAATACGCTCTGCAGGTACTAAGTGAGTGGTTGGAGGAAACTGGGAAGGCACAGGTGTTGGAGTGTTATGGATCTGTCTTCTGACTCGTCTGACCACCTGAGGTTTCTTATTGACAATGTACCAGCCGACCACTGGGTAACCCAGTAGAGTCGACATAGTACCATCTTTTGCTGGCACCTGGACCCCACTAATATCAGGCAGGCTGCTTTGGTCAAGTGCACAACCCAGTTTCCATGACAACAATGCACCATTCTCCACCACTTTCTTTGCATTACCTGGTCCAGCCATAAAAGCAGTCATATCAAAAAAACGGTTATTAATAACTGGCATGACCCGCATTAGCTCTTGTGGCTCATTAGCAAAATGAGTCATTTTCTGCAGCAGCACCAGTCGCTCCCTGGCGTTCATCTTTGTGAGGTCAGCATCCAGGATTATAGTTAGTACAGTGACTGGCTGACCACTTGAACAAATACACACATTTGTTGCATTAGAGTGTGTCTGCACTGGTGTAGATTCTATGTCCTGTTGATCTTCTGGGTTTACTGTGATAATGAAGACATCTGGTTGCCGGCTGTTAGTGTAAGAGCTACTACTCAATTTAGTTCCACTGAGAAGTAAGTGACTATGTATACTGCCATCATGACTTTGTAAGGCTTCAGAAGACAAGCTGAAACGATACAGACCTTTATCCCCCTCTAGTGGTAGACCTTGAAGAAGACACAGCTGACTATCCCAATAAAGCCATTCTGGGAATGCTGCATTGCCAATCCCAGACAACTGTTAAGAGACAGAAAAGAGGGCAAAAAGAAAAGCATATAGTCATTAAATTCTTCATGTTGTCCTTTAGTTATATTCTATTGTTTCTCATGTTTTATCCAAACTTAGCCATAGCCAAATGGTTGTAGTATAAAGACCTATTAGCAATTTCAATTCATTTGCATACTAAGATTTTAAAATGAATACATACATTTGTATGAATGTTTTCTGTGATCAACACTGTCATACTGCAATGCTTTCTGTGCAGTGAATACCTCATGAACTAATATAGTCCCCTATTTCTGTGATCACTGCCCAAGCAAATTAAGGTAAAATATACACCATTATATATTCTCTCTCTTATATATTCCCAAAGATTGGTTGGGTTAAATGAACAAATCATAGGCAATCATAGACAAGAGGTTGACTATGGCTATGCAGCCTTTTGCAACATACCATCAAATCAGTTAACTACATAAAACGAACAAATAATAAACAGTAAGTGCAACTTGGAAGCTATTAGTGAACTAGTGCTTAGACCCAAAATGATTGCTTTGCATGTTTGTGTCATTTTGTTTCCTTACCTGTTTACTTTATGCTATGTTTTTTTACTAGAGTTACAAAAAATTAACTTACCTTCTTTTTTTTACCAGGTTATTCCCCATGTTATTATTTTTTTTAACAATCTAGGTACATACCTTCTACTGAAACAGATTATGCATATGGCCGTATCTTGGAAATGATCATTTAGTAAATGGATTTTAAAGGGACAAAATATCCATTTACTGTGGGGAAAACCCCATAAGCGTTTTTTTTAATAAACCTCAAGGTGGTTAATGGACTACATAGACATCATAATACACTTTTCAAGGAGAACCTTGCCATCCTGCCATTTTGCCTTTAAAAACTCACAATGTCTATGGCACGGCAGTCTTCCAACACCAGTGGGATCCTCAACCTGAACATCTGGCCCACCACTGCAACAGAGTCGGAAACCATTGACACTCTGGATACAGACGCCTGCATGTCCGAGAGCAGAGTGGAGTGCATGGACGCTTCCAGTTCCATGGCTATCGACTCTGATGCCCACGACATGGGACACAGCAGCAGGAGACCCCATACACTTTGCATTATGCAAACCTGATGGCTCATCCTCTTGACCCTTTTAGCACTAAGGCTAAAGGAAGGCTTGGCTCCTTCTCCCTTCCATCAACTCAGCTGGCTCTCCTCTGTCCTTGATTCCTCATCCAGTCCTCAAAGTATGAGGGGCTTCTGATATCACATAAGCATACAATCCTGTGAAGGTGGGAAGAAAGGTATGTCAGTTAAGATGTGGTCTTCACTATAGATCATTTTTTCATCTAGATAGAAGAGAGCCACAACATTTAGTGTTTCCTTTTCAGAACAAAAATTTACTTTTTCCACTGTGCTAATCAGTTTAAACATCTATATCTTGAAAATCTTAATTTTTTTAAATTTAATTTTTAATTTTCTTTGTCTATTGTTAAATGAATTCATTGTTATTGCAGGTAAAACAATAAACTAGAGTTTAGAACCTGTTTATTTACCTCGTACCTTTAATCATACTGTTCTCATAGCTAGAGCATCATCAACTGCACACGGTCTGAAAATGCTTGTGTGGCATTGGTGTCAGACTTTTTTTTTCCACAATCAAGATTATTTCCTTTGATTTTTGTACATGATTTGTTTCCCCTCTAACCACAGTGCTGTTGAATTACTTAAGGTTGTAATATATTTTCCAAGACATCAGCTATAACAATAGTTCCAGCTGTAATATAACACACAGGTTTATGTTAAAGTACTCATCCTAATACAGTTTCTATAGTAACAGCTCATTCACAGTTAGTTGCATGATGCAGGCGCTCTGCATAATCTAAGCTTATATAATAAACTTTTTTTATGGTGAAGGTTTCTGTAAAGAGACATTTATTTAACATTTATGGATGCAGTATCTGGCATCAGTGTTTCCAACAGTCTATTTTCCACTATAAGTTTGTCTTATTAACTTCAAGAGAGAGAATAAAAGAGGTGCTGATAAAGGGAATTGTTACAACATAAGCAAGAAAGGATCTAACTCGGGGGACATTCCAGTAAAGAGTTATAAATATGAAGTTTTATCCTAACCTATTCCAAATTACTGGGGAATAAGACAAAATAAAACGCTTGAGGTTGTGCAGGATAATCTTCACAGTACCACTCTGTTGGTCCATCCTCATGTTGGTCCTCCTCACAAACCCGGCTCCACACCCCAACCCCAACCCATTTACAATTGTTCTGTCTACAATATGTGTCCTGAATAATGCTGTATAATTTTACAGAGGAAACAGATGTTCATCACAGAAAAGGATGTTCAACCTAAGATTCAGACTTTCATATCATTATAATAAATCATTTCTTGCAATAATTTTCTTGGACATGAAACATACCTTCTTTTTTTCTTTCCAAATCTAATTATTATGCTATTCTGTGTTTATTCACAGGACTGCTGTTTAATCATTACATGCAGGCTGACTTTCAGTGCAGACATGAACTGCTTGGATGATTCATGTGATGTCATGTGATCACATGTCATGTGATCAGCTATATGATAAGGAACTTCAAATCAGTATTATACCCCCTGAAAGGGCTGTATAGGAGGTTATCTCAAAATGTAGACACATTGTAGTAGACACTTGTGCTTAGCCAAAGATTTAAATATTAAAAGTACACAGACCACAAACATTTAACATGTCCTACTACACTGATAATATTGTAGCCCTTCTATAATACTAATATATGGTACAATATCAACAGTATAGTGGAACATGTCCTTAAAGTAAAATTAATTAGAATTATTCAGTGAACAATAGAACTTGCCTCTTAGAATTTAATTCTAGAATTAAATCCAAGTCAAGTATGAGCAAAAAGGGCCGCTGCTGCATAAAGGCCCAAATGTCCGTTTGAGCAATGGGCTGAGTTTACGAATAAATATGATATAAATATTATAAAAACAAATATCAATTTATTTGTTGGATAAACGTGGCTGTGGAACTCTAAGCCACACCAATACACTTGAACAATCACCGAAGGGAAAAAAAAATCACATAATCAAGACGCACCTGCTCCTACAGAAGAAAAGAAACATCCGTGAATTTTGATAAAAGAAAGAGACTACAAAGCTATCTGAAGACAACAATAACAAAACAATTCCACTTACATCGTATTATCTGAGCCTTCAGCTTCTTTTACTTTCCTTATTAAACCATTTCGCATGTTAATAACGAGGACTGGAGTGAGTCTATTGAAGATGCTAGCCTTTTTTGGGGGGAAATGATGCGGTAGTCCTGAGCAATCGATCTACGAGTGTTTAAATGGAGCGCCTCGATCGTTCCGAGAAAATGGCGCCCAGGTTTTGGAAACGATCACTGCAAAATGGATTTGCAAAAGAGCAATGACAATCACCATCACGTCAAGAAATAATAATAATAATAATAATAATAATAATAATAATAATAATAATAATAATAATAATAATAGACTAATTTCTAATCACAATCTATTTCAAAATCTATTTAATGAGGCTGTATACCATTTAGACACAGAATGAAGTGTAACATAAAAATGCAACTATTTGCACAATTATTTCTTTTTACCAGAGGTCAACAATTGAAATTTCCACCTGTTTTGTTTGTTCCTATTTTTTAGTGAGTATTGAATTTCTTTGTCATGTCAAACTCCACAGTGGTGGATAATGGCTCATGAATGTAGACACTAAGGGCTTTAAGAATTTTAATTTTCCAAATGTACTAGGGAAAATATATTCAAAGAAAAGTTTTTAAAAAATTATTTCACAAATGTTTATATCTTCAATATTAATAGTGATATCAAACCAGTTTCTGCTTTCTGAGATGCCCCATATGCTTTTTCATAAAGATGTACAAATTTGAAGCCGTTAAAATTGTGTAAGGTTGTCTGAACAGAGGTCATACTACATAATAACATCATACTCTGAAAGCTAACAGAAAGCCTGACTAATTTCATATCTTGCAGCAATAAAATAATTCATATTTTAATACTGATTGAAAATGCCTGTTAAGTTAATTTCCATTTTGCTGGCAGTATGTAACTTGTGACCCCCACCCCCACCCCCACCCTACAACCAAAAAACAAAAAAAACAAAAAAACACTTGGCCAAACTGAATGACACATCACCATGTCTCAGTATCAGATATACAGTGAAGATCCTCTTACAACAGGCCTGTGATTAAAGAGAATCACTTTGTTCTTTTTGCATAATTGATCAGTCCTTGTGTAGAAAATGGGCTTGCATAAACAGAAACATTCTTCAGTGTAATAAGGATATTTGTTGAATCCATTAGTATATTTTGTTTATATTTTACAATTAAATCTACTGTCTTTGTAGCTTTTCTGTGAATTTTGCATAATCTTATGAATAACTCTGACCACTACCAGCTGGGGAAAAAAGTATGAGCTCATCAGTTCTGGAAAAGGAAATATTTGAAATTAGAGAATATCTGAAGTTAGAAAATAAATAGCTGGCAATCTACCAGCTTGACCAGTTTAGCCTTCTGGCAACTGGTAGCTGACCAGATAAAGCTGAATTTTTCAGTAAAGAATTAAATGGCTTTTCAGATTTGTGAACACTCATTTTCCTTCCAGAATGCTGTAATGCATTTTTATATCTCAACAAGCCTCCAGCAATAGATCAGTTATTGATGTTATTTGTTATTATCATTGACAGAATAATATTCAACATTAGGACCACTGCACATCAGCATGTGGATGTGAAATAAATGTTGTGGACCTAATCACATCTTGGGTATATTGTAGTTTTATGGACCAAGGACCTGACTTACAAATAAGGCTTAAATGAAAATTCATAAATCTCTTTAAAAGTCTTTAATAGGTTATTTATGTAATATTCTGCATTGCATCTCTGAATTAATAATGTTGTATTATTTTTGCATTTATAAATTGCAAAAAGTCTATAATTATTAAGAATGCAGTAAAGCCTACAATCTTAGAAGAGATGGTTCTATATAGAACATAAAAGGCTTCTATCTAGTGCTAAACCCTGAAAGGTTATATATAGGGTTCTTTGTAGCCTTTTAAAATGCTCTTTATAGAAGATTCTATACAGTCACTCAAGTTCTTTACTGCTATCAAAAATGAAACTATTATGTATTTATATTAATTTTTGCTCTGGATAACAATGTACTAAATAAAAAAATAAAGATAATAGAAGATAATTATATCCATTTTACACTCTCTCTCACTCTCACTCTCACACTCTCTCTCTCTCTCTCTCTCACTCTCACACTCTCTCTCTCTCTCTCTCTCTCTCATTTATATATTATATCTTTATATTAGGGGGGGCACAGTGGCTTAGTGGTTAACACGTTTTGCCTCACACCTCCAGGGTTGGTTCGATTCCCGCCTCCGCCATGTGTGTGTGGAGTTTGCATGTTCTCCCCGTGCCTCGGGGGTTTCCTCCCCCAGTCTAAAGACATGCATTGTAGGTTGATTGGCATCTCTAAATTGTCTGTAGTGTGTGATTGCATGAGTGAATGAGAGTGTGTGTGTGTGTGCCCTGCGATGGGTTGGCACTCCATCCAGGGTGTATCCTGCCTTGATGCCCAATGACGCCTGAGATAGGCACAGGCTCCTCATGACCCGAGTATAGTTCGGATAAGCGGTAGACAATGAATGAATGAATATCTTTATATTAGTGATATGAGCAGACACTTTTATAATTTTAATTAACTAGGCCTGTACTGTTTGAGTAGACTGCTTATAACACAAAAAGATAGCAGGCCAAGTGAGACAGGAAGTAGTATAGCCCATATATTCCACTTGTTTGTAAAACTCATTCAGGTACAGCTGGATTGGAATGTGTCCTTTTGTTACTATTAATAGTAACAATAATCATACAAAAATACTGATTGCAATATACCAAAGGGAAAAAATCATTTTACAATGCAACTCAGTGTAAAAGACAATTACACTCTATAGCAGAATGATATAAATACATGCATAAGCTTAGCCAAAATAACAATAAATAAATTGTTTCTATAGAACTTTCTTTGGCATAAAGAATTCTATATAATATTACTAATAGAAAATATAGCTATAGCTGAACCTGGACCTGACAACGGGTCCTGGGAGCTTAGCTTAAACTGATTTGCTGGATATTCTGTAGGTAGAGTAATATATTAAGACATGATGTAGTGGAAAAAAAAATCAGCTTTTTATATTTTTATATAAAGCTTACTATTAGGTTTAATCCATAGTTCCATTATCACATCATCAACTCTTCTAGCAGTTATTTGACACTGCATTTTATAATGTTAAGCCATTTAGATTTGTTTTAATGTGCCATCATTAACTGATAATGGTTAAAAAATGTACTTTCAAGTGCTGCTACACAGAAGTTGCTATTTCTGTATAGCTTGATGCCTCTGTGTTAAAAGATAGAGGTTTGTCTGTAAAATTTAAAACTTTCCCATAGAATATTGAGATACAGGAAAACAGAACATGTTATTTTTATATTACAACTACTTAATAATAATATATTACTCCACCACCACCACCACCTACTACTAATAATAATATTAATTAGAAGAAGTGGCACAAAAAAGCCTTTCACCATCATATTCATACTGTACTTACACTGCATATCAGCAGCTTATACACAGCTGGTACATCTTTGATAATTAAACAACACTTTAAAGACACAGTATTTAAATCCCATAGCGTTTGCCTTGCCTACCTCCTTAGAAACCCATTTCAAAGATTAGTTGCTGCTGTCCAGCTGCTTGTTAGCTGACCAGGATCATCATTGCTGTAAACGGGAACTATGAATAGTTTAACAATTAGCTTTAGGTTTTATTCACATCCACAATCATATACTAATTTAAAAACAAAGTGAAACCAATTCATAACACTGTTTATTCATGCATTCACAATATGTACAAGAGGGCACATTGAAAAGAGTATAAATGATTTTTTTTTTCCTCAGACTTAATATCTCAAGTCTAGAACAAATGAGACAATCACAAGCTATTGTAATTTGCCCAGTATAAATATGAAATTCCAATAATCTTCATATGTCACTTCTGGATTATGTACATGAAACAGACACAATAGCTTTGAGTGTGATTATTCAAAAGCATGTATCGCCAGGTTGTTTTATTATGTATGTACAGTGACTGAATGTACATTGTAATAGTGTGTATTGTATGTTTTTGGTGTGGTTTCCCTGTAGGCACCATGCTCATTAGCATCTAATACTCAAAAACACACCTGAGCTTCTGTACCTGTTGATTAGTAATAGGGCTGCACCGGAGGGGGATCTTCCCAGTGACTTTGTAAAATAACACATAATTTGTTTACAAGTCAATGGATTGTGAAAGAATTAAATCAGAAAAAAAGTAAATTAAGATAGCATTTACCACCCTTGTTGAATAAGCCAGACATATGAAATCCCTACAGTTCAATCAATATAAAATCTAAAGCCATCTAGATTACAATTCAATGTAATCAGCAGTCTGTGTGCCACATTATTATGAGAGGTATTGAGTTCTAGTTGGTATGCTTTATAAATAATAAGACATATTCAAAAACATCCTGAATTAAGTTATTTATGAGAGGTCTGTGTGCTTGTGTAGCCAATACAAGAGCGTACACTATTTACAACCACACTAAGTAGTTGGATGTATCTACCAGTACCATGGGAATTGGGAGATCTGTGGTACACATATGGGATTAAGGAGCATTTTATTAAAAAGAACCTGAAAGCTAAGAAATTGTTTTTCTTGCAATTACTAGCTAGAGTCCATGGCATATTTTTGTCTGTGATTAAGACTTCATCTGCTAGACCATGCTATTTGTAAAGTACAGACAGAAATGTTCAGAATTCTCTGAAATATGTAGAATCTATTTAGAATGGTCTGAGAGAATGATTACACAAACTGGGCTGTGCTGTCATTTAGAAGCATTGCACTTGAGGAGGAAGGCCTCTTCTTTTAATCACTTTAGAAGACCACACTAAGCAAGGAGACTACAGGGATTGTCTATATTATATCTTCACTATACTCACAAAATATAGATTTTCTTTTAAAATGGTACAAAAACCATGCTCACAGACATTTTTAACACCAGAGTATGATTTGTAAGCATATACTGCAAGCTGAAGCATGGTCTGATGGTCTCTAGAGTCTGAGGTGCAAGGCAAGTCCTGGTCTAGAGGCTGCTGTCTTGTAAACTATAAGGATGAAACATTAACACAAAGCCTCCTGACACCAGGATAACCCGAACATGCAGTTCAGCTTAACACATGGTTGAAGATTGTAGCACTTGAGATGAACTTTTCCTTTACAACCACCCTCTTCCATTGGCTTCCTTTGTCTTCATCCGGCGTTCTCCTCTTGCTCCTCTCTGATGCCCTGCTCCCAGGTGGCACGGTGAGGAGGAAATATTCGGCGAGGGAGGGGAACCGGGTGTGGCACTGTCCCCTCCTCCTCTCTCTGGGCAGGTTTAGGTGGCACAGTTGGAGTTCCGGCTCGGCGTAATGAGCCATGCAGGTGGTGATGGTGGTGATGATACTGCTCATGTATGGCACTGAAACCTGCCGGGCACAGATGGCATAGCCGCTGGGGCTCAACAGGCTCGCTGTCTGCACTGTAGGCTCCATAGTGACTTTGACCATACTGAGCGTGCTTGGGGGCTGAGGAGTAGGGCATGTGTTCAGGCACTCCGCTGAAGTGCACATGCGGATAGTGAGAGCTTAGGTGATCATCAGGGCTCCAGTAATGAAGTTGAGCAGTTTCTATGGGATTGTCATGACGGTTCAGCATGACATTTTCATTACGACTTGGTGTCTCAGCGTGGCTGTGCACACTCTCGCTTAAGGACGAGACACCACTGCTGGCGCTACCTGAGAGTGTGGAGTTACTGCCACCCAAAACCGACACAGGGCTGGTGGGAGAGCCTGGAATAGGCTGAAGAGGAGACTGAACAGATGTGAAGGAAAAATTAGAAATAGATTTTTTTTGTACAAAACACATTACACATAATTAACATTTGATATTGAAACAGTTGATATTCACAGCGATTGTACTAGCTATTTTCAGTGTGGAAATGAAATCTACGTCACTGACTGTTCATGCTCTATCTTATAATACTCAACATGCTTAAAGGAGAATACTTAATCCATTACTGTGTCAAGCAGTTTGGTTTGCTCAGTGTTAAGTGCACATTTATATAGAAAGAAAGAGCAGCTTACCTTTCTAAGTGAGCGTGCAGGCAAAGATGGTGGAGCCTCACTCATATGCTGTTGAAATGCGTCAAAGTGCATCAAGAAGTGACCTGCATTGACAAATCAGGATTTGACAAATCAGGAGTCAAATTCAGAGCAGATAATAACATCGCACATAAATTCATTCCAGACAATTTAGAGATCCCAATCAGCCTATAACACATGTCTTTGGACTGGGGGAAGAAACCAGAGTACCAAAAAAACCCAAAGCATGAGGAGAGCATGCAAACTCCATGCACATAGAGGGAAGGTGGCAAACAAACCCCTAACCCTAGATGAAAAATGCAAATGTTTTAACCACTAAGCCACCAAGCCCCCTAAATTCTAATCTATTATTAGCTTGTTTCTAGAAATAAATGCTTAAAATAAGCAAAATTATAAAATAACAAAGGTATTTCAACTTTGAAATGAGTAAAAAAATCCAGAAAAAGCTTTAAAAATCTTATATTTGTTTTATTGTAATCATATAATAGAAAATACTAAATTAATTGGTTCATATTAAAGATATTTTCACTTGCTAAGTTTAATTTTTATAGCATATTGCAATGTATTTGTCTCAATGGATAGTTGTCTGTGTGAGTTCATTACCCTGTGGAAAGGTACGAGAAGAGCCATGGGGCATTGTAAGTGTACCCGGGTTTTGCATGTATGATCCAGCTTCAGAATCCATGGTCCAGTTGTTGGGGACAGCAGGAACACCTGGAGGGGTGACACAAACAAAAACTTACACAGCAAAGTTAACAGAACAGTGTAGATTGCATAAATGCCTCAGAATGTGCAGAAAGCTACAGACACACACACAGAAAGAGATAGAGAGAGAGAGAGAGAGAGAGAGAGTACCTCTATCAGTGAGGCCTGTGTGGGGATCAGAACAAGGTTTGCAGGGGCTGTGCTGTTGGATCACAGAGCGCTGAAGGTTGTTCATCTACAAATATAAAACCCACAATGAAAACACTCCTGAAATATGCTTTGTTTCCATTTTTCAGAACTGTACACATTTTGTGTGTGGCAGCCTGAGGATCATATATATTTCTGACTTATCTTAAAATGAATCTCAATCATTTTTATAGCATTTTAAAATCTGGTTATACCCAAAAATGTAAAAGGATAAAACTGTGTTTAAAATGCAACACATGCACATCCAAATTTTTTTTGAGAATCATTAGCTATTACAAACACCATTACAGCATATAGCTATAAAAAAAATACACTTAGATAGCAATGTTTATTTTTTTTGACATACTGCTTGTTTTTACTTCAGCATTTGTTAAACTGGCCACACATACATTTTCAGAAACATTGCTAAAAAGATGATATCCTGTATTTTGAAATAACATTTGAAATGTCAATATTTTACCAACTGAATAGAACAGAAGGGTTAAAAATAAATTCTGACCTAAGACATGCATAAGCAAAATGTTATATACAGATCTTTATCAGATAAAAGAGTTTGAGGTCATTAGTACCTGTCCGTTTTCATTGTTGCCATAATAAATAGTGCTAGGTCTCTCTCTGTGAGGAGGAAGCAACATCAGCAGTTCACGGGAATTCTTATTCTTATCAGACAGAGAAGGAGATCCTGAGTGATACAGTGAGAATGCGACAGAATTACGGAGAGACAGTTGAAAGAAATAAAGGCAGTATGAGCTGAGATTCACCTAAAATCACTAGAGTGTTTTAGAAAGATCTCTATGAGGGATTTGTAATTTTTGTGCATTATACGATATTGTTATTTTACCTCTTGCACTAGAAGGGGCGGAGTTTATCATCTGTGAGGAAGAGGAACGAATGGAGCTGAGGCTTGAGGATGAGGGGCTCGGCTGGTATAAGAGAAATAGGTATGTTTTCCCACAAACACTACATGTGTTCATGCAAATGAAAAAGGATTTCATGTCAAATGAGAACAATCACCTGCATGAGCGGAGAATCATCTTGTTGGTCCATCAACCCATCTGTCAAAATCATCAAAGGCCCACCCTCACTGGTGGAAGGGTGTGATGAGGGAAGACGAAGTGAGCCCAAGGGACTGAAAGGGTTAATAATGCAAGAGAGAGAGAGAGAGAGAGAGAGAGAGAGAGAGAGAGAGAGAGAGAGAGAAAATAGAGAGAGAGAAAAAGAGAGATAGAGAGAGAGAGAGAGAGAGAGAGAGAGAGAGAGAGAGAGAGAGAGAGAGAGAGAGAGAGAGAGAGAGAGAGAGAGACAGTGAGTGAGAGAAAGACAGAGAGAGAAAAAGATTAAGAGACTGGTTAAGATTGAGAGACTGGTTAAAAGACATTTAATATGCTACTGAAAAAAGTGCAGACTGTGTAATCACGTCAAGGACAGATGCTATGGGCGATGTCCAACTCAAATAAATATCATCATAAATAAAATTTAAAAGTGGCATCTATAATTAGCAAATACATATAATCAACAGGCTTCATTCACCAAGCTGGATATGAAGAAGCCTTTTGTACATCTTTTTTTTCAAGTTTGGGGGGGAGGGGAGGTTGTATCCTGCAGTAACTGATATCTTTTCATATTAATATTCTGAAAGAAAGCAATTCAAAATTCAAAACAAACTAATATATTAAGACAAATAAGATTGACCAATCAAATAGGACAAAAGAAATGGTCTGCTAAAATATAAGGAAAAATAAGTTAGCATATATCTTTTGTAGCTGATGTGCTACAATGGCTGAGCTGGCATTACTGGATTTAGTACATTCTGTCCTTAGAAGCACTGTTTTGCTCTTTTGTCATCATTTAGCTACATTTAGCTTTGGGAGATTTACTTTTAATGGGTTTTCATGGGCATCACCAAATGTATATCAGCTGTTTTGTCAGTGTGGGTCAACATATGCAACCAAACAATTTCTTTTGCTCAGTTTGGGACATGTTAACACTTTTTAACACACTTAATGATAGATAAATCACAATATTAGGCAACCCTTCAATGATGTGCATTTTGTGTATGTTAAGTTTACCACACAGGCTTCCGTTCAGACATCTGTAAGTCCCACCTGTGTCTGTGAATTATCCGGTTACTTTCTGGACTTGGCGGGAGGATCCTCATACCTGCAGGACAGAACCTGTCAAGTGCAGCAACTCCCTGTTGTGAAAAATGCAAACACATACACTAATCAAAGTGGACTGAATTTCTATATAGAGCACGTAAGGAGCACATAAGAGCAAAAGCAGCATAAATACTCACATGAGACAAACCACTCCTCATCACATGGAACTGATCCACCAACTTTTTGTGAAGGGGGCGCATTTCTGGATGCACCAGCTTCTCATGGACGGCCAAGCCAACTCCCAGAATGTGAACCTTTGACATTAAAACAAATTTGTAAACTTTACAGAATCCTTTAATGAGAAATTACTATGATTTGTATGTGGCCCTGACCTGTTCCTGCATCAGTTCCTTCAGCTGGTTGATTCTTTCCATTTCTTCTGGGTGACCAGTGATGTAGTCTTTATCAAAAAATGCCTATAAGAGTAAGCGACAAAAAAACCCCCGATGTGTACAATTATTAACAGTTATTGAACTTTATACCACAGTGCCGTTAAATTCTCGTTTCTGATTGATCAGAAGGTGTTATATAATTAATATAATGGCAGTACTGACAGTTGCTGTAACAGGTTTACATTAAAGTTCTTATTGTAATTCATTGTTATTTCTCTAGCAAGAGCTCATTCACAGGGACTTGCATGGCAGATGCTCCTCTTAATCTAAGCCTAAACCTTTAGAACTGAAGCAGTCAAAGGTCAGATGCTTTGTAGTTTCTCTGTAACAAGCTGTAAATTATTTTATAGATGCTGCACAGCATTAAGCGTAACTATACAAACTGACATGTAGAATGATGCTTTGTAATAAATATTCTAATCACTGTCAAATTGTGGTATAAGGGGAACAAAACACCTGCATACTATTATAGTAAAAACCTTTTTTTAATATATCCTGCAGATTCAGTATTCTCAGAATTCTATATTCAGTATACATACAGTATATTCAGACTACATTATTCAAGTTCAAGCCAACATTCTTACACTATAAATCACTGACATGTGATTTATAAAATATACACTATATGGCCAAATGTCTTCCCCAAACCGATCACACAGTTGTTATAATGCCACTGTGTGCTGTAGCATTTGCTGTAGTAATTTCCTTCACTGGAACTAAGAGGAACACACACAATCCATCATGAGAATGCCCCTGTGCACAAAGGCAAGGTCCCTGAAGACATGGTTTACCAGTGCTCGAGTGGAAGAACTCAAATGGCCTGCAAAGAGGCCTCGTCACTGAATGGATAAATCCTCATAGCCAAGTTCAGAAAATCTAGTGAAAAGCCTTTCCAACAGATAAAAGGGGGCTAAATGCAGAATGTGATATGTAAAAAACACATATGGGTTTGATAGGCATGTCCATATAGTGTATTTTAGCACCACACACAAAAAAGGCTGTTGATATTAAAATAAAACAGGCCCTTTTCTCTATAATAGACACAACCAAAATATGAAAATGAAAGTTAAATGTGTGCTTAATAAGGCTATATGTTAGCATTTATAGTTGAGAGGAAGAGAGGCACCTCCTGATAGCGTGCTATCCCTCCATTTACAGCTGCATCGATTGTGCCATTAAGAGACATGCTAAGCAGATTGACATTGTTGTGGTGATGCCGCTGCTGGTACTGGCTGATCAGAGAACGAAGCTCCTGGTTCTTATTCTCCACAACATATATGGCATTCTCCAGGGGACTAACCTCCACCTAAAATATATGCACAGACACAGACACACAATTTTTAGGGTATATTATTACGCAGATTTAATTTTACAGAATGAATATAATACTCTGCTGTTGAACACACTGTTAATGACTAAAATATTGCTGAAATTGTGTAATATATTCCCAACAGTAATATTTTCTACACTCACCACCTCCCTTCTCTCCACTTCAAACCAGCGTGAAATACCCGGCAAGGGACGGCACAAAACCAGAGTGGTTCTCTCTATCCACAAGCTCTGCAGTTCACACACAGTACCGTTTATTAGACCAGGTTGTTTCCATCATTTTAAATGATAAATGCTATCTAATGCATTTCTATATTTACCCTGAACTCATTTTCTCTGTCTTTGGGTCCCTTGTGTAAGGGCCGATCATAGTAGAACCGTGAGACATTGTTAATGCGATAGAAGCTCTTGATTCGTTCAGGCACCCTGTCCATCATCGGCCCATCAGAGAGCTCCGACACTGGTGTTACAGCGTAAATCTGAAGATCTAAATGAGTAAAATAAAACACTGATGCATAAAAGTAGCCTGTGTCCATTTTAATATAAAAATGAAATATGCACTTATTACAAACATGAAATTTTTGTAAATGAAACTTATCTACATACATACAGTACTCAGTGATACATGATCACAATTTTTAACCAATAAAGAACTCTTAGCCTGAGTACAGTACATTGTGCATCACTCTGTTGAATGCTGTCATCTGGTTGGTTTGGATGTTGGAGAACAAGAGCTTGGGGGAACTCAGTGAGCATCCTCTGCTGAAAG
This sequence comes from Hemibagrus guttatus, assembly GCA_033459395.1. Taxonomy (NCBI): domain Eukaryota; kingdom Metazoa; phylum Chordata; class Actinopteri; order Siluriformes; family Bagridae; genus Hemibagrus; species Hemibagrus guttatus. The sequence goes on from JAUCMX010000007.1 coordinate 10,406,566, forward strand.
TCCTCTAGGCGCTCGTAATCATAGCCTCTACACACAAACTCCTTATTCTAACATAGACACAGACAGATACCAATGCAAATGCATTGTTATCTTTAACTTTTTTTTGAACTTTTACATTTTTAAATGAATCATTTTCAGAAATGAACTCACACGCAAGAAAAAGGGAAACTTGCGTCCATAAAAGCCCATCCTAAAGAACTCGGGTTCCAGGCGTTGCTGCTCGATGATGTTGTCATAAAAACTAGCCTCCATTTTCTGGAACAGAAAAATGTACACTGTGCAAATACACCTAACAACACACAAAGTTCTGTAAACTATACTGGAATAGCACATGCTCTATAAACTCTCCCACACACCCGTATCCAGCTCAGGCTGTGGTAATCGTATAACATCTCATATTGAAGGGCCAGTTCTCTGCACAAAGAAATCCCATACTCCCAACACTACACACAGACGCATGCATGCACGCACACACACACACACACACACACACACACACACACACACAGAGATAAATAAAGTACAGCTTTGAAAATGAATAAACCGCAGCATGAATAAACCGTTAGCATAGGTATAACTGTTAGCATGTTAGTATATGAGCTTATTAAAATATTTATAATTAGTCTAGTCTCTGCATTTCAGACTAGAAATTCAAATACAGGCCACACAGACAGACATGGACACACAGACAGAATAATGGCAAAAAACAGGCTGAAATTGGGCCTTGAGTTCCTCAACATGGCCATGGAATATCAACATTGCATGTAGAATGTAAAACATGCCTTGCCCTTGTTGAAGTAGTGCAGGATCTTTCTGCTGAGGGCCTCTTTGCGTTGCCACTGACTTTGAGCGGGGTATTGCAGGAGGTCTCGAAGGGGCTGCTCACACCACTGTAGCAGCTCCCAGTACAACAACATTGTGAAAGCAGCCTCTGTGGATCACACAAATTATATGTTGACAAATGTTTAAAAAGAAAGTGCCTTCTTTTAGTAATTCTCTGAAAATTCCACTCTGCATACCTGTGTAGTTATGCACCTGCAGGTGGAGTTCACAGAGTTTGTGAATGTAGCGGATGTACATGTCTTCTTTGGTTATCTCACACTAAAATTTCCAGGAAACCCAAATCATGAGGAATAAAAAGCAGTTAAAAAGGAATTTCAGGAAGAGACTGCTTGTACTTCAGCTCATAATTAAATTAAGTAAATGATACATTAATTTATGAATCATAAGTCATAAGCTCAAAAATTTCAAAATAACAGCTCACTATAGACTCACTATAGATTAAGGGTAAATTTTGTAAGCACTATTACAAAAACAGCATCTGAAACATGATTAGTCACACACTATCCTGCCTTCATCTATTATTTCCCTTGTAGTCTGCATTTACAGTATGTTGTAATCAAAATATTGTCATTGTCATGTTAGTCACACATTTGTACCAAATAATAATTCTATAAAATATTACTACAATATAGCACTACAATAAAAATTAACAGAGTGCATTGACATGACCCATGTTTTTACCATGATGTTGGCTCCCAACTTTTTATTCTCTGCTTCTTCTCCTCTCACACTGTCCCTATTGAGATAAAATCAGATTAACCATCTTAACCTATTGTTACATTTACAGCATTTGGCAGATGCCCATATGCAGAGCAACATACATTCCCACCTCATTTTACACAGCTAGCAATAAAGGATTAAGAGCCTTGCTCGGGGGCCTAGCAGTGGCAGCTTGGTGGACCTGGGACTCGAACTCACAACCCTCCGATAAGAAGTCCAACACCTTAACGACTTAGCTAAAACAACCTCCACTTGGGTGATATTGTGGTGCATTATTCACAAACACAAATGTAGCAATAAAATGTTTACCGAAGTCTCTTTATTATTATTACTCTTAGTGAAACTTAATACGTTTATGAATCCTATTATCAAATATCTCACTACATAAATGCAATGTTCATTTATTTAACAAAAACTGTTTTCAATTGATAGGGCAGCCTTTGTGAAAATCTCTTTTGAATCCCCCAAAAGAAACTCAAGGGAAGCCATCTCTGGTGAGTCTATTGCAGATTCCAGTACAATGTATTTTCATGGGAGAAATATTCATGCTAAATGGACAACAGGCTTTTATCATGTCACTTTGAGTCTGGCCTAGAAGCCATGCATCTCTGGGGTGAATGGGAATGAATGGAAGTGTATGGAAGTGTGGGCTTTGCCTAAAAAAAACCATCTCAATGTTAATTGGACGTGGGCTCTTCACTATTCTACTGGGATGCATGGCTTCTACATATGATAATGGATAGACCTCTTAAAGAGGTTGAAACTCACAACCAACTGCCGAATCACCAAAATGGTAATGAACATGGCTGACATTTCGAACATATTGTTGCCAGTTGTAATTGCTTGGAGCTGAGGTAGTGGCGCATTTTTTATATTTGTAATTTGCAAGCAAAATCATGTAAATAAACTGTAAGTACAAAGCTTTTTGGCTCTGTTTGAAACTGCTATCGTTGACCTGATTAAAGAAAAGTCCTCTGACACACCTGTAATCCAGAAGTCTCTCTATGAGGCGTGTGACCGAAGTGACAAAAGACACCCCTGTCTCTCGCCATGTCTCCTGCTCGATCTTCTCCAACAGACTGACAATTAGATTTAGAATAAGATTTAGAAATAGCAACCTTAGTATTATACCATTATGTGTGTGTGTGGAGATTTAGCAGAAATTAGCATGATAAAATAATACCTTGGATATGGTCCAAAGAGCTGGGTTCTGTAGGAAAGATATATATAAATCATTTTCATTCAGTCATAAAGAAAATGTAGCTATGCTTGTCAAATTATTTTTTTATGCACAATTATGCACATTTAATTCAAATTCTTTCTTACAGAGCAAGACTGATTTAGTTTAACCCTACATGTTAATTAATACAATAATTAACAAACATGTACTAACAGGTACTTAAGGTATTGTACAATTATCATTGTCTCTCCTAGGGAAAACTTAAAAATGCCACAACCTGTAGCAGTGTTAATCAAACATTCTAACATAGAAAGGAAATGCAACATACAGTAAAAATGCACTATTTCTATATAACTATTTAACTGCATCACATTTTGATATCAACCATTTTAACTGCTTTGTACAGAAGGTCATATTGCCAATGAGTTTTATTGCTTCCACTGAAGTATGTGTTTAGATTGGTTGCTTTGGTCTAGCACGGATCATCAGGTTTCAGGCAAACTTGTGGAGTCCATGCGAGCACACTGTTATTAAAGCAAAAGTAGGGTATAGCAAATACTAATCAACTCAGAAATTCATGTAAATATTTCTAAGATTCTACCTTTCCTACATGATAATAAAATGTTAAATTTAAGAAATAGATGCAAATCGAAATACTCATTCATTTTCTCAGACATTTGGACCCCACTGAATATAGTCTTTATACATAACAATGGTATGTGCATTTAGGTATTTTTCAGGACTCACAATAATCCAAAAAGCTCTCTGTGGTTTTCCTCTCCTTTCCCATCCGCTATCATACTGTCTAACTTATCCATCAACTCAGCCTCCACCTACACATGCATGAACACATACACAGAACAAGCATAAGCCTCTTTTATAAAAATTTATTCTAATTCTGATTTATTTTACATAATTCTTTACAGGTGAAACAAAGAGAGAAGATTATTCGCTCTACATTAATGTACACAATTTGTCATTTGGTATCTGACCTGTTTAAAGTTGCCATTTTTACGCTGTTCCCAGTCCATCATGTCATGGAAAATGGGAACCATAACATTCCTGACCTCAGTCTGAGGAACCAGAGTTACTCCTAAGAATGGACCCATCATCCCAGGGGTAAAGTGAGGCTTATTATCACCTGAAAATAAGAAAAAAGAGGGACTATGTAAACAAGGCTGCAATGTTGTCAACTAAATCTGATGAAAGTGTGGAATAGAAAAAATGTTCTCACCTAGCTTCTGCCACATACTGTACAGCTCATATGCCATCTGCACTCTCAAATCTCCATATCTGTAGAATAGAACAAACAGCATTCACTGATAAAACACCTGAAACTCTACATAGTAAAAACTGTGTCATTTATGTGCGTAAGAGTATGTGTGCATCCATATGTTTATACTTGTCCATTATCCGCTGCCTCTTGACTTGACTAAGTGACTCAAGCTGCAGACTGGGCTGACTAATAAACAGCACAGCCAAACTGAAGAAGGAGTTCCAAAGCTGAAATTGAAAACATCACACTTTATCAAGATGTATTTTAGGTCTTGTTCGAGAGAGAGAGAGAGAGAGAGAGAGAGAGAGAGGGAGAGAGAGAGAGAGGAATTTTTCACAGGTGCCTCATCCAAATAGTTTGTAGCATTTTAAAAATAACGTCTGCCCCCTTTGACCAGTATTTTTTCTGGTATTATAAACAAAAAATCCTGCCTCTTGACCTTTATACAATTATTACTGGATCTCTCATAATTTCATGTGCCATGGACCTTTAGAAAAGCACTGGCATTACTGTCAAGTGCAAAGCAAGTTCTGGTTTCCACTCTATAGAAATGATGGGGTAGCGCATTCACAAATCACTTGCATAAAAAGTAGTGACCATATATACAGGGACTGTATATTATTATATACATATACACCAGTACTGTCTCTTAAATGTCTTCACTGTATCTTATCTGTCTTACTGAGTAATAACTTAAGCACTCTAATCTAATTAAATTTTGAAGAGTTTTGCTATTCAGTCACTGTCTCTGCGTGGTTCTTTGGCAATCCCTTCCCTAAATTCAGCTCAGAGGTAGCAGCAGTATCATGGTTCAGACTTTTTCTCTGAGTGAATTCTAGCACAATGCTTAAAACATGGAGCTCCTAAAATTGTAAAAGTTTGCCCGGTCGGGAAATATGAGAAGAACAAAAGACCTCAAAGAAGTGTGGAATATAGCAATACTGTCTGCCCAGAAATCCATAGCTATATTGAATTTGTCCTAATGAATTTTTATAGTTCAGTCATACAGTTTGTCCAGTTAAGTCTACTGAGCTATTACATATTTTTTTTAACAATAATGTTGTCCTGGTGCAGCGACACATCTGTTATCTGCATACTGTCAAACCAGTGCTTAAATCTGTCATTAATTCCAAACATCATTGTACTACCAGGTGGTACATCACATCATGTAAATCTTACTAAGCAAGAAAAGTGGAAGAAAAAGGACAGCTGTTATTGTTTATGTTATGTCCTTAATCTGATCCCAATTTTAATTAACCTTAATTTTTAATTTTATTGCATGTTGTCTGGTATATTATGCCAGCCTTACCGATTAAAAAGCACAACCTATTTTCAACATTAGGTTCTAGGCATAGGAGGTAAATCCCAGAAAACCCCCCAAAAACAATACTAATTAAAGCCATAGCATCCCTTTCCTTTGAAAAATGTTGAATGTAGGCAAACAGTCTTCTGAATGTGTCCATGCTAATGTGTAAATCTTATTATATCCAGGATTGTGTTTTCTGTAGATTTCTTATATTATGTAGGCATAACCTAACCACCATGCTGCACCTGTCTCGTCATGATTTTGAATAATTGTTCAGAAGGATCCGTCCATTTTTTTTTGTCTCCTGGAGCTACCCAAAACTGTCATTTGACGCCAAATGAATCTTTATAAACTCATGGAGTATCAAATTTCTATGTAAATCAATAAATGTTTGGTGCACCAAATATACTGAACATTCTCCTATCCTCTCTTCAACTTTCTTCACTAAACCACAGCTCTTCTCTTAAGGCTGAGAATAGAGTTGCTGATACACAGACGTAAGTCAGAGGGCAGGGTTTGAACATATCAAATAGTCTGACATCATAAAGGTCAAATAATAGCTGGATGTAAGGTCTATTACTGTATCTGTCCCATTGGACAGAGTAATAAATTATGGTCTGAACCTGTTACTTTTTCTTGTGCAGCTTAACATTTTTAAAGCATAAAAAGAGCTAAATAAACTATTAACTATAGTTTACTCACTATGTGACCTTAGCATTATAAGGTTCTGTCTACCATTTCCTCTTCACCCACAAAGAACTTTATAATACAAAGATCACAACAAATTTCCTCTGTGGTCATGTTGAAAAGCAAGACTGTTCAAGAGGCAGTCACAATGTCATATTCTAAGTAGTCAGGTGGAATCACTTTTAAAAATCCGATTGTTCAAGGCACCTGTCAAATGTTAGGATTACATGATAAATAGGACATAAGAGTTCATTAAAATAGACAGATGCTGCCTTACTATAATTGTTTTTGCTGTGTTCCCAAAGTTCTAATGGACAGTTTTCACACTTGATATGATTTTGTGTATTAACACCCGGATGTGCCTGTTTGAAAATGCATGGCTAGAAGTAATTTAGAAAAGAAAAAAAAAAAGACTGAAAATGAACAAATTCTTCACCTTAAAATCAAAGTCGGCATCTGAGAAGTTCTTGTGGAGTGCAGGAGTCAGATATTGGGTTGTCATCACAATAATCCTGTACAAGAATTCACAAATACAGATGCTTGCAGTGAATCTGCAAACCTAAATCTAGGAGCCAGTGAAAATCCCTTACAAAGTAATGATAAAGCATCATAAAAACAATCATGTTTCAATCTGATTCAGGCATTACTCAGAAAACTTAGCTGTTATCTACTATTTTTATGTACATTTACATCCTTCATTACCAGAATATATCACCAATATACATTATATAACATTTACTAAATACTGTATATTAATTAAAATCAAATGTTAAACTGCACTGTGCAAATACATATGAACATTATGTATGGTTGTAATACTGCATATGTAATGCCAGAGGAAATGCTGACAAATCTTGTTTCTGGTGTCTGATTGAAATAAAGTAACATAATGATGTGGTTGCAAAGAGCTTAACATGATAGTTCAGATAATTACCATATTCAGTCTCAAGATTCAGAAATAGTGACATTAAAATAATTGTCAAAACAAAAGTTTAATTCAAAGCCAGTGCAACAATAAAAATTATATATATATATATATATATATATATATATATATATATATATATATATATATATATATATATATATATATATATATATAGTGCCATGTAAATGGTAGTGCTATCATTTGTGTTATTTTCATGCAAAGGTAAGTATACATTCCTGGCATTAATTTCAATATATTGCTGCGAAACCATTTTTTTTTTGTTAGTGGTTGGTTACTATTTTCAGGTAAAGTGAAGCAACAGGACAAGATCAGTTCTGTACTTAAACCCACTTGTATTGCTGCCTCATAGTGCTAATGCAATGCCAAAACAGGTTACTTTGTACAGCTACTAACTAAGCACAGCTGACTGACACATGCATATGTTGTGTTAGCCAGCTAATTGCTGAAATCTTCCCCTGTTCTCTTTGCTGCCTCTCACCTTTGGTTTAAATGAACAGCAAGCAAAGCTGAGCTCTCATACTCAACAGAAATGGAAACCGGCATTATAATAAAAATGTAATGCAGTTTTATGCTGATTTAAAAAAATATATATTTTATTACATTAATCAAAGCAACTGTGGACTGCTGTGTAAATACATTTAAGCATTAAAGCAAAATGTGCATCATTTACCTTTGCCAGAAAATAATCAACAGGTTTATATAAAAAGTAGTAAATCAGGATTGAAACTGATATATCAAAATGATTTAAATTACATTATAACAAATGTATTATATAAACAAATCAAGCAAGCTGTACTGTTACTGGTACTCATGAAAAAAAGCATACAGCCCCAAATCCAAAATGTAAAATGCCAAAATTCAACATGAATCCCTACCTTCAGGCAAATACTATATTAGTGCATCTAAAGCAGTTATTATAAATTTGATGCACTTTGTCCCACAGAGACTAGGATTACACTGATTTCACATGTAACTTTAAATGAGATTTGCATTCTGAGTACATCTATAAATGCTGCCCTTGATTAATTTACAGGAGTAGTCAATGCTGAGCTGCACTGTAGACAGTGATGCTATCCTTGAAATAAAAATAACTAGGACTAAAAAGCTAGCACCATAGAATAATAATAATAGGCACATTTTATAACAGAGCACACATTAGCGCATGTACCTAAGCAAACTTTTGGCCAAAGGTGCAGATTCTTTATCAGTATCTACAGAATCACTGAAAAGTCAGGAACTAAAACTACATATAAGAAAGTCTGCATGTATTATGTACAACATATGCTTTACATGTTCACCCTTACATCACAAGGATTTGCTGCTGTATCATTTTTATTGCAGATTTTGCTTAACATTTTCAGTTCAACGTATTTACACTGGAATAGCTATTTTGTGTGCAGGACCCAGGCACAGTCTGAATCTCTGTCAACTTGCCTGCTTACTCAGCTTTCTACTCTGCATTATGACTCACCTCCTGCTGCTCATTTGAATACATTAAAGACTTAAACTTTCAAAAATGCCTTTGCATAGGGCTATCCTCCGTACTGTAATAAATAATCTCACCTCAATACTGTTAACTTGCTCCAAGCACCAGTGGCTTATGACCATAGATTTTGGTGGGATATGATAGACTGAAAGGCTTGTCACACTTGACATGCTGTAGGCTACTAACTAGTGAATTTTCAGAGGAATCTCATAATAAGGAGTGCAGAGTTAGATGTACCTTTTGTATTACTCCATAATTCCCTTTCCTTCAACCAATTTTTTAAAATATGAATAACAACACAAGTTGCACACTGTCTGCACTTGCACCTTACTTTTTTGTGGATATTTATTACATTTAACCCCAATATTTGTAATAAAACAAGATCTTGGCAGTATTTTTAAACTAACTCAAACTGGCACCCTTGAATTTAACCTTGTCTTGTCTTCTGTTACTTTACTGAAAATCATCTGTGGGGGAAGATTATCCCTGCCCCAATGGACTTCTAGTAGGGCTTACTGCAGTTCCTATTTTTGTCCACTAGGTGCAATAATAGCTCCAAGAGCAACAGAAAATTTGCTTGTGTCTTGTAACTTTTTAAAATTACTGGTGACCCAAAAGTGGTGGTATAGTTTTAAACAAAGTTGTTAAATAGCTGATATAAACATTCAGGCTACACCTGCCCCATGGACAAACCACATCCTACGAGCTGCTGTTCTCATTATAAAGACTTCACTGTGCTCATCCCACAACTCCCACAATATGCCAACACTGAACATTTGACTTTACTCTGCAGAAATGTTTCTTATAATGATCACAGTTCCACTATATGGTGTCAAGAGAAGAGGATGGGTTTCTTGGAAGGTTTCTTCATGTCATCTCATGGAGCTTTCCATGTCAATTTTCCAAACTGGCTTGCTCGTTAGGGATCTAGATCTACATCCACATTTCTGCAAAGCTGCTTAGTGGAAATGTCTATTCTTAAATGTACTATACAAATGAAACTAGTTGAACTGAATTTAATAAAAACACAGACTATGCACATCTGCAGGATTAGGGCTTCTTGACCCTCTCCTGTCAATTAGACTGCAAATGAGAGACACACAATAGCAGCCATAGCCAAATTACAGGCAATTACATATTATGTAAGTTATAGCTGCTGTTATGGATATACCTGAATGTTCACAAGCAGTTCCAAAGGTGCAAATGTTAAGTTATACCATTTACAAATATACTTTTCTTACTATTTTAGCTGGCAAAAATTCAGGAATGTATATATCCAAATAGAACACATAGGATACAAACATATTAATGGTGTCAGTACATTTGAAATTGCTAGAAATACTGCCAAACCCCTGCCTGGGAAACAGAATTATAAAGGGTTAATCCTACTGCAAGAGCATTGTACCATTTTATCAGTCTTTCTACCTTCTTTGTAAATAGGCACATGCTTACAGGTTGGATATTGTGGATATAGCTACAGTAATTAATCAGTCAGCACATGCGGTAATTTGCAGGAATAATCGCACTTGGATTTGGACTGCAGCTAACGTGCCTAGTGTAAAAACTACCTTAAAAAACTGAAATCTGATATCCAGAGGCAAAATTTGCCTGTGAGAGACTGAGATTTAACATGAACATATAAATTAATGACATGATATCCTATTATCGTATTCTCCTTAGATGCTTTTGCATTATTATGTTATGCTTGTGGTATTTTAACTTTACGTTTTTCTGTGAGATTTGTCTGGTACGTCATTGTGACTTTTTTTCACTCTAAAACACCTATGAAGTAATCTTAAATACTCTCGAAATGAAGATTCAACTTAAAGTGCTTTATACAGTGCTCTTATTATTAGGTCTAGGTATGAGAGTGAATGTCTTGATTTATACTATTGTTGCCCCATTAAGGTGAAATTTTAATATGAGCAGCTTTATTAGTACTGAACCTGGTAAATAAGTAAATACTCACTGGCTGGTGAGAAGTCGCATAGCACTCCAGTCTCGTGGAAACACTCCAAGCTTCATCAGATTTCGAAACACACAGAAGATCTTTAGTAGAAACTCCTGTCATGATGAGAGAAGATATATCTCATTAGATACATATGCTTCCATTACATATGAATTGGTGCAGTATCTTTTTTGGAATAGATTTATTTCTTTCTTTCTTTGCAGTTTCAAGAGAATATTGTGACAGTGGATGCATGCCTACATTCTGGCTACACTATTCTTCAACATGAGCTTGTGTCTTTGCTAACGTTGAACTATTTTTTGTGATTTTCACCTTGAGTTCATCTTTGCTGTGAAAGTTGTTGAGGAGGTGGTGGAAATGCAGCTCAGACATCATTTTCAATAGAGACAGGAGACAGGACACATACTCGCCCTATAGGAACACCAAACAAATATACACAGTCATCAAACATATCTTGTCCCTGCAGGAAAAGCACACAAGGAGAAATCAATCCCATGCAGTCCCTACAGGAACTGAGCACTGAATGGTGCCTGCAAAGATGTGCCAAAGATACTAAAATCTTTCTCAGATGTTTCCCTTCCTTTCTAAAACACCAGTGTAAAAATCCTGCCTAAAGATTACAAATGTTTATCGATATCTTATGATTATGATTCCATTGTTTTGTCATAAAGTAGAGACAGCAGTACAGATGGCAGCACCAACCTACAAACAGAAATTTATCGTTTTCAGATTAATTTCAGGTTTTATGAACAGAAAAATTTTCTTTCTTTTCAGTCAACCTAATTCTGGCAATATAGACAAACATCTTAACAAGTATTATTTTTGAAAACAAACTTTGTGGATTCTACACAACACAATGAAATTTGAAATTGATATCCATGCAACAAAGCTAAACACTGAGTCACTTATTGCTACTATTACTGTTCTATGTGAAATAAAAAAAAAATGCATACAGAGAAATGAAATCCACATTGCTGTTGTTGATCCCCTTACTCTACTTCAGAACATAATCTGAGAAAGACAATGTCTTCCTCCAAATAACAGAAAAATAAATGACGTTTCAAATGACAACTTTAATTCTGGTTCCAATCTCATTAATCTCATTAGAAATATATATTTATGGCAATAGACAAATTCTCTGACATGCTTGTGAAACTGATTATAAATATAATATAATGGCAACTATTGGCTTTTCAGATTCGTTGAGCCAAGCACATCATTTTTCCAGTTTAACTATTTAGAAAAATAGATCCTCTTTATCTAAACAGAACAGAAAATGTTTTAAGATTTGAATTACGATAAAAAAGCCCATGAACAGTCATCAAAAAGCAGTGAACAAAAGAAGTAAAAGCTATTGAGCAGAGCGCACCGTTATCTCAGCTGTGCACTGAGGACAGCGCTGGTTTCTGCTGTTTTCCACCGCCTGGCTCTTACTCATGATGGATAAGAGTGTTTGCAGGAGTACATCTAATAAGCTCTCCACCATCATCTCCACCTCATCCTGCACACACAAAGACTCCTACAAAAACAAAAAGAAACAGCAGTGGGAAATAACAAATAACTCATAACACAGTAAATATGTGATAGTGCATATAACAGGTAGGAGTCTTTAACAAAACATTCTTTAATAGCAGAATGTGGAAATGTACCTGAGCACTAGTGTTAAGGATGGAGAAGATGCTGCTCAGGATTTTGGCACACAGCAGCAGCTCTCTCTGCTGTCTTAAATGTAGGTGAATGTGATGTAGAACTACAGGAAGCAAAATACTCCGAGATTCTGGAAGGAAAAGATGTTATATATGACACATTTATTGTATATGTAGTGAAGGAATTCAGTTATTATTTACGAAACCTACAAATGAAATTTGTGAAGGTCCGTTCATTCATCATTCATTATTCCTTCCAGATGACCTGCTCCCAACAGGTTTCAACAATTGTCAAGGTACACAATCATAAAACCTCTCCAAATCCACACAGCACTGTAGCCTTGCCAGAATGTTTCTAACTACCATAATCTCAGACTCTAAAACATCAGCGATTTCTGGCAAGGCCTCCTGCATGGGCATATACACTGGATAGAAAATGTTCTTCAAAGTTACATCACTCAACAAAATCCTCAACAGAGGTCAACACTCCCCCATACTAGCTACATCAGAGCTTGTGCATGGTCCCATCTCACCCTCCTGAGGCACGAAACAGCTTGCCAGAACATCTTTAGGACCACTTGAAAGTCTTTTTCATTGGCCTGTTTCCTCCCCCTGCCTGTGCTTTTGATTTTGCAACTGCTTTTGCTACAGCCCTTATAGCTCTCCTACACCTAATTGAGCATTATTCAAAAACCATTACTCCTTGATGCCATCAACTTGATGCGTTCTCTCACTACTGATGTACACCCTTACATCATAGGGTTACTGCCATGACAAATTATGATAAGACTTAAAATCTCAAGAGACAAATGTCCTACCTGGGAAGTAGAAAAGCCTGCTGTCCACAGTACGTGAGATTGACTGGAGCTTTACCACATCCATGGACTGGCCAATATCCACAGTGCTGGGCATGCTCGCTAGCGTTCCTCTCACCAGCTCAGCCACCTCCTGTACCGTGAACATCTGCAGGAGCTCGTCAAATATGTCTGGAAAACTAGTCAGTAATGTGGCCTGAACAGGGTAAGAGGAAAAATTATAACATGCAAAGTGTCATTTGGGAACATGAACTACATTTTTTTGACATTAATCATGCATGGATTCCTTAACTAATTTCATAATAATTTCCTTGTTTTAACTATTAATAATATTCATGTCTTCTGTCATCCGCTCATGATGCTAAAACTCTGTTTTGAACTCAAGCAAATATTACATATGTATACATCACCTGTGTAGACACAAGTGTCTCAGCATTTCGGCCGTCCAGGCTCAGCAGAAAACGGATGGACTGGAAGAGTTCATGAATGCTGGCTCTAAACTGCTCCTCTTCCATGCCGCACGTAGCCCGTGAGTACAGAGACCGAGACTGAACGATAAACTTGAACAAGTATTCCAGTGCCTGAAACCACACACACATTTCTGAATGTAGATGTGTTTGGCTAAAATGTGTTTGGAAGTGTAGGTTGCAAAATTTAAGTGTTTCATACTTTTTTTTTTTAAACAAATACTGCCATGGGTTTTGTACATGTCTTAAATTGAACTTTCAACAAAGGACAAAAGCAAGACATTGGGCAATGCTGTAGTAGTGGACAAAAGAGCAAGCCTAGCATGTTGTGTTTGAACCCTCAACAAAAAGTCACTGGCCAAACTTTTGTCTGACCTGTAGTGTTCTGTTCTCACAACACTCTGGATTGCAATCAATACAAACAGATTGGCTGCAATGGCTTAGTACTAAAATTATGATGACAGCTTTAGGAATCCAACTGCTACAAACAGTTTTGCACTCAAGTCTCCATCAGTGAACAGTTGCTAACTTCAACAAAATTCTTGAAGTTAAAACTAGAATGAATTTCCTGGTCACATAATTGCATTGCCACCAAAATGAGAATGGGTTCCCTTTTGAGTCTGGTTCTTCTCAAAGTTTCTTTCTCACATCATCCTAGGGTTTATTTTCTTGCCATATTTATATATTTTTTATATATATTTCTGTAAGGCTATTTTCATTTTCCCTGCAAGGTGACCAGGAGAGTCATATGACAATTTTGCTTGGTCATATTTCCTGATTGTGAAAAGATCATCTGTTAATCTGTCTAGCAAAAAGATGTTAATACAACACAAATTATACCAGTGTATCCCACCACTGTAAGGTGCATTCAGATTACATACTTCAATACCCAATTAAAATGCTGTTTGTTTTGATATGACCAGGACACTTAGCTTTCATGATTTCCATCAGTGTTCTTGATTACAAGAACAAGTGCCTAAGACTCGAATTGGACAGCCTTAAAAACTTGTACAGACAGTGTAAAGATTGTGAAAAGTGATGGCAGTCTTCATCTTCTTGTTTTACTTGAATCATGCCTGGAAGAACTTCTTTTTTTAAAAAACATTTTTAGCCTTACAATTGAGAGGAAACCAAACACCTTCTGTATGTTCTTCTATTCAACAATCAGCCCCACCTTTATCAGTCTAAAGGATGAATCATCCAGCTGATAATAGAAAAAGATTCTTATTAGACAGAAGCTCCAATAGTCACATTTCCCTTGGCCACTGCATACGTGTACTGTATCCAGGAAGAGAGCAGTGTTCGCCCCCACTAAGGCTAAATTAAGGCAAGCCAACTAGAACTTCTGCCTACTCTTCCTAGTCATGAACACAAACATGAGTCTGGCTTATCTGCGAAGGCAGACATATTTACTGACAACATATAACTAGCACACTAAAAAAAACATTCGATTTTTTAAAAAACTGCATCTAATCAACATAATGACTGTTTCTCTCTCTCTCTCTCTCTCTCTCTCTATATATATATATATATAAAATCAGTACATCCTGCAGTCATGAAGCCCACATCAGGCAACCATACTGACTTTTCGGTCATGACCCAATTGAAGCTGTAAAGCATGCTAAATTATTTCTCACTCACAGTCCTCTACATTGACCTCCTCTATAAGGCTTTTAATTGAATTACAGATTAACAGCAGATATATTTCCCAAATACTGAGTTTGCATTTTTATCAGAAATTCTCTCAGAATGTATGAGGAAGAAATAATTTATATACAGCATAATAACCTTGTTATACCTTGCTAATCTTTTTATTGCTGTGAGTACAGAATTAAATGGTGTATTAATGGTGCATATTAATGGTATATTAATGGTGCATATGCAAATATCAACACAAATAATAGAATGTGCACATATTTACACACAGTCCTGACCATGCATATGCAGGTACCTGTAGTGGTTGCCAGGTTCAATCCAAAGAACTACATTTCACCAAACAAACTAAGGGTTTCAAACATGGCTATCCCAAACTACACTCCCCAGAACACACTGCCATTAACCTATGACCAATAACCATAATGCTGAACCTTTAAAAAGAGTCATTTTAAGTAAATGCTCAGTTTCTTCACATATGCCTTTGCTATTGTGTAATTGTTGTTGTGATGGTTTTGGACTAGTTTCCTTATTCTCCTCTTTTTGCTTTCCATGGTACACTTTGTTTATTGATTGCCTGATTTAAGTCTGACTTCCTGACTTGGACCTTGTCTTCCGATTCAGATTTGTGTGCATTGCTCTCATTAAAAGATCAGCATAATTGCCTAATAATTACAGCTATACAGCAGTAATTACAGCTCACAACAAGGTGCAGAAAAGTGACAGATGAAATGTACAGAGTACAAAGAGTAGAGTACAAAGATGCATCTAAAAATGAACTGGGATGATGACTTGCTTGAAGATTTGGCACAGGGGAGATCATGTTATAAAGAAGTGCAAGAAACTCTATGCTGGGAGAAATGAATGGCTCATCAATCTATTGTACTTGCCCAATTTTATCAGTATTCTAGGGTTTTTAGCCACTGGTATGTTACAACAAAAAAACTGGGCCAGGTCTGGCATTTCTCAAACAATGATTAGCCAAATACTGACACATTTTATGTATTCATATCATTCATGGTGCATCCAAATACAGCAGTGGAAAAGATAAATATAATAAGGGATTTTAATGCCATGTTTACTAAATGTATTCGGGCAACAGGATAAACACACACTGTCACCAAAGCTAAAAAAATGTTTGTTTATTTCTTATCTAAACTACTCATATAACTGGCAAATAAACAGTTTCTGATTTATTCTAGTATGTGCCAGTTTCTCAAACTCATCGCCACTGATAGTCAATTTCTAAGACCTTTCAAACTGCTTCATGTCTATAAAACAACCAGTGCCATAAGCAGGCTGCTAGTCTTGTTATTTACCATATATAGCAATTTGGGCATGTTTCTTTATGCAAATGAGCATTACAGTGGACAAGCAGAGAAATTTAGAATGTGTGGGATTTATCAAGTCCATAGAGTAGTACTGTGCATATGAATATTTGATAAATGCCAGTTTGCTTGTGTGTATTGGCAAATTTTGTTAAATTTAGTGAAGTGAATAACACTGATTATCTCCTCATCATGGCACCTGTTAGTGGGTGGGATATATTAGGCAGCAAGTGAACATTTTGTCCTTGAAATTGATGTGGTAGAAGCATGAAAAATGGGCAAGCGTAAGGATTTTAGCGAGTTTGACAAGGGCCAAATTGTAATGGCTAGATGACTGGATCAGAGCATCTCCAAAACTGCAGCTTTGGGGTGTTCCTGGTCTGCAGTGGTCAGTATCTATTAAAAGTGGTCCAAGAAAGGAATAGTGGTGAACCGGCGACAGGGGCATCACAATTGGACCACGGAGCAATGGAAGAAGGGGGCCTGGTCTGATGAATCACATTTTCTTTTACATGACATGGATGGCCGGGTGTGTGTGTCGCTTACTAGGGGAACATATGGCACCAAGATGCAATATGGGAAGAAGTCAAGTGAGCGGAGGCAGTGTCATGCTTTGGGCAATGTTCTGCTGGGAAACCTTGGGTCCTGCCTTCCATGTGAATGTTACTTTGACACGCACAACCTACATAAACATTGTTGCAGTCTAAGTACACCCTTTCATGGAAACGATATTCCCTGATGGCTGTGGCCTTTTTCAGTAGGATAATGCACCATGCCACAAAACAAAAATGGTTCTGGAATGGTTTGATGAGCACAACAAGTTTGAGGGTCTTGGCCTCCAAATTTCCCTGATCTTAATCCAATCGAGAATCTGTGGGATGTGCTGAACAAACAAGTCAGATCCATGGAGGCCCCACCTTGCAACTTAGAGGACTTAAAGGATCTGCTGCTAAGATCTTGGTACCAGATACCACAGCACACCTTCAGTGATCTAGTGGAGTCCATGCCTCGACAGGTCAGGGGGACCAACACAATATTAGGCAGGTGGTCATAATATTATGGCTGATATATTTATTTATTGTGCTATGCTTATACTGAAATCTACCTTGAACCTTCTGGGTTTTGTAAAAAAGAGTTTTCTTCAAAATGTCCCCACAGGGCCAAAACTCTTCCCTCACTGAAGGGGCATTTGGTCAGCCCTTAGATATAAAACATACCCTATCGATTTGTAATCAAGCATGCCCTCATACTGACCCTCATAGCATCCTGAATGTGGTCCTGACGCACAACCTCAGCAGAGCGATCCATATACCACTTCAGACAGCGTATCAGCTCTCTACACACAAACACAAACATTTAAAAAATTTTGGACTAAGGTGCAACAAGCATTCCAGTGTACAAAAATAGCTTTAAACACCCTTGCACAGTAGTCAAAATAATTCTTAATTAAAAATTAGTTATGAATTACGAAAGATCACAGGGTGATTGCAGTTGCAAAGCTGGGGTCAGTTTGAAACTCAACAGGATGTTATCAACTATGGCTAAGTCAATTTGTGGCTCCAATCTCCATTTTTACATTTTTGGCAGTCACTCATTCTGTTTGATTCACTCAAATAAAATGATGAGCAAACTACTTAACTTACAAACTTCAAAATCCTATGGTATAATATTTACTTGTAGGCCAGCGCTCCTGCAAACTGGTTGTGTATGTAGGCATCCATAACTGGGCGAAAATGGTAATAACGTGGATCCCTGAGCAGGTTAATGATGAACACCTGAAACAGATGTGCAAAAACACTGATAGAAATCACCGAATCGTAATAACATTGATTGCCTTTATTAAATATGAACAGAGGTAAGGCACTAAAGTCAGATATGCATTTGACACTTTCAAGAAATAATCGTTCATAAATATAGTCAACAGTAAAAAAAAAAAAAAAAAAAAAAAAAAGCTTCCTACCAGTGACTGGAATACAAGTGGTCCATATTTGTCAATGTTGTCATCAAGGAGAGAGAACAGTGTATCCAGTACATCCTGCAGAAACTGCAAAAGCACAGAACACACCACCATGCAGCAGGGATATAAGTATGCAGATATACAGTATGTATAATAATCGCGCGCGCGTGCGTGTGTGTGTGTGTGTGTGTGGGTGCGTGTGTGTGAGTACCTTAACAATTTCCTCTCCATTAATTACTCGTAGACGGCCTAGGACATCCAGAACTCTTTCAGGATTCGCTTTCCATTTCAACAGAGTCAAAAGATCCACTGTCCACACACACACACACACACACACACACACACACACACACACACACACACACACACACACAGAGAAACAGAACATGCTTTAAATGAAAAGGACTTCTTTCAATTTGACTTACATTGAAGTAATGAATTAGTGCACTACTATAAATGAGTCAGTCACTGTTGCGTGTTCATGTATGTGTTGTGACCGATGGTTTTAGTGAAAGAGCAGAAGTAGTTAAACTCACAGTAGCTGAGTTTAACTCCATTTATAAAAGTAGACTATTCATGTTATTGGAACAACTCCAAATCGAGTTATACAAGCATTCAGCTTTAAACAAGGTCTGCGCCAAATCTAATGCTTTCAAAGAAATGCTTCACATTTGATGGTGCCATTTGTATCATCTTTACTTTACTCGAAACTTGTGACCATGCTGCCAGGCAAAAACAAAACAAGAACATTAATGCTAGCTACAAGATGTTTGCTGCCGTGTTAATGTTTAATGAACAGCCTAAAGAAAAAACAAACAAAAAAACTAAAATTCTAAAAACAAAACAAAAAAAACCCCTATAAAAACCTAAAATGTTCAAGACAAATCAGTGTTGAAGCTGGTTCAGTGCTTTATTTATTTATGCCAATTTATGTTAATAATTATGAAATCTATGTAAACATTATTGCTTTTTTAATATTTTCCAATATTTATAATTTCATTCCAATATTTTGTAGCTTTGCAATCAAACTGTATTCAAAGGAATGAATTAACTAATATACTTACCATAATGGCTGAAAACAAACAAATGAATTAGATGATTATCACACAGGTGTGTGTGTGTGTGTGTGTGTGTGTGTGTGTGTTTTACCATTCTGTGTGAGCTTTGTAGAAACCAGTATGGTGCTGATGCAAAAACTCTCCTTGTTGCTGCGCTGAAAGGGAAATGAAGCTGGAATCGCAGGACAGGTGTTTAGGTCTGCCTTACTGCATGACATACTCAAATACAGGCCTTGATTAGTAAATGTTGTGTTCTCGTCACACTAGAGAGAAAGAGAAAGAGAAAGAGAGAAAGAGAGAGAGAGAGAGAGAGAGAGAGAGAGAGAGAGAGAGAGAGAGAGAGAGAGAGAGAGAGAGAGAGAACGAGTTGTAGTCCTTAATAAATTCATTTTTTATGTCTACAGTTATATCGTGCTCAAGACTCAATTAATTACCAGTTAATTAATTGGTATTATTTGTATTAATGTTAGTATATTAATACTTTTTATTAAAGAAAATGAATCAGTTTACAAAATACTCCTACAAAGTATTCTACAATGTTTACAGTTATATTGACCTGATTCCTCCGGCCTTCAAGGGTTCATCGAATGCTATGCTCACGTACACAGTGACTGTGTCCCTGCAAGTTAGCAGTCATTGTACTATGCATTTCTACTACTGGCTGCCATACTAGCATTCCACTTGAGAACAAATCCCTTTTCTTGCTGCTGTCTTCACTCTTTCATGGGTAGTCACTGTGTCAAATTGCTCCAGATTTACATAAAGCTCAGCTTTCCTCAACTTTGTCACATTGCTGGATACACCCACATCTATTCATAAATGGCCACTGATGCTCATGTCGCTCTCACTGAAAATGCATGATCTCTGGTAGCTTTGTTGCTGCGATTTGCTGTATGTGTGAATATAGCATAATGAGCTTTATTTAAGTTGATATGTCTTGTGACAGCTTTTAAGATGCGACAGAATTCATTCAAGTGAGATTAATATTCAGTAATGCTTCGGTGATACTGTGAATGTAAATGGTCCTTCCAAAGAAGTTTGAACTGAACTGAATTCATTAAAGGCAAGTCAGTGATTAAAGTTAAATTGATTAGGTTTTCCACCCAGTAATAAATAATATTTAATCATTTATTCTCATGTGATCTCTTGAGACATCCCAGCTCTAATTGTGGCCAGAGTTTTATGTCCTTCAATGTTCTCTTTGCTTTTCCATTACTACAAAACAGCTACACAAGCACCTGCACTAGGTACATTACATTTCAAAGAAAAGTTCAAAACCAAAAGAAAGGTTTTGGTTTTAAGTACTTCATGACTTAAAGCTACAGTGTATATTTTTTGTTAAAAATTAAACAGATGACAATTAAGTCAGGGGAGAAAAACAAATACTTTATAATCTGATGCTCCTGAGCTGCTGTGAGTCACCCTGACAATTCACAGTTAGCACTGTGTCAGGGGAATCGGATCAGAACCGGAGGGAATTGTGTACGCCTACATCAGATACCAGCTAGGTTATAGCAAACGTCATCATGCCCTACTTTTAGGCACAAAAGAAGTCCAAAATACACCGTGACTGGCAGGAGCCAGCAGCCAGAGAGAGCAGTGTGATAGTGGTAACAGAGCAAACAGAAGTGAGTCAGACATTATACTATAAGGGGGGAAAAAAACTCAGGTATGAAATAGGTAAGACATCTTGACAGTTGCTAATGATAGATGATAATCAGATGATTTAGCCTTGCTTTAGGCATTTATACACTTGGTCTACATTATGTGATTCAGAACACAGACCTGAATTGTATCTGCATATCTGCATTTGCAGCCTTGACTTTAATCAGAGCGCAGGAGAACAGAGCAGCACTAACCAAGTTACGAAATGTTCTTCTGCAAGTAGCACACAATAACATTTTTCTAGTATAAAGTATGAAACAACAAAATCCTACATCCTATAAATCTAAAAAGTACATATTTTAATACAAAATGAAAGCATTTATCTTTCAGTATCCTGTAAGTATCAAAAGGAAGCAGAGAGAGGCAAGAAGGAAATATAAGAGGAAGGGAGGAGGTGAGCAAGGGAAGGAAGGAATTTTTTTTTAACATTGCTATACTGCAAAAGTTGGGGCATTGGTGGCTCAGTGGTAGGTTTCTCACCTACCATGTGGAAGACCCAGGTTCAATTCCCAGCCAATGCCCCAACCCCAGCCACTGGATTCAGGGCTGGTCCCAAGCCCAGGAAAAAATGGGAGGGTTGCATCAGGAAGGGCATCCGGCATAAAACCTGTGCCAAGTTGTTGTGCGGACCAAACAGGGAGCAGCCGAAAGCAACTCTCATACTGCAAAAGTTGACAGCAAGTTAAAATATCTTGAATTTAGTCAAATGTATCACCTATTTCTTATGATAAGATTACAATCAACCAAATCTAAAATTAGTGAAACATATTTCTAGACATATTAACTTAGATAATTATGCTTCTTTCTAAAAATTAATACTTAAAATTAGCAAAATAATGTGTCAATAGAACAAGAAAAATAGTCAAATATGTTTGATAGTCAAATAGGTTTAATAATCAGATTTTGTTTATTGTAATAGGAATCTTATAATAAGAAACAGTTAAAAAATAAAAGATAATTTAACTTGCTAAGATGTCATTTTTTGCAGTGTATAATTGTTATATCTTTGTGAAGAGAGGAATACCTGACAGTTTTGACCTTTTGGGAATATTTCGCTGGTATCCACAATGACAATTGCTTTTATTTAAAACATTATTTTATAAAGGTTAGGATTGTAATAGAAGTAATTAGCTGCATTAATAATTATGGAAATGGAAGATACTCACAAGGATAGTCCTCATATCACATGAAAACCGCAACATAGGAACACTTAACAAAAATGGCTCAGTATTGTCAGGTGGCAAAATACTGAACATCATGGAAGTCTGTGCAGTAGTGAGGGGGAAATACATGACACTGAAAAATGAGGAGAAGTTGGATAATAACCTAAAAAGTCCAAAAAAGTTTAGAAATCTGTAAACAGCAGACTTGACTTTTTTCTCCCACTGATTCAAAAGTGTGAGATAAGTCGTTAATTAAAATGGTCATGCACTGTATTGATCTAATTGTAGTTGTTGACCATAAATATGCAAATAAATACATTAACCCAAGCTTCGGGAATGTACAGCGTGAAATGTCAGATTATGAATACCCAGAAATAATTGTTAACCCTGGTTCAAGTATGAGCAGTGTTTAGAATGGCCCAGAATGAACTATTTCAAGTGTGAAATGCCCTAAGGAATGTGTGTGTGTCTTCGTACCTTATACACATAAAGCTCATGGCACTCATCCCCTAAGGTGGTTCCATCTTCCCTCATGAGTGGAGTGAAAGAGAAACCAAACAGCTTCTTCTCTCCTTTATCTTTAGCTGCAGGCAAAAAAACACAAAAAAATGTATACATACCTGACACAATGATGCCATTCAGTGTCAAACAGAACATGATTACCATACAGATATTCTGATGAATAAGAAGTGTGCAGTGTTGTGTAGTTGTGGAAAAATGCTTT
Organism: Hemibagrus guttatus; assembly: GCA_033459395.1. NCBI lineage: Eukaryota > Metazoa > Chordata > Actinopteri > Siluriformes > Bagridae > Hemibagrus > Hemibagrus guttatus. The sequence continues at coordinate 10,429,458 of JAUCMX010000007.1, forward strand.
AGACTGTTTATATCATACAAAAAGCTCTGTTTATAGACTATAATGTTCGGCTTTATGCTTTGTTCCATAGCCCCATTTTAAAATAACTGACTGGGTAAGCTGTGGAATAGGGCATGCAGTACATAGTATAAAGTTTTTGTAGTATTTAGCACAGAATATTTAGTTTTTAACTGTAAGTACATAGGCCATGTGGAGTAGTAAACAGGCAGTACTCACTAGAGCAATGTCTGAACTCAAAGCGTAGGTGTGAGCCACGAAAGCGCTCAATAGGAATGGACAGTTTGAGGCTTTCACTCCAGCGAGGACTGTTGTTGTGATACAGGACAAAGGAGCAATGCTCACTAACATTTGGCTCTCCGCAGCCCACACTAACGCAATCCTAAGACGGAAGGAAAGAAACAAAATATATAAACCTATAAACCTGGATTTTCCTGGAATACATTTCAGAGGAGCTTCAAACACATTTCTCTTATTACACTTAAACCATTTTAAATAGTTAACTATAAAATTAGTTGGCTGCGACAATAACTGCATGACTGCATGTTTGGTGATCATTGTGCAAAACACAAGAATAGAAGAAGAAGTTGCTTTCGGCTGCTCCCTGTTCGGGGTCGCCACAGCGGACCAACTGGTCCGCACAACAACTTGGCAAATGTTTTACGCCGGATGCCCTTCCTGACGCAACCCTCCCATTTTTCCGGGCTTGGGACCGGCACTGCATCCAGTGGCTGGGGTTAAGGCATTGGCTGGAATCGAACCCGGGCCTTTCGCATGATAGGTGTGCAAAACACAAGAATAAGAAATAAATTATTATATGAATATGGTAAATACACTCACTGTGCACTTTATTAGGAGCACCTGTACACCTGCACAATCATGCAGATATCTAATCACCTGGCAGCAGCTAAATGCAAAAACTTTCAAAAAAACCTGCAAAACCACATACTGGTCAAGAGTTTCAGGTAATGTTCAGGTCAAACAACATCATCAGAATGAAGAAAAGTGTGCTCTCTTTGACTACAGCCGTGGCATGCTTGTTGGTACTAGATGCGCTTCTTTGAATACTTCAGAAATGCTCATCTCCTGGCATTTTCACACACAACAGTTTCTAGAGTCTACACAAAATGGTGCGAAAAACAAAAAGCATCCTATGTGGTGAGGGCCTGCAGGCTAAAGCACCTTGTTAATGAGAGAGCTCAGAGGAGAATAACCAGACTGTTCTGAGCCAACAGGAAGTCTGCAATAACTCTATAAGAACTATTTGTAACTGTGTTGAACTCATCAAATCTTGAGGTGGATGAGCTACAAACAGCAGAAGACCACATCAAGTTCCACTCCTGTAAACCAAAAATACTCAATCTGAGGCTATTATGGGCTCAGACTCAGACCCACCCACAGTCGAAGACGGAATAAGACCAGGTGATTTTTTTCTAATCTTCAACTGTCCAGTTTGATTGAGACTGTTGAGACCACAGAGACTGTTCGGTGTGAAAATCTCAGGAGATCAGCAGCTTCTGAATTATTCAAAGCTGCCCACCTGGTACCAACAACCATGTGACAGTTAAAGTCATAGAGATCAGACTTTTCACCCTGCTGTTAACTGAGGTCAACATTAACTGAAGCTGTTGATGTGAATCTGCATGATTTTATGCACTATGCTTCTGCCACATGATTGGTTGATTAGATAACTACACAAGTGTTCAAATGTTCCTACAATGCATATCTGTGGACCGGGGGAGGAAACCGGAGTACCCGGAGGAAACCCCCGAGGCACGGGGAGAACATGCTAACTCTACACACACGGCGGAGGCGGGAATCGAACCTCCAACCCTGGAGGTGTGAGGCAAATGTGCTAACCACCAAGCCACCATGCCCCACCACCACAGCATCTTTTTAATTTATATTTAACAGCCAGTTTGCTTTTTCATGAGAGTATGGAAAGAAGCAATTTTTGACCAATTGAGTCAGTAGATGTCACACATTCTGTTGCATCAGTACTCCTCAGGGAAGGAGATTAATTTCTGACCAATTCATTCATTCATTCATTCCTGACCACCACAAACTGGGTGAAAATTGGAAAAAGTATGCTTACACCCAGCCAAATTAACAATACGCTAGTGTTATACCAGTAAATAATGCAAACACTAAATACTTTTTGTATAGTCCAATTTTGACGCTACAAAAAGACAACTAACCATTTAAAGACCATGAACAACCTGTCAGGAGACTGTTTAGGAGAAAATCCATATACAGTCAACCCCAAAAAAGGGGTCACTTGATTTACAAATGGGAGAGAAGCACACAAACTCTTCTTTTGTCTCATTTATTTATCCATCCATTCACTACCCCACTTATCTTACTGTGTTGAAGGGAACCTAGAGCCTATCTCAGGAGACTTGGGGCACAAGGCAGGGTGTACCCTGGACAAGATGTCAGTCTATCACAAGGCACAATCGCACACACACTATGGACAATTTAGTGATGCCAATCAGCCCACAATGCAGGTCTTTGGATTTGGAAACCTGTGGACCCAGAGGAAACTCCACACACTGTGAAGTAAGTAATCAAACTCCCATGAGGCAAAGGTATGAGACCAACATGCTAACCACTAAGTCACTGTGCATTCACCCCTTCTTTCATTTATTTATTTCAAAGATTAGTACTATAATCTACTATTATTTACTACTACTACTTTTCTACTGCTAAAAAATGAATTTTGTTTGTGACTTTAAAATGTCACTGGGGGTTGAAATCATGCAGCATATTTCAATTAAGAGTGTATGCACTATTTTAATCTTTCTTTGTCCATTTTATTCAGGTAGCCTTATTGTTTGAATTTAAAAAATCTCTCATATGCTCTTCAAACCTGCCTAAAGGTTTTCTACAGTTTTAGGTTTCAGATAACAGTAGAACATTTTTAAAGAGAAACATCATGCCAGTCTATTTAAAATCACAGTGCATAAAATCGCTAAACATTTTACAGTAATGCTGACTGCGCCCCAGGCTTTCTCAACCGACATCAGTGCTTGAACTTGCTAATGCTCTTGTGGCTGAATGAGCACAAATCCCCACAGTCTTGCTAGCCACAGCGCAGTGGAAAGCTTCCCAGAATAGTGGAGGTTATTACTGTATAACAGCATTGGAGGGGGTTGGGGGGGCACTAACTCTGAAATGGGAATGTTCACAAAAGCACAAGAGTCTCATGGCCAGGTGTCCACAAACATTTGGCCATGTAGTGTATGTTGCTGGCAAAATAAAATGGTATGAAGTTCACAGAAAAAATATTTGTCCGTTTCGGGTTGCACAAAAAGTTTTGTGACCCCTGCTCTATAGGCTATTAACGTGTCCCTTTTATCTTTTCCTTCATTTGAACAGCACAGTTTATACTTGCTGATGTTCAGTATGTAATCTATAAGCTATAAATTTGAACTTGTCTACTGCTTTATTTGGGTAGTCCAGTTAATAGCACTTGATGTTCAGTAGATCTATTGATCATTAACTCATTCCTAGCTCGATCACAATTTCACATTCAGGTTAATTCATGACTCGTGAAAGGATTATTCAAATAATGAGTATTAAATGTTTTACGTCGCAATGGTTAATTCCTTTTTCTTTTGCTAGTAAACGCAAACTATCATTTTCCAACGTTTAAACATGTGAAACACAGAAGGAACGAGAGACAGAGAGCAGAGCAGAGAGAGAGTGTGCGAGAAAGAGAGAGAGAGAGAGAGGGGGGGGGAGATCAGCTAACCTTTTGATGTTGCCACACATTATTAACAACATTTCAAAATGTGACAAATTGTCTGTCATGTCTAATTATTATCTAATGTGTCAATCACAGTTATAGTAATTAGACAAAAACAAATACACAACAGCTCCACAGAATATTGTGTTATAAGAAAAGTGTTTTTATCCCAGTACACACACAAACACATTTATGTTAGACTTACTTTTAGTGTTTCTCCATCTGCATACAGTACATACACTGTCACCTCTATATTCTTCTGCACGCTCTTCCCTCCTCTCTCAAAGTCGCCGCGCTCAAGGGTCAGATATATGTCATTTCGGCTGTCTCCTGCACACACACACATGCACAAAAACAGAGATAATGAAATGTTCCTGAAATTATTCACTGTAATAATAATAATAAAGCATTTTTTAGTGTGCCACACATTCACAGATGCGCTACAATCGTTGCCTAAGCACTACCACAGGAAAGCAGAGCCATAACTTTAGGCAAAGGGATTCAAAAGTTATTTGTAGTTTCACTCACAATACAAAACAGTGTTTTGACCACAGAGTGGTGGAAATCTCTGACTGCAGGAGGTAAGACCTAGATGGACAAATCGGCAGCAGAGTGGTATTGTGGCATTGCTGCTGCAGCTGCCCAAACGGCTATATTATTGTTCCTGTGGTGTGGTCTGGTGATAATTTGGTGTTTAGACAGGTGTCAAGATGATGTGAGTAAAATTTGGTGAAGATTGGACAAAATTTGGAGCAGGAGTAAAAATATGACAGTCCAATATAAGCATTTTTAGCATGTTACTGTAACTTTTGACAAGTAGGTGGCGCTGTCATGACATTTGTGGTCACTGCAAAAATTCTGTGTTGAGATGTAAATATCTTATGTACCTACATAAAAAAAAAAAAAAAAGTACATTAAACAAAATAATAACAATTTACACTGATCATTTTGTTCAAAAGTTTACACCCTCCTGGAATCCAAGAGGATGCAAAGTTTTAAACCAGATGAAACTGTAAATTTATATTATGCTGTCTGATAAACATGTAAATATCTTCTGAAGGCCAGTACTACATGAGAAAAATAAGAACATTAAACAAAATTTGCACTGATCATCTGGTTCAAAGGTTTACACCCCCCTGGCTTTATGTATTGTTTTGCCTTATTAAGCATCAGTGAATGTTTACACCTTTTATAATAGTCGTGTATAGGTCCCTCAGTTGTCCTCAGTGTGAAAATATGGAGCTCAAAATCATATATAAACAACTATCACAAAACATAAAAACAGTCATTGATCACCCAGGCAACAACACAGTATTAAAAATCAAGCCTGTTGACCCTAACCCTCTTTTTTTTAAAAAAACAGGGTGAAAAATTCTGCAATGCATATGTAAACTTATGACCTCAAAATACATATTAATCTAAAACATTATGCTAATCTTTGTGTCTTTTAACCACTTCAATAAAATATATGCAACATGACTTCATACCAATTAAAAGAATTAAGCAAATCCTGGGTGAACAAGATATAAGTATAATAAGGCATATAATCAATTTCTATATTTTGGCTCATTTTTTTTGCTGAATGATTGAAGATTAATGTAACACTCCTGTTAGTAACTCTAACAGACTAAGTAGTGTGCATCTGGTCATAAAATGTTAATAAACATCTGCCACTCCTACCTGGTAAAATGATATCAGGAAATCCAAGTTTACGTGTAAGAGTCAAAGCCCCACTGAACAGCATCTGATTTTCTCTTCGCAAGGCATCTAGATCACCCCGGAACAGCTGTAGGGATACTATTAGACCTAAAAAAAAAAACATATACACACAAAGAGATGAAAACTCTAAAGAGCTTTTCACCTTTTGTTATGGGTTAGCAAATTGTTATCTTCAGTAAATGGCATCTGCCATCAGTATTTCCCTCAAATTACCATAATTGGTGCTTGGGGCTGAGTATTTTGTGCTGGACTTTCGGATGATGTTCTCATGGATCTGATACCACTCACTTTCATTGTTACAGCTAAGGAAAAAAAACAGAGATATGAAACATATAAGGATAGCACATATATACATATACTGTATGTGCAAACACTTGCACACACTCACGTGTAGATTTTTAGCACAAAGTCCTTTTCCTCTTTTGGGTCTGTGATGGAGCTAAATACATCACTCATGGCCAGGGCAGCACAGCCATAGGGTCTTCTGTACTGGACATGTGGGGGCCCCTTCTTTGAGTCATTTAGCAACATACGTCCTTCACACACAGAACAGATCAATCACCATGAAACTAATAATAAAATAATACATCAAAAACTGCGATTCAGTATTTGAAACAAGATGTGACATTTCTTGATTTTGGCTCTGCACTCCAGTATACAAAACAAAACAAATGGGGGAAAAAATTGTTTGTGTATAATTTTTATACACAATTAGCAGTCTAGGCCTGCTGAGTTGTGTGTCATCCAGCTGTAGGCTGGTACATCATTACTTCACGCACAAAAGAGCTAAGTAAAGCTGTACAGGTTAAAATGAAACAAATGCTAATTCCTGTAATTCATGCTATCATAAGGCCAATTAGAGACTATGGCCCTTCTTCATCAATGTTGCATATGTTAGATCATCTTTAGCATATCTGTATGATCAAACTCACATCTGGTCCCAGTCTGTGGGGGGTGGGGGTGGGGGGTTACAAAACAAAAAATTAGTAAGAAATAGTAAAAAATAATAAGAGTTCTAGATACATTTTATAAAAGATAAAGAGGGAAAGAAAAAAAAAACAAAAGAAAAAAACAAAAGAAAAGAAAAGAAAGAAAAAAAAGAAAGAAAGGGAAAAAATAAGCAAGAATAAACAAAAATAAATATTTTTTTTAAATGAGCAGAACATTTTTAACAATCTGAAAAATGCTTGATAATAATAATAATAATAATAATAATAATAATAATAATAAAAACCAGTGTTGTCCATTATTATAGCAAGTTATAGTTCATAGAGTGTAATAGCAATAAAATGAAAATAATGACTCAGATGATTCAGTGGTGGCTCAACAGTTAAAGCTCTGGGTTCATGTTCAGAAGGTTGGGAATTCAAGTCCCTCTTGAGCAATGTCTTTAACCATCTCTGCTCCAGGACCACTGTCATGCTAGAACAGGGGTGTCCCATCTTATCCACAAACGGTCGGTGTGGGTGCAGGTTTTATTCCGACCAAGCAGAAGCCACACCTGAGCCTACTGAAAGCCAAGATCAGTTGATTAAACAGGTGGAATCAGGTGTGGCTACTGCTTGATTAAATGAAAACTTGCACCCACACCGGCACTTTGTGGATAAGATTTGGACATCCCTGTGATATTCAAAGAAAAGAATTTCACTGTGCTGTGATATATATGTGACAAATAATTTGCAAATCTGAATACACATGGCTCTTTAATAGCTTATTAGGACTTTAATTCAGAGTACATCCATGCTTTTGCTTTGATGTGGAATCTTTGGCTATACAAAAACGAACAGAAAAAAACAAGAATAAACAAAAACAGAATATCGTCTCACATTTTTTGAGGTTTTTACAAAACATGTCAGATCCCAGACTAGTGGGTGGGAGTTTTCGTCCAAGCAGGTGAGGTTGATTCATCATTTACACTCAAATCACTGCTTGTTTTGATGTTTTTATGACAGGTTCATAAATCAGATCTGTTTATATTTTATTTCACATGCCCAAATCTGTGCTTATATCGACACTTTGATGAATAAAAACCTTTTTTTTTTTTCTTGTTTCAGTAACAAGAATTTAGTGGTAAGCTGATGCCAGGCCACAGAAGAACAGAGGACTGAAAGACTTTAAGCCATGACAAAACAAAAGCTCATATCAGTTGCTGGATAGATAAAGGACAGGATCCATAAAGGAGCCATGGATGTGTCAAAAATGCTATGAAGATTATCCATGACAATAAAGCACCAGTAAAATGAATCTTTAATGAATCAAAGGGTTTGCAAGAGAATCAAACCACTTAAAGAAACAGATTTTTATTTTTCATTTTTAAAGTCTGCTTAAGGATTCAAAGTTTTATAAAATCTTTTACATTAAATCACTTCGATGCAATTATACTTGTATAGAGCTTTTAACAATGGACATTGTCCAAAAGCAGTGACTTCTGGGTGACATGGCATAGTGGAATTATAATGGGAATAGAGTTGAAAAGAACAGAAAAACAAAAGTACTCAGTGTGTTCAATAGACATTAGGTATTTTGAATAAAAATCCCAGGACAATCGTTATTATTTCAACAGTGGCTCAAAGGAGGTACAAATCTATAATATTTAGGTTTACAACAGACAAACTCTGGGTAAAAAGTGGTGCTAACCCTGCTTCTAAATTACAAATGTGAAATGTTCCTTTACCAGGGGTAAAGAACAATAACCCATGGGTAAGCGCTGTGTGAAAAGCCTTTTGGTGTATTACTCCAACATGGAGAAGTATGTGGATCATGTGAGTTCCATAATGATGTGACTTATGAAGCAGGATGCTACCCTAAACGATGGCAGGGCTTTAACTGCTGATAAATGTTGATCCTCCTCTTTGCTAAGAATGTTTTCCCCCATTTTCTCCCAAATTTGTTTATCTGCCAAAGCCATACTGCAGTTGTCAGCTGTTCTTCCTGTAAGACAAGTGTTGCCAGACAAAGCATCTTTTCGAAATGCTGTTCATTTTGCATCACAAGGCCATGTAACAGTCTGAGGAAAGCACTATCTGCACACTTCTCCATACATTAGGTCACATATGCCTGTGAATAGGTAATGTTGCTGTGATTGTCACAGGAGAAAGTAATACAATCCATTACACCATGAGACCACAGCCAATTTTTCCCCTTTGGTTAGCATCTTCTGATGATAGGTAAACAATTTTCTCTTGTTCCAAGTCTAGGAAATTTTCTACTGTGAGCTTTAAGTAATTTTATTTACACTTTTTATCATAGTTTGGAAGTAATTCTAAAAAATGCTTTATGTTAAGAGCCTAATAAAGAAACTATATAAGATGTTCTGTTATATGGACAGAAACACTTCCAGGAAAATGGTGCTTTCAGGTTCATGTTCCATTCTCCAATTACAACCACACCCACAAACCTGGGTTAGGACTGAGACTGGACAGTGGTTGCATTTCAGTACGGCACTACTGCAATAAAACAATGGAAGAAAAATACAGTCTAATATAAGTCAATATAAGTCAGCGTTTAATTAAAAAAAGCAAAGTGATAGGCTGCTAATTGTTTTTCACTGAGATAGTAAGTGCCTTAAGTGCAATGCAATGGTTTTGCTTTCCAGTGTGTTAGGTATGGACTCTTTTCACTAATGAAAAGAAGTACATTTTGGGTGTTGTATTTCACAGTGAAATGCAATGCAGCTGCAGTGATTGCTTTTAAGGTAGATTACAATCACATCTGACACACATTCAGCATTTAATTATTTAAAAAAAAACTTGCTGATTAAAGAGAATCTTTCTGCATGGCATTAATGGAAATAAATACTGTGTGTATTGTATTTATTGTCTTTTTTCCTTTAATAGTCAATTTACATTTCATTCTGGTCCAGTATATTCTTCATATAGAAGAAATACTTCTTGTCAGAATTAAGTAGGGGGAAGTTACTCAGAACACTCAGGGTATTCCAGTTAACAGCTAGATAACTGATGATAGTTTTATGTACATTGCCAATCATAAGGAAACGATGAATCTTTTATCTGCAAGAGGATCAGTTGTTTCTTGTAGTATACCTTTAGGAAAATGCCTAGACATCAGATCTACTACTCAAGAGGAAATTGGTGAAATGAGTTCAGTATGTTTGATTTGGGCAAAGGATAATATTACTTTCTATATAATTATGCATCAGATTGGCTGAAATCCATACTCTGAATTTTCGGCCTATTGTATCACGGAAACGTTTCATCAAGTCGTCACTAATTTAAATTTGCTACTGAACTAAATGAGAATCTAGGATTATCTACACTGCCTTATTTACCCCTAAAAACACACAGTTTGCTCCAAGCAATCAGCTATAAACAATTTTGATGTTTCGTCCTAATTGTCTAGGACCAGGATATAATAATGTATCCAGAAGCATTTAAAGCTACATACTCATTTGGTCTAATTTACATGCACTGTTTTAAATGTAAAGGATTTAATATTTATCTAACAGTACATTACATTATGTGTGAATTTGCTGTGAGGCTTACACTGGATAGTAGGTCAGTCAAGGGTTAGGTATTTTCTTTCTATACCTTTGCTGCCAAAAGTGGCTGGATAGCATATGCCCTCATTACCACCTTCCATTGTGGCTTGTGAAAAGGTGCAGGCTGAGCTGTCATAATGTCTTCCTGTCTCTGAACCAGCTTCATCTACAGTAGCTGGCCAATTGGTTGGGTAACTTGATGCATGAATGAGAATGCTAGAGAAAAAAAGAACAGGCTGTCTCTTAAAGAAAAGATGAAGTAGCTCCAGTACTATGGGGGGATGGGGTTCAGGCTCACTAAGAAAGACAACATTCGCATCCTTCAGTGCATAATTCCATTTCTTACATATTCCATGCATATGTACACCTACATTAGAAAACTATTAAGGCTGTTGCAAGTATAATTGATTTGGGAATAGTGAGGAGCTGGATTAACTTGTACCTGGTCTAAGGCCTTTATGTTCCTGCAAGTCCCTGCAAGCCACCTTTAAAGCCTGCATGGGAAATGCTGGAAATGCAAACACCACAACACCACAAGATCACCTCAGGCAGCCTGCTGATCCATCTGGTGTTAAAAAAGTACATTTTGCAGCTTTAACATACAATCTGTGTTTAAGTAGTCTAGTCAAAACTCCCAAAAATCTATGAGGAATGTGCTCCTTCAAATCTGTGAAACAACAAGGCAATAGAGCATAATTCATATGATCTGATCATACACATCTTCAGTAGCAGGGCATCCCACAGGCTCACTACTGATTCAACAATATGCCAGGTTGCAAAACCTGTCAGGTTTTCCCTCACATAAAACAAGAAAACAAACAAACAAACCAAAACAATTCATATTGTGTGTGTGTGTGTGTGTGTGTGTGTGTGTGTGTGTGTGTGTGTGTGTGTGTGTGTGTGTGTGTGTGTGTGTGTGTGTGTAAAAGAGAGAGAGAGAGAGAGAGAGAAAGAGAGAGAGATTTTTTGTCAGTTTGGTGTTGGGGATATTATAAAAGCTAAATATCAATAAGCAATGACATCAAATTGTGCTATAATTTTATACAACACAAATCAGCACATATCAGTACATGTGAACAACTTTAATTACTATATAGTTGGTGTAATACACTATCTGGCCATTTTCACATGGACACCTGACAGTCATACTCGTACGTGCTTGGTGAACATCACATTCCAGATTTAGTCCTGCTTTGCTGTTATAATAACCTTCAATCTTCTAGAAAGTCTTTCCACTAGACTTTGGAGCATGGCTGATGTTTTGCAATGAGGACTGTAGTGCAGTCAGTGTTCCAATTCATCCCAAAGTTGCTCATAGGTGTTGAGAACCACCTGAGGCTATTTGTGTTCTTCCATCCTAAACTTGGCAATCCATGTCTTCATGGATCTCACACTGTGCACAGAGGCATTGACATTGTGGAACTGTTTGGGCCCATTGAAGGAAAATCTTAAAGTTACAGTATACAAAGACATCCTATATATTTGTGTGCTTCCATCTTTGTGGCAACAATTTGTAGACAACCCACATGTTGGCATGATGGTCAGGTAACTACACACTTCAGGCCATATAGTGTATCTCAAAAACCAAGCTAGCATAAATTACAACTTTGTCAACATATATCAACACAAACTAAGCAAAACATTATGCCAACAACACAAACATTATGACAACTTCACAAATCAGGGAATATAGAGCCTCAAGCTGTCCTGTGAAGGCCTTAAAGAGTTTCCAGTATCAAAAAGCAACACCACCATTTCAGCTCAGGTAGATCAGTTTTCTTAAGCTTGCTGTCTCATCCTACGTTCTCCTTCATAGCAGAATCAATAGAAACAGCTAGGGCTCTCTTGCATCATATGTTCTGCTGTGTTGGACTGTTGGATGACCTTGTGTCAGATCCCAGGTCACCCAACATGGTGGGTGTTACAATGAGTTCTGCATGTCATCCTATTTCCTATTATGTTTTGCTCTTCAGACCACTAACATGAGGCATTCTGCAGGATGTGTCCCACACCTGTACTACTACTACCTCTTAATGTTGAGGGTTTTCAGGCTTTCTCACATAGGAGAAAGCAAAATCTTGTGTATGTGTTTAGTGCCTTTTTGAGACATATTTTCTAATCAGTTCCCTAAAGTATTCATATCAAGTTTTGCTGTCATTATGTTCTGGTTTTACATTGTGGCATTCAAATAAACATTTAATACAAGTCTAGTATACTATGACACATTAAATAGTCTTGTAATTATCACATTAATCATTGCAAATGTTGTGCAATTTAACAACCCTCATTATTTGGCAGCTTATAATGTAGAGCTTGATCCAGCACATCTGTTTTTTTCCTGATGAACTGCTGTGATTACATCAAACTGCATACATCAGACCCCTTGAGCTAGACTTAACACTGTTCTTCACTTGAGTAGATACTGAGGTCAGGGTCAGAATCACACATAACTGAGACATGCCTCTGCAGTGTTCAAACTCCACCCCACATGTATAACTACACTGTATGAATGTAGAACTCAACAGCTGAATACAGCCATATGTGAATAACTCAATGTAGCTGTAAATAGCCTCAAATTAAAGCTGGCATTCAGCACCTGAATCATAGTCACAGTTTCATCTCAAATCAGATGTAAAGAAGAACAAAGCCAATAAAACAAAATTCATGCCATCCTTCAAATACATATAGAGTATTGACTAAACTGGGAGATCAAGTAAAATATTTTATTTGCCAAAATCTTACCAGTTCGTATGACGTGTGCAACAATATAAAGTTCTTTTTTGAGATCCTTTGTGCTCAAATCCTAGAAGAAATAAGTTACTTTTTTTAGCTTATGACAATTTTTTTAAGGAAATAATTAAGACATTTAAAACATACATCCAAGCACTACCAATAAAATGCTTTCTTACCATAAAAAGAGTACAGAGTCTATCCACTTTCTCAGGATTCTGTGGCCCTCCGTTTTTGTTCAGCTTTACTAGAAACCTTTCACTGAAATGACAAATTCACAATAAGCACACAGGAAACATGAGAGCTGCAAAAGAATCATGGTTAGGCTCTGGTTTATACACTTCTCCAAAGTCACAATTAGTCAGCTAAGTTTTTAACAAAAAAATAGCTGACAACTCATCAGAGGCGAATAAAAACCAACAATTCTAGTGATAGTGCATGTTTAACCACATGAAACAGGTTAATTGAATGCTGCTTAATTCAAGGAAGCAAATTTAGATGACCAAATAGACTGGAAAAGGGGTAAGTTATTATCATGTCATTTGAGGTAACACAAAAATAAACATGACATACATTAAGGTAAGATAATTACTAGCTTAGCTTTAAGATTCTGTTGACTAGCTTAGGTTGGCAAGCTCTCACAATGTCTGTACAGTGCAAATTATATTTCAGCCCAGCTTTTTCAGTTTACATTTACATTTCTGGCATTTGGCAGACATCCTTATCCAGAGTCCCATACAATTGATCTCATTTTATACAACTGAGCAATTGAGGATTAAGGGCCTGCTCAGCAGCCCAGCAGTGGCAGCTTGGTGGACCTGTAAGTTGAACTCACAACCATCTGATCAGTAGTCCACTAAGCTACCACATCCCCAGGTATGTCCTTATTGCCTGGATAAGTTTCCTTTGTCCAGGACACTTTCTTCATTCAATAGTCAGGCCTGGCTTTAGCTTTATTATAGCATATAATAGCATGGTCACAACGACCACAGCACAGGACTATGACTCCAGGACTAGGACCATCAGCTGCTTCATGTCACATGATAACAACACTCATGTCACATGACTGTTTGTACCTCAAACACATTTATATTACATAAGCACAAATTCTTTAGCCATGCCTTGTATAGCACTCATTGGGTGAATCTCATAGAGCTTCCTAGTCCAGTAGTCAGGGCACTGAACATGGAGTCGGCCATTTTCAGAGATGTCTCAATGGCAAAATCCTTCTAGTGCACTGGAACGTTTGCTCCCAAAAAATCCCACAATGGAGTGCAAAAACAAGTTTACTATGTAAACTTAAATATTAAGTTTTATGCTGGACAAGTGTTTCCTTGTGTAGTGACCCAGTGTTGTTACCAGTACCCGAAGTAGTGTACATGATATACTGCTTTACGACCTAGAGAGCTGACTGAGATGCACCCAGTGCCTTGCTGTTGTCTTTTGTCGGTTGTCATTGTCTAGTTATGCCATGTTCATGTTGTTACTGTGCTTTGCAACATCTGGTTTTGTTTCTTTATATTTCATCTGTTTTCTCTTATAATAAGCTGAATCTGTACTTCTCTCTATATTATGGAATCATTCAGCTGAATGATATTTTATATATTCCAAACAAAGTAGAGCCACTGTTCTGAATGTTCTCTGCTACTCTTGGGCACTCTTATACAAACCATCATATAAATGAGCTCTATATTGGTGGAACAGTGAGCTACAGCAAAGTGAAGCTACTTCAAATATTCCAATTGCCAGAATATGATGCTGGAGGCATCTGAAATTTGGATCCTGCAATCTATCTTTTGTTTGCCTTCTTGTTTTTACTAGACTTGTATGTGAATCTAACCTGATGCATTTGTTTTCACGGGCATCGTAGAGGCTAAAAAACACCTCTACATCTTCATTGATGCTGTTATAGGTGAAGTTTTTCAGGTTGAGAAAGAGATGATGAGTAATTGGTGTCCGGTAGCCATCTCCGTGACGCTGGCCCTGGAGGAAAAAAAAATCACAAGAAGATTTTCTATGAATGTGTATGTCTATTATAACAATTTAATACTGTCAAATGTGTGTGTTAATGATAGTGTAAATTAACATTAGTGTGAGGTCAAACCTGTGCTGTACTTGATTGACCACAATGTCTGTTGGAAGCATGCTAAGAAAAAAGACACAAGAAATTGTGTAAATATCTGTGTGGATTTATGATCTTTTTCATCACCATAATCAGTAGAATATAGGGCAGGGGCAGAATTGATAATTGCAGAAAATTGGCTGTACCATGGTGTGTGTATACACACAAACACACAGCTGGGGTCAAAACACAAAGTTTACATAAGCCTTGCAGAGTCTGCAAAATATTAAAAATTTAAATTTAATTATAATAATGTGTAATGTAAATTAATAATAAGAATGATTGTGTCCCTTAATTGTCCTCGGTGTAAAATATACCTCTCAACATAATAGAGTCTCTGTTGGAAAAGGGTCAAAAATGCAGAAGATGCTGAAAAAACAAAGAATGTGCAGAAGCTGGAAAATTTCTGAAAAGCAGTGGGCAGTTTAACTGCACAGGACAAACAAGGGACTAAAACAAAACATAAAAACAGTTGTTGATCATCCACGTAACAACACACAGTATTAAGAATCAAGCATATGTCAACTTCAGTGTACATTCAGTTATTATTATGTCTTGTGAACCATATGTAAACATCTGTTAAGTGAAATAGTTTATTCAGGGAAATACTAAATATTTAGTAAAATACTAATATGAAATACTAAATATTAATTTTGCAGATTCTGCAAGGCATATTTCAACTTATGACCCCGGCTATTTATACAATGGTGATCAAAATTAGAGAACCATTTACAAACACTTTATTAATAAAATATTTTATTTATTTTTAAATATTGTTCATTTTTATCACTCAAATTATGAAGCCAAAGTTAATATTCCTTCAAATAATTCTAAGGGATGAAGATTAACAATATTTCAGAAAAAAAATTAAGTGTGAGCAAGAATGAGCACAAATCCACATAGCCATGTTCCAAAATCTAGTGAAAATCCTTCCTAGAAGAGTGAAGGTTATTATTATAGTAAAGGGAGGAGCAGCTCCATGTTTATGACCATGGTTTTGGAATGGATATGAATAGATTTCAAATTAATTTACTACACGTGAACATTGATGTTGTAGACGCTGTAGAAACATCTCAATGACTGTAAATGGAATGAGGATTCATCTGAGTTCAAGTTCAATTAGCATAAAGGGTCAGAATACTTGTATAAATGAGATCTTTTTCTGTTTATATATATATATATATATATATATATATATATATATATATATATATATATATATATATATATATATATATAAAATCATTTTTTTAATGTTTAATCTTTTTGTATTATGGGGTACTTTTGCAAACTCATTCATTATTTTTTTTCTTCCTTCCTTTTCCCTAGCCACAGATTCAAGCAGCCTCTTCTATTGAATGATCCCCGTATGTTACCAAGCCAACTGTGAAATATGTGTGGGTTCTTGTTCTGCCCCAGGGTCTCTTGGGAACATAGAGCTGATACAGCTCTAGTAGGAGTTGACCAGGGAGAATTCAGTGTGAAGTGCCAAAACCACCTCAACTGGATTCTCTCAATTCAAAGGAGTGGTAGTTCTGAGGCTCTCCAAGATTGAGCCCATCACAAAGAGTTATCCCAGCTGGAGAACCTCATTTCCACCCCCTTCTCTACTTATTCATGTGGTCGTCACACACAGTTCATGACCATATGCTAGGACAGGAATGTAGATTGACCGGTAAACAGAGCTTCATCCAGTCTGGAGCTCCTTTTTTCCATGACTAGTTAAAATGTTTGTCCCATTTTTCCTTATGGCAACTGGTTGTCAGATTCTTTGTTTGCACTTGGAGCTCAAATTTGATTTGAGTTAATTTCTCATGATATCAGCAATCTTCCTGAGATTCATAGTGTTACAGTGTAATGTGCACCAGGTTCACCATGTTCAGTAAGCTCAAAAAAGTGTGATTATTGGAAATAGTAACAATAATTAGAATATTATTACTATGGTTGAGCACACACACACACACACACACGCACACACACACACAGTCACACCTTCATGCCGTTACACTTCACAGAGCACATTTAGCTCGGTGTACATATGCTCTCCTTCTTGTACAATCTGTCCAGACAGCTTGGCCAATCACTCACCATCTTGTACAGGTCAGATACACTGAACTGGTCTGGATCCACCATCTCAAACTCTTTCCTCGGTACTAGGTCTAAACCCAGGTGTCTATAATAGAGGAGAGGGAATTAAAAGTTAAGTGTAGTCTATTAATACTGTCCAGTAAGCTACTTGCAAGATTTTCTAACTCAATAGAACATACGCATACATTCTCCATATAACATAGCATAATGAATAATTAAAAAATTCAGCAAATGGAGTATTTTGTATAAATATGAGACATGTTGAAGATTCCAAGATAGCAAAAAATACAAATTATGGATGTTTTAGTCCTGCCTGTACCATCTGCCTCACTGTCCATGTGGTTCTATAAAATGCAAATTGCCACCAT
The DNA here is from genome assembly GCA_033459395.1 of Hemibagrus guttatus. Classification (NCBI taxonomy): domain Eukaryota; kingdom Metazoa; phylum Chordata; class Actinopteri; order Siluriformes; family Bagridae; genus Hemibagrus; species Hemibagrus guttatus. The sequence goes on from JAUCMX010000007.1 coordinate 10,446,728, forward strand.
TTATTTGCCAGGAGGAAGGCAAAGAAAGAAGGTAGGAGGGACTGCAATATTTCCTGTTGCTAAGCAAATTGGACTACAAACCTGGAGCAGCATGGCAGATAGTTTGAAAGACATGGGATGCAAGCATCAATTGTGTAACTAAGGTTTTACGTTTTAGTCCCCTACCATTTTTATCAACTGATTGCATGGAATAATCAGTGAATAATATGAATTCTTCTTCTTCTTCTTCTTCTTTCGGCTTTTCAATTCAGGGGTCGCCACAGCGAATCATCTCTCTCCACCTATCACTATCTTCTGCATCCTCAACACTTGCACCCACTAGCTTCATATCCTCATTAATTCCATCCATATACCTCCTCTTTGGCCTTTCTCTTTGCCTCCTGCCTGGCAGCTCCATGTCCAACATTCTCCTACCAATATACTCACTCTCCCTCCTCTGAACATGTCCAAACCATCTTAATCTGGCCTCCCTAACTTTGTCCCCCAAACGTCCAACATGAGCTGTCCCTCTGATGAACTCGTTCCTAATCCTGTCCAACCTTGGCACTCCCAAAGAGAACCTCAACATCTTCAGCTCAGCTACCTCTAGCTCTGACTCCTGTCTCTTCCTCAGTGACACTGTCTCTAAACCATACAGCATGGCCGGTCTCACCACTGTCCTGTACACCTTCCCCTTGATACTCGCTGATATTTTCCTATCACACAGAACTCCCGACACCTTTCTCCACCCATTCCAACCTGCCTGCACTCGCTTCTTTACCTCTTTCCCACACTCTCCATTACTCTGGACTGTTGACACCAAGTACTTAAACTCCTGTACCTTCTTCACCTCTTCACCCTGTAACCTTACTGTTCCACTTCCCTACCTTTCATTCACACATATACTCAGTCTTACTACGACTGACTTTCATTCCTCTTCTCTCCAGCGCAAACCTCCACCTCTCCAGGTTTTCCTCCACCTGCTCCCTGCTCTCACTACAGATCACAATGTCATCTGCAAACATCATTGTCCAAGGAGACTCCTGTCTGACCTCCTCTGACAACTGGTCCATCACTATAGCAAACAGGACGGGGCTCAGAGCCGATCCCTGATGCAGTCCCACCTTCACATTGAACTCCTCTGTCTGACCTACAGCACACCTCACCACTGTCCTGCTCCTCTCATATATGTCCTGCACCACTCTGACATACTTCTCTGCTACTCCTGACTTCCTCATACAGTACCACAGCTCTTCTCTTGGCACCCTGTCATAAGCTTTCTCCAAGTCTACAAACACACAGTGCAACTCCTTCTGACCATCCCTATACTTCTCCTTCAAAATTCTCAAAGCAAAAATTGCATCTGTTGTGCTCTTTCTGGGCATGAAGCCATACTGCTGCTCACAAATTTCCACTACCTTCCTTAACCTAGCTTCCACTACTCTTTCCCATAGCTTCATTGTATGGCTCATCAACTTTATCCCCCTATAGTTGCTGCAACTCTGCACATCACCCTTATTCTTAAAGATCGGCACTAACACACTTCTCCATTCCTCAGGCATCCTCTCACTCTCTAAAACCCTGTTGAACAAACTAGTTAAAAATTCCACTGCTGCCTCTCCTAGACACTTCCAGACCTCCACTGGGATGTCGTCAGGACCAACTGCCTTTCCACTTTTCATCCTCTTCAAAGCCTTCCTGACTTCATCCTTTCTAATCTTATCTACTTTCTGTTCCACAGAGTTCACCCCTTCTACTCTTTTTTCCCTCTCATTTTCCTCATTCATCAGCTCCTCAAAATACTCCTTCCATCTCCTCTGTACACTCTCCTCACTTGTGAGCACCCTTCCATCTCTATCCTTAATAACTCTAACTTGCTGCACATTCTTCCCATCTCGATCCCTCTGCCTAGCTAACCTGTACAAGTCCTTCTCTCCTTCTCTAGTGTCTAACCTAGTGTACAACTCATCATATGCCTTCTGCTTGGCCTTAGACACCTCCCTCTTCACTCTGCGCTATAACTCCTTGTATTCCTGTCTATTCTCTTCAGTCCTGTCCATGTCCCACTTCTTCTTGGCTAACCTCTTCCTCTGGACACTATCCTGAACTTCCTCATTCCACCACCAAGTCTCCTTATCTTCTTTCCTCTTTCCAGATGACACACCCAGCACCTTTCTCCCTGTCTCCCTGATCACTTCTGCTGTAGATTCCCAGTCATCTGGCAGCACTACCTGACCACCCAGAGCCTGCCTCAACTTCTGTCTAAATTCTTCACAACATTCCTCCTTTTTCAGCTTCCACCACTTAGTTTTCTTAACTCCAAACTTGCCCATCACCTCCTCATCACCTCTGTTCCCCTCACCAACCGGATGCCCTTCCTGACGCAACACTCTCTATTTATCCGGGCTTGGGACCGGCACAGAAGTCACTGGACTGTGACCCCCATGGCTAGATTAATATGATTTATTATTATTATGCATTATTTTGATTTTCAGTGAACATCACTGGTCACGTAACAGCCAGCATAGCTACCTGATTGCTATGCTTATGATGATCTATTTTTCAATAGTTTTTGTTTTAATTTCTGAAAACCTTGGCCGTGGAACTAGATTATAGGAACAACAGTTATGGTCATCCTTAAGAATTGTGTTTCGGACATACGACCACTCATATACAGTTACACCAGTATTCAAGACCATATATCACAGCAACAAAACACTGACAAAAATAGTGAAATATATGTTTAAAAGGAAAGGGTTAAAATAGTTTGTTTGGTAAAGCTCTTACTCATTGCCCCAGTCCAGGCGGAGAGTGATGTGGCGCTTGACCTCGCGGCTCTGCTCCTGAGTCATGTGACCTAGGATCAGTTGACGCCGCAGGTCCATCAGCTCGTTCATCACATGCCGCAGCTTCTGGAATAGCTCTACTCTGTGCTTCTGTTTAATCAGAGGAGTCAGTGTTGATGTACAAACGCTAGAACTAAATAATTATGTGTCATATTCAGGATGCACAACAACAAAAAATATGCTGGACTTTTAAAGTAAAAGATATTTTAGCTGCAAATATCTATAAATCTTACTGATTCCAATTAATAAGAATAAGAGTGAAAATATATTATTTTTTAAATATAAATTACTGATTTTTTTTTATTTCAGAAACAACTAAACTAATAAAATTATACCTTTGCAATATGCCACTATAATTTCTATATGTATTTGTTTAATGATCCAAAAATTTGCATCTGTTTCCAGATTTAAACTGGTACTGAGGTTTCTCTAACAGTGCCACTGTTAATATAAGAAAAAAAAAAAAACAGAACTGCTGGAAAAAAGCATTTTCTATTCATAAAATATATCAAATAGCAATTTGCGGATCATAACTTCATAGTAGCGGCTCTATAAATAAAAGCAGATTTCTTTGTAAATTTTGGGCCAATTTGTATAGAAATATAGCAGAAATGTGGTTGTAATTTTGAGCTCAGTAAGGCTCAGTTTATTCATGTCAGGCTCCCGGAGTAACCCACTAACAATAAATAAAAAAAATTCAAAAATAAAACCATTGTACACCATTTAACATCTGGATTTTATATACTGTTTGTTTGGAACATGCTGTCTGTTAAATCTGCATAATAAATTCATTTTTGGTTACCTCCTTAGTTGAAATGTACTGTGACATAAACCATACCTCCTATGAATTACAATAAATAAAAAGAGAGAGAAAAAGAGCAGGACAGGGCATTAATCGTGCTTGAAGAGCAGTTGCTTTATGGCGGCATTGCCCAAGGCCCACTTTCTGCTTAAACTGAGTAGTGAGAGATTACACAATTCATTGTTACCAGGACAACCGAGGTTTCTCCTGACTGAAACCACCCACACGTACTCATACAATCTCTCTCTCTCTCACTCTCTCTATCTCTCTCTCTCACACACACACACACACACACAAACACACACACTCACAAACGTACACATGTAGGACGCAAGACACAATTAGCGGACTTCAGAGTAGTCATAGAAGACTGTACCACATAAAGCTGTTTCCACAGCACTCCCCATTCCTGCAGTGTGCTGGTGCACTCAGTGATAATCGGATCCTCAAGAGGAACCACAGTCTCACACTGCCTGAAATGCATCACATACAGGCTTATTAAAATCCAAGCAAAAGTGTACTTTCGGAGAAATGTCATAGAATTTTCTCTTGCTGTCACTTGTAGCTTTGAAGGTCATTCAACATGGACTTTACTTGCGCTAATATTTTCGATGGTGATGAGGCATGCTGTTTTCATGAATTATCAAATCACACACTTACCCCCTGTTGGTAACTGTTGCTTTCTTTAAATGCACATAGTTGGCTGGAAAAATGCCCTGGGGACAGAGAGCAAAAGATATATTTTTCTGAGTATATCTGCATGAGGCAGCAGCGTATATTATGTAACATGGACACAAGCTGGAATCATATCTTCAGTACTTTGCTCTAGAGACTTGCTGATTTACTGTACAACCTCGCAGAAAAAAAAAAGTTTTACTCTCTCTCAGTGCGTCTCGCTCTACTTTTCTGGAACATGATAAAGGATTTTTTTTTTCCATGAGTAAATGTGAGCTTATTCGGGCATCCCATGAGGATGAGGGGGAGCAATAGATACGAGAGAGAGAGAGAGAGAGAGAGAGAGAGAGAGAGAGAGAGAGAGAGAGAGAGAAGAGAGTGGGTGATAAAGAGCTATAGGTTGGAGTAGTGTATGTCAGTCTGTTTGTGTACACACAATTTGTTTCTTTTTAATTGTCATTTAATGCCTTTTTTTGAAGACCCCTGAGAGTTACACGTCACTCTGATGTCAAAAGCACCACCTGGTTGCAGAAACATAGCAGGAGTCAATAGTGAGGAACGAGAGTCTACAGCAAATCGGAATTAATTTATTTTCTCTAAAATGTCCCTGGTGTCACAATCAGAACGGTGTTAGATTACCACATGCTAGCACATCAGACACCTTTCCTAACTGACAGAAGTGATGTGTCTTGTGTTTACAGGCAATTAGGAATAATAAACGGTGTGATAAGCTCTGTCTTTCAGTCATCTCAGGTAATTAGTTAACTATCAAATCAGTGAAGCTGGCTTGCTAACTAAGAATTTAACAGGCTTTAACACAAATATGTAGCTTGACTAATCTAACGATTGAAATCTAGGTCATGTTCTTACTGAGGAGTTGCCTATAATGGTCGAGAGAGTAGGAGAGAAAAGAGAGTGGGTGATGAGCTATGTGAGTTGGAGTAGTATATGTCAGACTGTTTATTTACACTTCATTTGTTTCTTTTTAAATGTCCTTTACTGTCTTTTCATGTATACCCCCCGATGCTCCGATGTTAACTACTCCACTGGGTTGCAAAAACAGTGTGTGACTCTATAGCAAGTCAGAAATTGGTACTTTTGTCTAAAATGTCACATGGTGTCACAATCCAAAAAGTGTTCATAAACACCATGGTTTTCACCACATGCTAGCAAATCAGATGTGTGTATTTAGTAAGTAATTAATTATCAAATCAGAAAAAGCTGGCTTGCACACAGGCTTTTATGAAGCTTAGTAGCTCACCAAAACTCTACATCGTGAAATTAGCTGTAAAATGTTATTATATAAAATGATATTTACATCACATTCTTACATGGTGAGAATATCTTATGTGCTGCTTGTAATGGACACCTTCATGTCTTGGCTTATATTCCTTAAATGTTAACTCTTGAGTTACTCTGAGATCTTGTATGTATGTCTACCACAGAATGCCAAGAACGCTGTGGTTCTTCTAAAGTTTAGTGTGGGTCTTCTATTATTATCTCACCTTTACTGTTGGTCTTTTGGTAGAAAAGCCTCTGTACCAGCCTAAAAAAAAACACATGGTCATTCAATTGCACACTCTCGAACTCATTAACAAATCCCAGGCTCTTGTCTGCTGAAAGGTTTAAAGTGTTTGGTTTATTTATTAATAAAGTGACTATAAGTCTTACCATCACATTTCTCCAAGATTTGGACAGTTTCTCCAAGCTCCAGCACCAGGGAATGACTGACCGAACTTCGGAAACTGCCTATCACTGAGACAGAGAGGAAGATCAAACAGCGATCAATACTGACACTCTCGAGAGCACAGTGGATAAGCAATACATGAAAAAAGACAATGACAGTCAAAAACACCGATATTAAATTCTGAAATCCACAGTTCAAATGTTTTGTCTAGGAAATTGAAATAATATTTTTTGTGGTCTCCTTTCTTGGAAGGTCACATTTAACTACTTGAAAGTAAAAAAAACTTGAAAGTAAAAAATTACAATAATTTGCATAAGTGTGCACATTTTTCAGCATGACAATGACTCAAAGCATGCTTCCAAATCAACGAAGGAATGGCTTAACCAATTGATCAGTGGTTTTGAATGACTTAGCCAGAGCGCAGACCTGAATTCAACTAAAATTCTAATGGATCATTTTGGTGACTCTAAATGTTTTTAAAAGACAGAGAGGGAAATAATTTAATAAATCAAAATACTAAGAGGCACAATAAAATCAAAAGGTGCTTCAACAAAGCATTAGTTAGGATTAGGGGTGTGCACACTATAAGTTTCTGATTTTTATTTTGTTTGTATTCTTTGCAATTTCACGTTAAAGGTGACATGATTTTTTATACGTCATAAAAACCTGGGGAGTGTAGATTTTAATATACACTGTAGTTGAACAGAGTCAAATTGTGGAGATTTAAACAATATCCCTAAAGAAAGCCTTAGGAACTATCCAAATAAGTCCAGTAGAAGGTTCTCCATAAGTATCAATTAAGGTTAGGGTTATTATATATATAATAACAATCTAATCTGGAAATAAACAAAACAATTTTATTTTAAAATTAAATTTCAATTTTATTTTCAGTATTTATATTGCACAATATCTAGAGCATTGTGTAAATATAAGCAAATTTGTGATGTTGGCGATATTAACTGCTTTGTACAAAAGGTCAAAATTTCTGTGAGTCTTATCCCTTCCACTGAAGCGTGTGTTCAGATGACATGCCAATGTATTTAATCTATTATGAATCATCAGGTTCTGTTGAAACTCATGGAGTCAGTGTCAGCACAAGTGCACACTGTCATTAAAGCAAAAAAAGAAAAAGTACTGAATACTAAGAAATTATGAAGACTTCACCACTCAAGTTGTTGCTGATAATATCATTTACAATGATATCCTTTGTGAGGTTCAAGGGGGTGAAAGCGGACAACCCTGCAAGCATTTACGTCTTCATCCACACTTCATATTCTGCATTTAATATTACATAAAAGCGGTATTTATTTGAGTTTGTGGATTGCCAGACTGCAAATCAATGAAAGTGAAGTTTACTTGTTAAATTGGAGTAAGAACAGTTGAATTCACTATAATAAAAAAATATAAATTAATGTGGGACACTATTCTCCAAGCTGAAGAGAGAATTTTATATTAATCATCATCATAAGTGGTAATACAAAGCTTACACAGATATTAAATATCCAAGGTTCTTGACTGACTACAAAGGATTAATCATAAGCCATGAAACTCCTGAAACTGTACAAAAGTGCAAGTTTTATTTTGTTAGGGTTTTCAGTTGGTATTATATATTTTAAAACACGTTCTGCATATGCAGTAATCATTTGGTCTTCATACGAAGCTTATGCTCAATTAGTCAGACACTGAATTATACAGTGGGGAGCACGGTGGCTTGGTGGTTAGCACGTTTGCCTCACAGCTCCAGGGTTGGGGGTCTGATACCCGCCTTCACGATGTGTGTGTGCGTGCGTGTGTGTGTTTCCTCCGGGTACTCCTGGTTTCGTCCCCCAGTCCAAAGACATGCATTGTAGGTTGATTGGCATCTCTAAATTGTCCGTAGCGTGTGATGTGTGTGTGTGTGATTGGGCCGTGGAATAGACTGGCATCCTGTCCAGGGTGTACCCTGCATTGTGCTCTCCTGGGATAGGCTCCAGGTTCCCTGTGACTCAGCAGTAGGATAAGCAGGTATAGAAAATAGATGGATGGATGGATGAATTATACAGTCAGAGACTTTTAAAAAATATGATGTTACTGCAGTTACAGAAGGAATTATAACTGTTCTGAGCTCTTGAAAGTGACTATGTAAACACTGTGGAAAACCTACAGTACTTGGAAAAGACTACATTTCATAAGATTAAGGCTTAATCTACTAGAATGAATATATATATATATATATATATATATATATATATATATATATATATTTTATATATATATATATATATATATATATATATATTAGAAGATCCTGTACATACTTTTTTAAATAACTGTATTACAACACTAAGCAAAGGATCATATAGCTGTACACGAGTAAAAATTAAGATACCCTCAAGGAAAAGTTAAAGAAACTTAATATCAAAAATACCTATTATAAATAAAGATCAAGTGGAACAGATGTTCCCGCTTGTTACAGTAAAAGTGTGGCATGGTGGTGCAGTAGGCCTCTGGACTGTTCTTCTCATGTTTCCCAAACCCTTCCTAAGAAAACATGCCGTCAGGCGGCTTGCCGAATTGCTCCTAGGTGTCAATGTGAGTGTGAATGTGTGTGTGAATGAGCGTGTGAATCTGTGTACATGGACTGGAATCCCCATCCAGGTGTCTCACAACCCAGGATCGGTCACGGATCCTCCACGACCTTGACCAGGATAACTGAAGATAAATGTCATAGTAAATCAATCTGTATGCTTTTTTAAATAACACGATAAAATTAGTTAATTGTAATGAATGTGCTAGCAGTTAAATTTAGCTGAATCATTAATTCAGTGAGTCAGGTGATCATGTTTGTGTGAAACAGTTGCCATATGGTGATGATGCTGATAACAGATTTTGAGTTTGCCAACCTGTTATACTGTTTTAGCACACTTCAGTCATGCAACTGGAATCCTTTGTGGGAAACATGGGCCAGCTAGCTTCATGAGCTAACAAAATTTAGCAAACAATTTTTTTTAAGTGTATACACACATAATTTGCATAGTTAACATTCACTATATGCCCCCAAAGTACGTGGACACCTCCTGACCATCACACCTATATGGAGGTCTTCCCTAAACTGTTGCCACAAAGTTGGAAATGCAGTTTTATGTTGTACTTTTTATGTTTACCTTCACTGGAAGTAAGGGGCCCAAACACAATCCAGTATGACTGTTCACAAAGTGAGGTCTATACAGACATGGTTTACAGGAAGTACTCGAGTGGACTGCACAGACCCCTGGCCTCAACACCACTGTTGAGGTCAAGCATTACATTAAAGTGAAAGGCTTTCTCTTCACATATCCTGGCTTATAATGGAGTTGGGATCAGAGCACAGGGTGAGCCGAATATGGCGCACATGGAACAGGTAGAATCTTGTCCCCACAGTGGTGGGGTTTGAACACCTGAACTGATCAGTAACCTAGAACATAAACCACTGGCTCACCAATACCTTAGACATTGTGAGAATTGAAACTGGGACCTCCCCCTTTTGGGATGAATTTGAACACTGACTTTAAAGCACTCTGGCTTAGTGGTCAGCATGTTTGCCTCGCACTTCCAGGGTAGAGGGTCTGATTCCCACCTCCACCCTGTGTGTGTGGGGTTTCCTCCAGGTACTCTGGTTTCCTTGCCCAGTGCAAAAACATGCATTTTAGGCTGATTGGTATTTCTAAATTATCCATAGTGTATGTGTAATTGTGCCCTGTGATGGATTGGGACCATGTGAAAGTTTTCCCCGCCTAGTGTCCTGAGTTCCTTGAGAAAAGGGTGCTGGTTCCTCGTGACCCTGTGTATTCTAAGTTGTTCAGAAAATGGATATATGGAATTCTAGTCTGATATCACTGCATTATGTCTTGTGCTCTTGTAGCTGACAGCTGAACACAACCACATTCCAACATCTACTTGAAAGCCTTTCCTGAGACGGCTGTTTCAGCAGTAAAGTGAAACAGCTCAATATTAACACCTAGGGCTTTGGACCAGGATGTTCAGTACTTAGATGTCCACATACTTTTGTCCATATAGTCTAACTATTCAATAACTCCTTCACTGAGATCATGCTGATTTCATCAGTTTCATAGGATCTTTTGTTAACCTTTGAGTAGCAATTAACTAGTTAGCTCCATTGCTATAGTTTACCAGCTGAAGGCTTTGTGAGGGCTGTATTATATCCTCATCGTCACAAAATATTCACACCTCTTCACCATAAAAAAACTTTCTTGCATTCTGGTGGCTAACACCAGATAACTAACCTTCAAGCAGCAGTAGAATCTCTTTGACTTTGAACAGGGAAAGTGTACAGCAGCCATCTGTAGTCATCTCCTTTCTTGATGGATTCTCATTTACTGAAATCACTTACAAGTGTATAAGTGTATGCTTAGAAATGTTTCAAATATTATACCATGTTAACTGTGTAGAGTGAGATATTTGGTTAACATGCTGACATTTCCAAATGGCTTCATATCTGCTATTTCAATAACAGCAATGGGTTTAGTGGGAAATGTGGTTAATGGCATTCTCCCATGGTAATGGAAGACAATGTTAATTTTTACTTTTCGTAATACCCCACTGACAAAGAAAATGGTCAAAGTCAACAGCAAACTTCCTTCCTGCAGTTTAAAACTATTACTTTACAAGGACAATTGTACGCAGTTATTTCGAATATTCCTAGGGGTGTAAATAATCTAAGCACTTTTTTTTTTTTTTTTTTTAGAGAAAATGTTTTTATTTTAACCCCCCCCCCAAAAAAAACAAAAAACGAATTGCTTTGAAGAGACCTATAATTATAAATGGCACTGTAACAGCCCATAAGCGATAATTTAACTCAACACATCCCTTGCCTATTAAAAATGGAATATAATAATATTGGATGATTGGACATTAGACCTTTATTAATGCTGCAAAACACTGTAACACCACTGCTTTCCCTCCACTAGTGTATTAGCTTTCATAATATCTCTGAGCTGAAATTATATTGAATTGTCTTTTTTTTTTTTTTCACATGGTTCTGCTTTGCTGAAAGAAGCTGAGGTATGACAGGAGACAGATGCTACCACTTTACATTCCCTCCAGCATAAAAACAGAAAACAGAAAATACTACACACACCAGTTATGGTGTTGCAGCACGTTTTGTATCTTTAATAACATTTATAGCCATAATATTACAATTACTGGCGTAAGAAGATTGCCTTCAAATAATGAAGGACATAAGAAATACTGAACTGATAGCAGCCTTTCTAGCCCTCCAGAAAATGTATTCATCTACCATGCTGAACTTCTCTGTCTCCATCCCCATCATCACAATCCATCGCACATGGCGAAGAATCATGGAATGATTTTTACACTTCTTAAATTCAATTACCTCACCCACCAGATCCTGCAAATCGCTTTTACCCCACAAACAACCTAAATACAAGAAACCAAGTTGAATACAAGATCAGTTCAAATGCTCACACAAGCTCTGCTTATATCCAGACTGAAATGTTTCCACTTATTTCTGCATTTTTTGTTTTGCACATTTGCTAAAATAAACACACTTGCATTTGTCCAAATGAGCACTTGTCTTATCTTTCAGGTTAGAAATCACTTCTTGGTACATGTCAATCATGTTATCTCAGTTTGTGTGGTTTTAAAAGTTGAATTTGAAAGGCATTTGATTGCATAGTTTAAAAAACAAGCGGTTCACAACACCTAAGAGAGCACTGTGCTTCCCGTAAAGAATGGCTTCAGCTGTGCAAAATGATTTTGCTGGTCATCATCTGTTGCTTACAACTGGCTGTAAACTACCTCAGTGTCTTGCTATTAGAATGCACATACACTGTAGTTGTGGCAGGTAGCTTACAGTAGCAATTATACGTTCTACCATTTACACAAAGCAGCTTCACACACACACACACACACACACAGCACTGCATCACTTAGCCTTAAATGTTCTAAGCAGATAAAAGAGAACATGATATGTCGTATCTGGGTGGATAAAAAAAGAGATATATGTAAGTGAAGATGTGTAACATATCCAAGATATGCAAGGTAATACTTTAAAGATGGAGTTATTTCCAGACTTGTGCCAACATTTTTCCATTTACTTTTGCATTGATTGTATTTTTCTGATATTAACCTTTTAGTAGATTGTCAATACACATGTATATCAGTGTATAATCTAATAATCTTTACTGTAATGAAGGGGGAAAGCAGCCCTGTAAAACCATATCTACATTACTTGTTTCAAGAGATATAGCCAAACAGAACATTGTACTTTTACAGTAAACAGCAGAATGATTCCGATTTTATTATAACTTGTCATGAGCACTAATAATCCGCACATGTAATTCTCTAACTGCAATCCTATATGCCTTTAGCCCAACACTGTTAGTTACTCTGAACTATTGCACTGCATTTACTTTAGAATTGTGCATAATTTATACACTTGAAGTCTCTAGGTGTTGGATGATTGTGGGAGTACTGTTCATTGTTAATTTAAGGTCATTATAGTGGATGACAACATCTAGTGAACTAGCCTAATCATGCAGTTGAACACATTTGGGACAAGTGATCAGGATAACAATTATAACATGCAAAATTTTGGTTCCTGAGCACCTCTGCAGTCTGTGTGGGCCCCCATCCCATTGCTCGAAAATGAAAATGTTTTTCATATGGCCGCTTACGGGAAATCTCCGACTAAGCACCCTGGATAATTACTTGCACTATTTCCCTTGATGTAATGCTTCTGATTAAAAAGAAAAAGCAAACAGCATTACTTCCAGTTCCAAAATAAACATGCACTCACAGCCAACCAAACTGTGGCTACATTCAAAATCCTGAGAGGTGGATTAGCTATGCTTAATGTGTGATTGAATGATTGTATGAACATATGTGTATGTGTGTTAGATGCCCTGCAACAGGGTTGCCGTCCCCATCCAATGTTTCACAAACAGTTTTCCCAGAACAATCTTTAGAACCACAGCAGTCCAGAACTGCTGAAAAATTTCAACTTGGTCTGACCAGCAACCAGCTACCAGAAACACACACCAAGCTGGTCATCTTTTACAAGAGTGCAGTTACTTTCCAGTTTTCTTGATCAAAATGAAAGATTTCTAATTATTCTTTTCTCTTTTTTTTTTTTTTTTTTTTTTTTTAAGAAAAGGCTTGTCCAAAATGTACCATTTTTTCATTGTCTACCACTTATCCGAGCTATTCTCGGGTCACGGGGAGCCTGTGCCTATCTCAGGCGTCATTGGGCATCAAGGCAGGATACACCCTGGACGGAGTGCCAACCTATCGCAGGGCACACACACACACTCTCATTAACTCACGCAATCACACACAACGAACAATTTAGAGATGCCAAGCAGCCTACAATGCATTTGGAGAGGAAACCGGAGTACCCGGAGGAAACCCCCGAGGCAGGGGGGGAGCATGCAAACTCCACACACACACATAGCGGAGGCAGGAATCAAACCCCCAACCCTGGAGGTGTGAAGCAAACGTGCTAACCACTAAACCACCCCCCAAAATGTACCAGTAATTCAAAAATAATCTCTCTTTTTTTTTTTTTTTTTTTTTTAACCAGTAGCTTGACCAACCCAGTCTGTGTTTTAGAAGCTGTTAGCTGGTCAGTCAAAGATGTTTTTGTTCTACGGTTTTTCCATATAGTATTGTAAAACGTGTGTAGAACAATTTGCTGTCTGATCGACATGATTCATGGTGAAAAAAAAAAAAACAAACAGGCTGACAAACATGGTGGTGTAATTTTCGGACATAACGTTCAACGCTGTGAATGGCCGTTAGGAACGTAGTTGCTAAGGAACGTTGCGTCACCAGCGTAATGTGGCGCGCCCGCGCGGGCACGCACCTGTCAGACAGCGCGTGAGCGTGCAGCGCCCCCCCGCGGCTACAGGAAGGCATTTCTCTCTCATGCTGCTGCGTGAATAACATTATACTAGTCGTGTACGACGCTTGTGTGGGAAGGGGAAAAAAAAAAATAAAGGATTTCCACTTGAAAGAAAGAAAAAAAAAAGTCAACATTCCCTAAAACGTGTTTTAATATATGAGCAAGAGTTGCAGCAGACGTAAGTAGGCTAATCAGTCCACATGATAGCTTCCGTCACTTCTGAAAAAAAGATTGTTTTTATCTTAAAAAAACAACAACAACAAGCAAACAAACAAACAAACAAACAAAAAAAATCATTTTTACGGCTTACTTGCGCGTTACTAAACATTGCGAACTTGATTATCAAATAAGACATTGAGCTTTGTCAGCTTACGCTTGCCACTTCTTGAAGGAAGAGCAAATTGTTGCATAGGGGAGAGCCTACGTGTCATTTATATGGCAATAAATATGCAGGAGAAGAGAGCGCGGCTCTATTACTCACCGACTCCGAATTTCTCATCTTCCGTTGGAATCCACATTATTTAAAAACAAAACGAAACAAAAATAAAATAAAACAGATGATTTTAATTCGCCTGGAAAGCAAGCTCCATTCCGCCGGTGTCGTGGGAGGATGCTCAAGATGAAGGGCTGAGCAATGTAGCGTGTTACTCAGGCACTACATGTAGAACTAAATGTACTAAGGACTACATGTTAACTATTTACAGGAAAACAGGAAGCCTTACAACGATTCCTTCTCCGTGCCATGTCGCATACTGTCATACCCGCCTTAGCTTGTGCCCTCACGACAAAAAAAAAGGGAGACCAAGTAGAAACCATCTACAGTGTGTGATGCAGAGCCCTAGGTCTCTCCAGGCAGAGAATGAGCGGAAATCTGATCTTCGCTGTTATTTGCTGCAGTATCTGCGAGCGAGCGAGGCACTGGCCTCGACTAATTTATTTATTTCGCAATTTTAGGTCCTGCTTGCTGAGGGTCTCATCACATGTAAGCGCTAAAAACCTATCGGGTGTCAGTTGTTGTTACGAGCTCTGCGTCCTGAAGTGCCGTGGCTGGAAATTGGTCTCCTCGTTTGGAAGGGACGTGAGAGATATGATTACGCTGCGCCATCTTCACAGCCGTCACATGACGCCTTCTAAAACATTCCCGGGGACAAGGCTTCGCAATTCAATAAGCGCTGGAAAGAATTAAAAAAAAAAAAAAAAAAAGTCCTTACTTCACATTTAAATCGCAGGAAGAGCTACACAAAATATGGTCTATTAAATCACCAAATGTAAATGTAATAGGTTTCCATTGATGATGAGTCAAGCAGCTAAAAGTCTCCACCTTAATTTTCTTTGAGGGACAAAAATAGTCTTCTGTTCAGACCCAGCAACATCTGCAGGCTATCTTGAGCACAGAAATTCAATACAAATTTCTGGCACTATTGATTAGTTTCCCTTCATTTTTTTTTTTTTTAACTTCCCTGGTCCTTTTGACAGCTAAGACAGGGTGTAAGCGTAAAGAGGTTAGTAACTCTAGGCTGTTAGTCAGCTTCTCTACAGTGGTTCTGTGGAGTGTAGCTATTTTAGTTAAAATAAATGGGCATTTTGAACTGTAGCATGCAGTATTGTCCCCAACTGAATCCTGAGTCTAGGTTACTGTCTTTTTCGAGGTCTTCATGTGTCGTAGTGTGTTTCTTCCGGGTTCTCTGGTTTTCTTTAGACTCCTAAACCCCAGCAGTAGTGGATTTGTGACTCTAAATTGTCCCTAGGTGTAAATGGGTGTTTGCATGGTGCCCTGCAATTGACTGGCTTTCCATCAAAGACGGATGTATCCTGTGTCCTCTCTAATGTTCCCAGGACTGGTTCCAGTTCCTTCATGACCCGAACCAGAATAATGAAAAAGAATGCATAAGTGAACGAATGCATAAATGAATGAATATCAATTATAAACAATGTCAAACTGAGTCAAAGGTTTTTTTGTCAGTAGAAACAAAGTTATATTTGGCTCCAATAAATTACAAATTTAAATAATATTCACGTAACAAACCGGTACTGAAAGTGTCTGTGGAATTTATTTTTGCTAAAAGGGGAATTAGATTTAAAAAAAAAAAAAAAAAGATTTTAAGATTTTTTTTTTTTACTGGGGCATTGGTAGGGTCAGTGGTAGGTTTCTCGCCCATCATGCGGAAGGGCCGAGTTCAATTCCCAGCCAATGCCTCAACCCCAGCCACTGGATGCAGTGCCGGTCCCAAGCCCGGAAAAATGGGAGGGCTGCGTCAGGAAGGGCATCCAGCGTAAAACATTTGCCTATTTGTTGTGCGGACCAGTTGGTCCGCTGTGGTGACCCCGAACAGGGAACAGCCGAAAGCAACTACTACTACTAAAGATTTTTTATTAATAACAATAACGAACAGGCATTTTTTAAGATGACTAACGGATCATTTTCAATAGCTATTCACCATCACCTCTGAACATCATAGTTCATCATCTTTTACTTGAGTACAGTAACCAATAATTTACTTAAATAAATGTACTGCTACTGTATGCTTTATTAATGAGCAGTTACACTCAATTTTCACCAATTGTTATATTTTTGGTGGACAAAAATAGCCTTCTGTTCAGACCCAGCATCAAATCGGCAGACTATCTGGGACACCAAGATGTTACAGAGGTTAAGAAATTTCTAGTTCTTAGCTATTGATTGGTTTCCTTTCCTTTTTTAAACATCTGTTCCCTTTTTGATAATTCTCATATAGTCCAGACTTAACATTCAGTGACTAACAGGCCTGAAGCATGTTACTTTAATGTAAAATAATAATACTCATATTCAAATAACCATTTAATAGGAAAAATTAATGCAGCTATAACACTAACAATAAGTAACACTAGGACTGGGGGTTGGTGTGAAATAGAGAAGCAAAGGTGGGAAATCTAATTGTATATCATGAGAATATAGATCATTAAAAGTAATGCTGCTGACTTCACATTGCCTACACCAAATGAACGATTCTACACACCCCTAATTGTTGGCTGAAGGTGTGGGATGCGAGTATTTAAAGAAAATTATTTAGGATTTTGAAAGCAAAGTCTGCAATTTCCAGTAAGATTCTAAAAATCAAATAATATCCTACAGGACAAACTGAAATTTTAATAGAATTTTCTGACAAGGAGATGAGAGCTTGCAATATAATACATTACACAACCCTAATATTTTCATTGTCAAGCTATTTATAGATAATAGATTTGAGGCCTCCTTATCTTTCTCTCACAACCAGCCAATACCGTTGTGTTACACAAAACAACTCATGAACAGAATGTATCCGATAATTTAACCAGAAACCCTCACATACAAGGACAATCACTACAGTGCCTTGACAGCAGCTTTGACTAACACACTTCTGAGTAGCTCTAATAAAAGCCTTTTAAACATGCCATAGCTGTGATGACTCATCTGCAGTGTTCTAGAGAAAATACGTAAAGATAACACTTGTAATCATTCATGATTAACCCTGACAAGAAAACAAATGGGTGGGCAGAGGGATGGAGACCAGGCTGATTTAATGGTATAGACAAAAGGCTTTCCCAGCAAGCAGTCAGTGACTCAGTTGAGGAGCAGGAAGCCAATAAAGGTTTCATTTATTTTATTTTCATTTATTTCATTATAAATGGATGTGTTCAATATTTTTACAAACTATAAGCAGAACCACCAATCTTGGGGTAAGGGTCATATCTACAATTCAAAGGGCTATTATTAATACTGGAGCCCCTATTCTACATAAGCCTGATTTACTTCAAGAGGTTTGACCTTTTGTTGAGTAAATAGTCTCTTAGGCAAGAGAACGCTCAATTATATTCTGATATAAACCCTATATTTGAAAAGATTTTACATACAGTATAAATATTTTTGCTGAATTTCTACTGTTTGGTACTTGTACTTCTGTAAAACAGTAACAGTAAACTGAATGCCATATATCTCAAATATCCATAAACGTGGAAATAAACCACGTTTTTTGGTTTTTGGCTTCTGATGTTTTTCTTATGTACCTGAGAATTTTAAAATACAATATTGAGAATGGTATAAATGAAATATCATTTTAAGAGATCAGTATAATAAAGCTGTCCTAAATGATCAGCTATTAATAGCATGTGAGTACAACATCCACTGTATCGTTCAGTGGAGCGAGCCAGAGTGCTGGAATGTTAGCTGGATTGCAGAAAAGCATGTGTGAAATCCATATGGCAATCCCTGGCTCCCACACAATTTCAGATCACATTGTGTAGGCAGAAATAGCTGTGACATCAGTAATAGGCATGATATCAGTAACTAGACTGAATTGATTAGTCTCTGCTTTTATTCTGTCCTGCTGGAAATCATTGTTGCTTTTGGTAAAGATGAGATAGGATGCCAACTGAAAAATATACTATTGGCTTGAAAAATATGAATAAATCTAAGAGAAATTGTTCAGTTAGATAAAATATGGGTGAAATTTTTCCTGCAGTATTAGTGAAGAATGTCCTACTCAATATTTGCCTCAATCATCTTCTTTTGGCTTTTCCCTTCAGGGGTTGCCACAGCGAATCATCTCTCTCCACCTATCCCTATCTTCTGCATCCTCAACACTTGCACCCACTAGCTTCATATCCTCATTAATTCCATCCATATACCTCCTCTTTGGCCTTCCTCTTTGCCTCCTGCCTGGCAGCTCCATGTCCAACATTCTTCTACCAATATACTCACTCTCCCTCCTCTGAACATGTCCAAACCATCTTAATCTGGCCTCCCTAACTTTGTCCCCCAAACGTCCAACATGAGCTGTCCCTCTGATGTACTCGTTCCTAATCCTGTCCAATCTTGTCACTCCCAAAGAGAACCTCAACATCT
The DNA here is from genome assembly GCA_033459395.1 of Hemibagrus guttatus. Lineage (NCBI taxonomy): Eukaryota > Metazoa > Chordata > Actinopteri > Siluriformes > Bagridae > Hemibagrus > Hemibagrus guttatus. Next base: position 10,465,478 of record JAUCMX010000007.1, read on the forward strand.
TCAGCTCTGCTACCTCTAGCTCTGACTCCTGTCTCTTCCTCAGTGACACTGTCTCTAAACCATACAGCATGGCCGGTCTCACCACTGTCTTGTACACCTTCCCCTTGATTCCCTCGCTGATATTTTCCTATCACGCAGAACTCCCGACACCTTTCTCCACCCATTCCAACCTGCCTGCACTCGCTTCTTTACCTCTTTCCCACACTCTCCATTACTCTGGGCTATTGACCCCAAGTACTTAAACTCATGTACCTTCTTCACCTCTTCACCCTGTAACCTTACTGTTCCACTTCCCTCCCTTTCATTCACACACATGTACTCAGTCTTACTACGCTGACTTTCATTCCTCTTCTCTCCAGCGCAAACCTCCACCTCTCCAGGTTTTCCTCCACCTGCTGCCTGCTCTCACTACAGATCACAATGTCATCTGCAAACATCATTGTCCAAGGAGACTCCTGTCTGACCTCCTCTGACAACTGGTCCATCACTATAGCAAACAGGAAGGGGCTCAGAGCCGATCCCTGATGCAGTCCCACCTCTACATTGAACTCCTCTGTCTGACCTACAGCACACCTCACCACTGTCCTGCTCCTCTCATACATGTCCTGCACCACTCTGACATACTTCTCTGCTACTCCTGACTTCCTCATACAGTACCACAGCTCTTCTCTTGGCACCCTGTCATACGCTTTCTCCAAGTCTACAAACACACAGTGCAACTCCCTCTGACCATCCCTATACTTCTCCATCAAAATTCTCAGAGCAAAAATTGCATCTGTTGTGCTCTTTCTGGGAATGAAGCCATATTGTGCTCACAAATTTCCACTACCTTCCTTAACCTAGCTTCCACTACTCTTTCCCATAGCTTCATTGTATGGCTCATCAACTTTATCCCCCTATAGTTGCCGCAACTCTGCACGTCACCCTTATTCTTAAAGATCGGCACTAACACACTTCTTCTCCATTCCTCAGGCATCCTCTCACTCTCTAAAACCCTGTTGAACAAACTAGTCAAAAATTCCACTGCTGCCTCTCCTAGACAATTCCAGACCTCCACCGGGATGTCGTCAGGACCAACTGCTTTTCCACTTTTCATCCTCTTCAAAGCCTTCCTGACTTCATCCTTTATAATCTTATCTACTTTCTGTTCCACAGAGTTCACCCCTTCTACTCTTTTTTCCCTCTCATTTTCCTCATTCATCAGCTCCTCAAAGTACTCCTTCCATCTCCTCTGTACATTCTCCTCACTTGTGAGCACCCTTCCATCTCTATCCTTAATAACTCTAACTTGCTGCACATCCTTCCCATCTCGATCCCTCTGCCTAGCTAACCTGTACAAGTCCTTCTCTCCTTCTCTAGTGTCTAACCTAGTGTACAACTCATATGCCTTCTGCTTGGCCTTAGACACCTCCCCCTTCACTCTGCACTGTAACTCCTTGTATTCCTGTCTATTCTCTTCAGTCCTGTCCATGTCCCACTTCTTCTTGGCTAACCTCTTCCTCTGGATACTATCCTGAACTTCCTCATTCCACCACCAAGTCTCCTTATCTTCTTTCCTCCTTCCAGATGACACACCCAGCACTTTTCTCCCTGATTACATCTGCTGTAGTTTCCCAGTCATCGGGCAGCACTACCTGACCACCCAGAGCCTGCCTCAACTTCTGTCTAAATTCCTCACAACATTCCTCCTTTTTCAGCTTCCACCACTTGGTTTTCTTCTCTATCTCTGACCTCTTCTTCTTACAGACCATCAAAGTCGTCCTACACACCACCATCCTATGCTGTCTGGCTACACTCTCTCCCACTACCACTTTACAGTCACTAATCTCTTTCAGATTGCCTCTTCTACATAGGATGTAGTCTACCTGTGTTCTCCTACCTCCACTCATGTAAGTCACTCTATGCTCCTCCCTCTTCTGAAAATAAGTGTTAACCACAGCCATGTCCATCCTCTTAGCAAAGTCCACTACCATCTGTCCTTCTAGGTTACTTTCCTTAACTCCAAACTTGCCCATCACCTCCTCATCACCTCTGTTCCCTTCACCAACATGTCCATTAAAATCCGCTCCTATCACCACTCTCTCACCCGTGGGAATACTCTCCATCACCTCATCTAATTCACTCCAGAATCTCTCTTTCTCCTCTAACTCACAACCTACCTGTGGGGCATAACCACTAACAACATTCAACATCACCCCTTCAATCTCTAACTTCAGACTCATCACCCTGTCTGACACTCTCTTCACCTCCAGGACATTACTCACAAACTCCTCCTTCAGGACCACACCTACCCCATTTCTCTTACTATCCACACCATAATAAAACAGCTTGAATCCTGCTCCTATACTACGAGCCTTGCTACCCTTCCACCTGGTCTCCTGTACACACAGTATATCCACCTTCCTTCTCTCCATCATATCAGCCAGCTCTCTACCTTTCCCTGTCATAGTACCAACATTCAGAGTTCCTATTCTCAGTCCTACACTCTTACCTTTCCTCTTCTCTCTCTGTCTGTGCACTCTCCTCCCTCCTCTACTTCTTCGACCAACAGTAGTCCAATTTCCACCGGCGCCCTGTAGGTCAACGGCGCCGATGGTGGTCGTTGTTAACCTGGGCCTCGGCCGATCCGGTATGAAATTCGTACTGATGATTTGCATGGTTAAATTTGGCAATGTTTTACGCCGGATGCCCTTCCTGACGCAACCCTCTCTATTTATCCGGGCTTGGGACCGGCACAGAAGTCACTGGACTGTGACCCCCATGGCTAGATTAATATTTGCCTCAATCATATTTTTACTTTTATATTTAATATGTAATATTTACTTTCTATTTTTTTTAGATTTTATTTATTCATTTTTTTTAATAAATAAAAAATTTCACTTTCAATGCAACAAACAGAAAATCTTAAAAAAAAAAAAAAGTCAAACTCAAACTGGAATGGTTATTTACACAAAGCCACATGTCTATTTTGGTATTTAAAAAAAACAAAAAACAAGATAAGACTTTATATATCCAAACTTTAACAAAGGTGTGAGGCTCAGGTTCCAAATGTTAGTAGTAATCTATTGTTCGTTTACTTCACCATAGTGAAGAACAAAATTACCAAAGAAATTGCTGTTATGCAAATCACACACAGAAATAACACTTACCTCAAAGGGCTAAATTGGGGTCTTAGTTTTGTACAATATCCGAACAGGTCTACATTGAACCATTTAAATACAATATAATAGACCTCATTTATCAATTTTTTAGCAAAATTGTGTGTATATATGAGAATATACACACAGCAAGCATTTTATTAGCAACACTATACTAATACTGGCTAGGGCCTCCTTTTGCTCTCTTTTTCATATTTACAATTTCTTGAATTATTAATAAGAAATGACTGGGACAAATTTGTCAATAAATTTATCCAATCAAAATGTATAAGGTATTTAATATTGACAGCATAATACATATATAAGTTACAGCTTGTCATCTAAGGTTTATATTAAATAATGTTATACATATATTTACACACACTCAGGAACACGAATAGGAAGGGATTTTTCTGAAATTAAATCCGTTCCTATCCAGCTTGATAAATGAGGCCCAATGTATGTCAAATTCTAACATTTCCTATTATAACTTTTCAGTTCCGCTCTAAAACTCATGCCAGCTGTGCTATATGCATGTTGTAGAAAGTCACTAAAATAAGCAGTATTTTAGCTTCAGGGGGACAAATCTGTCAGGCAGTAATTAGCCAAATCTCACATAAAAGGGAAAAGTTCTCTGAGTAAATGCTTGAAGAGAATTACTAACAGACATTAATGTTCTTGCCTATGTATTGGGACAACTGGCAAGTAAACAGAGCAAAAATAAAAAAAATAAAAAGTTAACAAAGCACTTTTGTTACCTGATAATCATGGAGATCTTCTGCTTGGTTGTTTGATCACATCTTCCTCATACAACCTTTTTTGCCCCATAAACTCCTGTTTATAAACATCTGTTTTAATTTAATTGGTTTTGCTCAACATAGACCGCCATCTTATGCAACCTGGTAGATCCTCCGTTTATTGTGGTCAACTCTAAACAGCAAGAATGTCACCGCTCATGTCCGAGACTGATGCTCAAAGCGGTATTAGATTTATAAAATTTCTGTTTTTACCAAAACGTTTCACTGTAGGATTATGTCCATCTTTGGATGCCATGTGTCCAGATGAATTGTAACTTGTGCGCATTAGTTTCTATTACTTTCCAGGTACATTACCAAAATTGGTAGTGTCAAACAGATCAAGGAAATTTTAAAATAAGTCTCAATACATTTTACCCAATGGAAACTTTGTACAGATTAATGAGTTTGCCCAGAAATATCAGCCATTTTAAGACTTTTTGTCTTTTTGTAAACAGATGCTCATGTATTGGTGTAAAGCTGTAAATGATAAATACCCAAAATAACTTGCCTTCTACAGAGAAGTAAAGCGCAAAGTTTGAAACACCATGCTTTTGCGTGAAAACCATCAGAACTGTAAGTTCTAGTGTCCACCTTATTTATTGAGCAGAATTACTTCTTCGTTTAACGTTTTCTGTTAAAGACAGGGTTCGTACAGGTACTTCATAATGAAATTCCAGGAATTTCAAGGACTGTACGAGAGATGCCATTGAAACATATTTCTTCTTTTCAAATTCCCTCCCAAAAATTAGTAATAATACGTTACAACAGGCATGATGCACATTTATTGTCTTCAAGAAGCCAATTTTTAAACACTGCCTTTTCTATCTGTGCTGGATTAGATTTGCATTTCCCAGGCATTGCATTCTCTTTACCGTAACATCAGTATACCCCAGGTGAGTAAAGAGGAGCTGTCAAAATGAGCAAATAACACAAAGCTGTGCATATTGTTAAGTGAACGGATTGTATTCATCTTTTACCAAAAATAAACACTTAGTTTGTTTAGTTTATTTCATATCAAGTGACTATAACTCGATGCTTGCCAGGCATATACTAAATACACTAAAAAGCACCTTGTATGAAACCTGTAAAAATCAGTTAGAACTTGACCAAAATATTACAGCAGGTGAGAAACACTTATCTGTAATAAGTTCAAAAGGTTGCAATCTTATGGAAATGATCCTGTAAATTCCTTTGAAATGCAATTCTTCGAGGTGCCAAATGACATAAAACCGTTACCATGTTTATTTTTAGTCTTATTTACAGCGACAATCAAGTCATTTCTTCGATCAGGTGTTAAACTGTAGAAGTAAACCTGAAGAGGCCTTAGAAACAAAGAGCATAAAATTCCACATTTACATCACACTGTGAAATATAATTTGGCTCGTTTAACTATTAAAATATTAACATTTTTAACTTGAGTATTTTATCATTTTTCAATAGTATGCAAACTTTTGCACAGCTGTATTATGGTGGATTTCTCCCTGTCAAGACGTTTTGATTTCCAAATACTTAAAGTTCACATATCATGACTTCCATTTATTTTCTGTAGCATTTATCATACCCAAGGTCACAGGGAGATTGGAGTCTATCTCAGGGAACTCAGGGCACAAGGTGGGGGACACCCACCGATGGGGTGCCAACCCATTGCGGGGCACAATCACACACTGGAAATTTCAGAGATGCCAAGCAGTCTATAGTGCACGTCCTTGTACCCAGGGGTGAGAATCCCAGAAGCATGTGGAGGACATGCAAACTCCACACAGGGCAGAGGCAGGAAATGAAACCCTCAAACCCCCCTGGAGGTGAGAGGAAACCATGCTAACCACTATGCCACAGGGTCCCCAAACCAGGACATTTCAGATATAAAAAAAAAGAAAAAAAAAAAAAAAAAAAAAAAAAAAAAAAAAAAAAAGAAGGAGATGTGGAGCCTCTACTTGGTAGAAGGAACGTTCCTAGATTAACTAGGTTATGCTTATGATGAGACTTTTTGAGACTGGTACAATGGTGAGTTTCAATGTTTTTTTGCCAATAAGCATCACAGAATTAAATATTTTTTCTATAGAACCTCCTTTTCAGTTTCAGTGCTTACCCCAGGTTTTCATTTGACTCACTCTCATACATAAATTAACTGAATTAACAGTGAGAAAAGTTGTTTCCTTTGAGGAATAGCCCTGCATTGAGGTACAAACTATAGGACGTTTGATTTGATTGAGTTTTTAAAGGGCAGTAAACATTTACTTAGTCACATTCTTAGGAACACATACATATCTTATTCAAGCAGTTACCTAAGCAGCCAATCATGTGGCAGCACTGCAATGCATAAAATCTTGATACAGGTTATGAGCTTTGAGTAAATATTCACAGCAAATTTCATATGGTGAAAATAGGTGTGTTATTCAGCTCCTTAGTTCAGTAGTCAGGACACATTAAGGAGTTGGCTATTTTAAGGGCTGTACAAATCGCAGAACCCTTCCAGCGTACTGGAACATTCGCTCCCTAAAAAAATATTCCCACAATGTACTGCAAAAACCAGGGTGCATTGATGTTCACTGTAGTATCTTACCAAAAATGACCACATATTATCTGAAGTCTCTCAGCTTGACAGGGCAACTTCTTAGCCAACTAAGCTTATCGTTATTGCTCTTAATTGATTATTTACATTTGATAATTTTAACTTTGAAGTTCTAAATATGGTTCAAGTCTAATGACAGTGTTTTTGACTTCAAAAAAATCCACTAGCTAGCCTGCAATTATATGGTTGGCTTTTTATGGTGACTGAAGAGGAAATTAGAACGTCACCAGAAATTAAGTCATCAGTGTTCCAATGTGTAGTTACCCACAGATCCTACCAGGGCCTGAACTTGTATTCATGATGTACTGATTCATGACCTAGGGATTTCCTTAAGCCTTTGCCTTGAATTTACAAAACTGCACAGAGTGCTGCTGACATACGATTGGCTGATTTGATAACTGCAAAAATAAGCAGGTGTACAAGTGATCCTAACAGCAGTGTTGGAACAGTGCATACTTTGTTATTTAAATGGTCTCTCCCAAGCCAGTGCTTTGGACCTTTTTGTTATCACTCAAGTGTAGATAAGTGATGGAGAAAAAGCTTCAAGACAAACTTTCACTTTCCCAATAGTTTAAAATTGAACCACTTGATAGCTTCAGACATATCTAGTTGTTCTATTCTAGTACAGGTTTTACTCTCCTGATAACAACCCTCCCAAAAGTCAGTCTGTACCTTGATGCTTAGTTGATGGCACATTTGAAGACTCTGCCACTCTGCCAAAACCGACCATTAAACTTTATAGCAAGGGCATAAACTGTGGAATGATGAAATTAGGAAACCTTTTGACATATGCAATTAGGCTTCGTAGGAGCAGATACTGCCAGATGATTTCATATACCTGAACAAATCAACGAGCTTATCCCCCTTCTAGCTTGATACTGGATATTTCAACTCATTAACAATCACTGCAAAACTGCCTTTTCCTCCATAACACATTTTTATAAACTCACTGATGGGCAAATAGCCTACCTAATACATTATTTCAAATACTACACCTTTAATACGCATGTTCGAAATGCAGACTTGATGCTTAGCATAAAAAAAAACAAAACAAAAACAAAACACCTTTAAAACATCTGACTGCAACAATATGTTTTGTATTGCAGGGAGCTCATTTACAACCTGCCATAAGTTTGTCACCATCTAGTGGTTATACCTGGGTAGATCAAAACCAAAAAAAAACACCAAAAAAAAAAAAAAAATCTTTAGGATTTAGTCTTCTTTAGGGTTTAGTCTTTTGCTCAGTATTAATAATACTACTACTAATAATACTCTTTATGTTATGATGTCCTTGAGACACAGCCAAGAATGACTCAAAACAGAACTATTTTGGCTTCTTCTTTAGTTAGGAAAATGGAATAATGTAGAAACAAGCCAGGTTTTGCATTTGGACAGCCACCTCCCCCCCACCTTTTAACCTTAAAGCTAAAACTGAAATAAAACAGTAAGGTCATTTTCCAGTCCCCTGGGAACAAGATTGCAATTGCAGTAACGCACAAAACATTAAGTGCATTGATGTCAAATTTCCCTGATTCAATTAAAACCAAGAAGCTGTTTGTTTTACATCCATACTTGTTCTAATTATTATTTCTCTCTTCAGGAAGGGGGGGGGGCATGTGGATGTAAAGCAATCTGGAATACCACAACATGGGAGAAGCAGAGGCATGAGAGAGAGAGAGAGAGAGAGAGAGAGAGAGAGAGAGAGAGAGAGAGAGAGAGAGAGAGAGAGAGAGAGAGAGAGAGAGAGAGAGGGGGGGGCAACAAAGAGGCTCAATTGATTGGTTGGAAGGGCAGCTAAGAGGCTAAGCAATACAGCGCAGACATACCTTACGCCTTTAGCTCTTTTTTCTTTTTACACGCAGTGTTGTGATCAAGGCACAGGAACTTCTACAAGTCTTTTTTTCAGTAAAGTACAAAATAATACATTTTGCAGTCTGTACAAGAATAATAGTCCAGCAATAAAATAGAGGGTTGGAGGGGGAAGAGAGAGCAGGAGAACAGGAAAAGTTGGACTGGGAAGATGGCAAGAGTGACCAATAGGAAATACGGTAGAGGGGAGCAGTATTCCATTGGCAAAAGTCATCTTTACCTGTTTTGTGTGTGTGTGTGTGTGTGTGTGTGTGTTTGTGTGCGCGTGTTCTCCCCCAAAAAGCAAGAGTGCTCTCAATCAAATTATTTGCATTAAATTAGTAGATCAAAGAAGGGAGTGGGGATGCGGAGTGGAGAGTTGCGATCGTTCAAGTTTATCATTCCAAAAGCAGTTAGCAAGTCACGTGACAAGGTTGCGTCTCAAGTGTCCATCTTCACTTCGGCCTGTCCTGCTCTTCTAGCATTTGGTGAGGAAATCATCCTTCTCTCCATAAGAGAGGTCAAGGGATGGCAAATAAAGCTGATCCAGCCAACTGAAAACTCAGTCAAGCACAGTCCTGTGATTCAGGTCCAGCAGTGGGGCCATCACAAATCAGCTCAAGACTGTCAGGTACTGCCAGGGTCAGCGTTGTGTGTGTGTGTGTGGGGCGTATGTGTTGTGGCACACACTCTGATGAGTGGGTGAGCTGACAAGAAGCAAAACTAGAAACTGTAAGCTATGTGTTTGTAGGAGTACAACTTTTGTCAGGTTGAGCAATTTTAGATACGTCTCTACTTATGCAAATGATCATATAACTTGACTTTTAAATAAACTTTTACGTCTCAGTCAGTGTATGTATGTATGTATGTATGTATGTGTGTGCAGTAACTGCCTTGAAATGGGGCTGCTGCTTCAAATGGATAAGGCATGATATTTGGTCCTCAACAGCATGAAAAAAAGTGTGTGTGTATGTGGTGTAAAGGGCCCATAGCCCACAGCTCTTAGACGATCCATCACTCTCGAACTCCGCCGAAAACACGAGATTTTCAAAAGTCAGTCTCTTTAAAAGTTTGCTTCTGGAGCTCGGCCGATCACAAGAGCTCATACTGGCGGAGATGCATTCTCTGGATGATGTCTCGGCAGTCGTTGAAGACGCGGCGAATGTTCTCCGTGTCCACTGCGCACGTGAAGTGTGGATAACAATAGTGGCGGCCATCACCGCTTGCTGTGCTGATCCTCTGAGGAGGTAAATGAAAAGGCAAAAAAAAGAGCATAAGATGTAAAAGGTAGGCTTCAACTGTAAGCAAATAAAAATCACCACAACCCGACAGATGAATACAAGTGGTACACATGGCAGAGTAGTTTTGCATTTTTATTTCCACTCACCAGGAATTCGTCCCGGATGAAATATTTCGCCCTCGTGACTCGCGGATCCTCTCCTGGCTCGGGGGTTGCTGAAAAAGTAATTTCTATGTAAATGCATATTCACATGAAAATTGACAGGTCAAAAATAAAAATGGCAAGATCAATAGGAAACATTTTGTCTATACTGCCAAAAGCTTCCAAAAATACTAAATGTCTACAGCTCTGGAATACAGCTATACTTGAACTGAAAGTGCACTGTCATTAATGATCTGTAATGTATACAGTCTGCCACACTTCAGTAAATATTAAAAGCAACTAATCAAGCAACGTCTATTTGAAAGATGGGCCAATTTATCTATGCTAACATTTTACTTAATGGGAAAACATTCAATTACATATAGCCTTTGAAAAAAATACTACAACTATTATTATTATTATAAAAACTTTTCCATTAATACAATAAAATATCCATCATGTCAAACGTGTGTTTACTAATTATTTCAAAACACTCAGACCCAACTCTATCTGTATACCATCCACATCCGCTTTTCTGTCATAGAACAATACACAGTACAGTAGGAGGAGGTTTGCTAGAGGGTGATGACCTTGATAGTAATAAAATACTATCCGGAAGTTAATTCAGACATCATGTGACGTTAAAATCTAATTTAATGTGTTGCTGCTGCAGCATTTCTCATAGACTGAGCTAAGGACAAATATAGCAAATCAACATTTATTGCTGTTTTAAAACTGCTGGCCTCTTAAGTCCACCAGAACAAAACACTTTAGAAAAGGGTGAAAAACTCTGGTGGATACTACACTAGCCTGCTACTAAATTTTTTTGTGCTGGGTTAGTAGCAGTTCCAGCCAGAGACATAAATCAGGACTGTTGTGTGATGACTGTGTTTGATCAATCAATGGCCTGCACTATTTTTAGCTCCACCCATACACAGAAGGGGCCGAAACTGCAAACAAGAAAATCCTATCTATCTGACAGAGCAAAATCTGAATTTTTTCACAACGGCCCTAGTGCATGTCAGTGAATGGGTTGACTTGATACAGAAAAGCTGAAAAAAAAAAAAAAAAAGTTAACTGCAATACAAGAATATTTGGATTTATAAACAATTAACTGTGTGTTAAAGCTTGCTAGAAAAATAATGCAGTGCATGTCTGCTCTGCAATTTAGTAAAATTGCCCATAATGTTGCACAGAACAAATAAAGAATCTAGAACTGTAGAGAATGATATGAACTGCTAACCAAAAGACTAGATCTCTAGAAGGTTGCAGTTCTGTGCATTAACAAAAAATATAAGATGAATTAGACAGAAACACAAAATAGTCAAGATATTACAAATATATGCATAATTATGTTAACTTTTATACTACCATTGTTCAACATGTTAATGTGAGGGGCAAAAATATTAATACTGAATCAAAGCTAAGATTTTCAAGAATAGCACTCCAGAGGATAAAGATTACAATCTGGAACTATGATACATCCCATATGATGCATGAGGCAATGTGACTGGCTCTCACCATCATCTGGTGTTGTGTAGCGAGCAAACTCAGGAAAGTATTCCTCGATTTTTGATTTTCCTGCCATGACCTTTTCAGCTAGGAGGTCTTGCTTATTCAGGAAGAGAATTACAGAGATGGTCCGCAACCATCTGAGGGGAAAAAATGAGAGAGAAAGAAAATGTTAGATTTTAATTGGTTTGTCTTTTAAATGCATTTGGAAACACAAGATATTGAGTGCAAGTATTTCTATTGTTTGAAACATTTTAAATGCACTTTTAGGTGTTTTTTTTTTTTTTAAAAACTAAATTAAAGTTTTATGTCAAAGAAAAGGCTCACCTGTTGTTCCAGATGTTTTTGAAGAGATTAAGTGCTTCTTGGAGGCGGTTGGTTTGATTGTCTTCTCGGATGACCATGTTATAGCTACTGCTGGCCACTACAAAGATGATGGCAGTTACGTCTGAGGAAAAAGGGAAGACAGAAAGAGCAAATGTTATGACTTCATCCAAGTAAGTCAGAAGTAAATCAGAACAGGTTCATTGCCATTGATGTCATTTTGACATCTGATTTTGAAATAGGGCAACAAAATACAATTCTAATGCAGCAATAGCAAAATAAATATAACACTACATTAACAGATCTGAACAAATATGAAATTCACAGATGAGCCATCCTTTTTTTTTTTTTTTAAGTAAAGAGTACAAAACGTACTCTCTTTCCTTTCAGCAATTATCATCAATATAAAAAATATTAACCAAACAGGTTAATCAGACAAGGATGCTCAACATAAAATTATGCAATATGCCTCATGTTCTCCAGAACGGAACGTGTAACATTTACCATTAAAACACTGGATCCATTTCCGACGCTCATCTCTCTGCCCACCTACATCAAACATGCTAAGAGAAGAAACAAGAATTTTATGCATGACATTACACACAGAAGCATTCTTCGCATCATTGCATTTAAAAATCTCTCGTCTAATGTACTATGTGTATACACTAATTGGCTGGACAACCAGTGGTGTATATTAATTAGCCAGCAGCCATTTTAATATACACATTAGAGACCTACGACTAGACCTGTAGTGCCTCAGGTCAGGCAATTGGCGAGCATTGAACAAGGAAATAAATTAATGAGTACGCAAAACGTAAATTTCACTCCTCTGTATACATACACAGCATGGTAACACTATATTATGATTCATCATTTGGCTTCAAACACTGATCAAAATAGGTCATTTATTTACAAATCCTGAGATGTACACTGAAATCTAACTATTAAAAGTTTTTTAATTTTCAATAGAGCCCAGAAAATCAATAGATTTAGACAGTGTTACACAAAACAAGGATCTATGTGCTTCTTCAGATTTATTATATTTACACACATCACATAGCATTGGAGTTACTTGTTCTTTTAATGTAGGGATTCTCAAACTTTGAGACAAGTCCCTGGGATCAGAAGACCACATGAGAATGCAGCACAAACTTTTCCAACATAATCCAAATATTAGGCACATTAAAAGTATACAATATGATGCTGCCTATGTATTAGAGACACTGAATGTCACCAAGTCAATTCACTAATAAATAGATCCCTAGTCATAAACATCTTTATATGCTTCATGGTCTCCACTTTGGGAGAAGAGTTAGAAATTCTGTGTACTTAAAGCTTATAAGTAGTAAACTTCAAGTGTATTGTCTCATTACAGCAAATGAAACCATAAATTACACTGCCCTCTGGTGGATATTCCTAAACACAACTCTGCTAGAGCTTCACATTGTGTATTGACCTCTGTGGTGTCCCAGTACGACTAAATCTCACACACTTTACGCACATTTTGGCCTAAAGAGAGCCAGAATATGCATGATGACTGCACAAAATACAAAAGACGAAAAGAGGAGTTTGCTCAAGACTTTCAGACTACTTACTGGAAGTTGACTTTATCCACCTGGAACCTTGTCTCAAAAATACCAGAGGTCAGAACTCTGCATCTGAGCAGGTCCTGAAAGAGATGAGCACAAAAAAAAAAGACTAGTTAAACTATAAACTATAAATAAAGACTGGTTTAATTATGGCAGGGATGAATGTGATTCTGGTAGTGGTCTAGAAAAGAGATATGAAAACAACGATTTGTTTATTTGTATTTATATTTATTGCCATACCAGCTTCAATGACTACTTCAGGGCAAATACAGAGTCATTAAAAAAAAAAAAAAAAATACAGCTTTTTAAAAAAGAAAAAAAAAAATTCCGGACATGACAACTCTAAAAGATACTTTAAAATTTGCTTGTGATTAATTAAAGTACTACTACTAATAATAATAATTCCATTCCATTGTCTGTACCGCTTATCCAATCTATCATCGGGTTACGGGGATATCTCAGGAGTCATTGGGCATCAAGGCAAGATACACCCTGGACCGAGTGCCAATCCATCGAACTCATTTACTCAAGCAATCACAAACTACAGGCAATTTAGAGACTCCAATCAGACTAGAAAGCATGTCTTTGGACTGTGGGAGAAAACCAGAGCACCCGAAGGAAACCCACCAAGCAAGGGGAGAACATGCAAACGTGCTAACCACTAAGCCACCATACTGCCACTAATAATAATAATAATAATAATAAAAAATCTAACACTGAAAATTTGGTAGCTCTTTGCTCTTGGTGTGGCCTATATAGAACCATATGTATACCACTTGGGTAGTGTCTAGATTTAATAGGGTAGATGCCTACTTTCCAACTCCATGGTTTATTTAATAAAATCTGTTATTTCAACATTCTTCCCATTATGTTTTGTCTAATATATAATGGTTGATTAAGGTCCTGAGGTACCAAAACACTGAAAACAGCACAATGTTATATGGTAGGTTTTTCTATCAATACTAACTATCTGTGTGTCCAACACAGCGTATACAGTCATGACTGAAAATCATGAGATGTGACATTCAGTGGAAAAGTACTGACGGTACATTAACAAAATATGGATAATACTTTGTAAACATGAGGACAATTGTCAGTCATTATTATTAAATCATTATTATAAAGTGCCACTGCAATCATACTGTAAGAAAATAATGAGTACAGGGTTTTGATATTTATTTACATCCATGGTTCCCATCCTTTTTTTCCAGGAGACCCCTATTTTAACATTCAAAAACTTTGCCGACCCCCTATACACCTACCCCACCCTACCATCACACCAACAAACACACTAGCAGATGCTTTTCATTTAGTGACGCAGTCAGTTTTATTTTTAAAAATGAAACCAATTACCTACAACATGCAATTATTCATAAGCATTTTTTTTTCTCTTTCCAGCATGTTCCATTTTTGTCTTAAACTGATGAACAAATAACTGAAGCAAATTCTAATTTGTTAACGTAAATATCAATTAATCAGAGAAATCATGTTATCAAACAAATGTACACATTTTAATCTTTACCTTACAATGTGTAACTAAAAAAATGCAATTGTTCAGGAAGACAGTTTTTTTTGCAACAGCAGGCTCTAACTTTTTAAAAAATGATGAACAAACAGGAGCAAATTAAACTCTTTTAAAGTATTAATGTATTATTGTATGTACTGTTACCCTAAAAACTTGTAAAAACTAAAAATATACATCAATTAATTTAGGAACAATAATACTACCAAATCAATTCTATTTCCATATTTTAATTATACATATGTCTCTCACCATAGATTACATACTCAATTCTCAATTTGTCCATTGCTTCAATAAAACCAAATTCAAAACAACTGTCCAAATAAATCCTTGTTTTATTTTTGGCGCATACAGTTTTCTCTTCCCTTTTGTGCTTTGCCATATTCGCTTTACCGCGTCTTTTTGTTTGTCCCATGTGTGTTTTTTTAAGCTGCGTCTGTCTATTCCCGCGATCGCAATAGATAGCATGAAATCTACGATGTTAAGGAAATTACTACTCATATGTTAACCGTTGTTAAAATATTACAAATTGAATTATCAATCAAGCTTTTTAATAATAATAATAATAATAATAATAATAATAATAATAATAAAATAACACAAAAAAATCTTGTAACCCTAAAACTAGAGTGAGCTCGGCGACCGACCCCCAGGTTGGGAACCACTGATTTACACAATAGTATTCAGTGAGTGTTGTGCAAGTGGTAACTTTTAACTACATGTAAGGTGTAGTTTTGCTAAAAAATAGACTAATGTGGTGTCTAAAAAACTGTTCTATCTTGCAGGGTTTCTGTCAGCAAACTCATAACCAAACATGTGAAACATTTACAACAGGTAATGTAAGGTAAGGAAAATATTTATACATGTATACCTGGATCCACCAGTAACGGGAAAAACTAAAATTCCTAATTTTCAGTTTTTTGTTTATTTTAACTGTTTCATGATACTGGCACAAATTTTGTCCTTGTGGCACAGCTAAGCTAAAATGCAGTTAACCATAAACAACTCATACAAAAAATAACTGAGGCACTCACCTGGTCAGATGGTGTGTAGTCACTCTGCTGTACAATGTCGATTTTGTCTAAAAAGCTGAAAAAGTGTGTGTGGTAAAATAATTAGTATCAGCTAAGAAATCCAAAACCAAGAGATCTTTATATATAAAAAAACAAAAAAAAAAAACACAACTAATTATAGTAATTTAGATTGAATCATTTACTTTTTTTTTATTTTAAATTCATAAAGAAAACTGTATTATATAAAACTGTATTGTAAATACTGTAAAATATTTTGCCATCATCTGAACCAGGAAAAACACATCTCACTGGTTTAGTAGGCAGATATGAGGAATTAATCCACAGTTAAAAATCATTTCTTGACACAGACTATTTGTTGCTACAGAACAGAAAAATTGTTTAACTGTAGAGCTAAAATGTTCAAATATTCTTTAATTCTAAAAAAAGAACTTGTTTTAATCATTTAATAAAAGAAATCCAGATGCAGAAAAATCTAAGATTTTTCTTGACACTCAAATAAATATACTGCACATTTTCAAGAAACTTAAAAATATAAGTGACACTGCAAGAGTCACCTCTGCTTTACTAGCTATATAACATCAAAATTAAATCTGGGGGCTGTTGGTGTTGACCTAGTTTGATTATATCCTCAACTGTATCATGACTTTGTTTTCTGTTCTGCCTGAATGCATTTGAAATATTTTTTGTATTAGACTACGATTCAGGGACACACATCAACACACTCATGTCTTTGATCTGTAGTTGTTAAAAAGGAGCACATGATTTGGGTCACGTGAGAGTCTTCCTGGAATTTTCTACATTGGGGTGAATCTTGTATGGCTTTTGAACATACAGTGCATTGCATACGATGAAGAAATCATTATTTCACTGTCTAAATGGTGCAAAGAGATCAAACAGAATACCAAAGAGAGAAACGAATGCCATTGTAATGAAAAACTGCTCAACTATTCAAATTATTTAAGCCTGCCCTACGACATGTGAAAAGCTGAATCTGTAGCATGGTTGTCGGTGCCAGATAAACTGGTTTAAAAAAAATTCAGAAGTTGCTGATCTCCTGGGATGTTTACACAGAACAGTAAACTGTAGTAAACTTTAAATTAAAGTGCCATGCTGACAAGAGGGTCAGAAAAGAAAGTCCAGCTCAAGGTGACAGGAGATATATAAGAAAAAAGACCAAGATCAAATTTTTAATATTACACTATTTGAGCAAAAAACTGTGGACAACTGACTTCTTGATGAACATTCTAACACTAGCCAATTTAGTCCCCCTTTGTTATTGTAATACCTTCCAGTCTCCTGTGAAGGCTTTCCATTAGATTTTAGGGATTTATTAATTCAGCCAAAGTGAGATTAGACACTGATGTCAGGTGAGGATGCCTAGGACACATTCCAGTTCAGCCCAAAAGGTGCTCATTTGAGGTCAGGGCTCTGTGCAGGCCACTTAAGTACTTCCTGTCAAGCTTGAACCCATGGTTCCACTGAAGGGAAAATGTAATTCTAGCATATACAAAGATATCCTATATAATTGGGTGATTCCAACTTTGAGCCATTCGGATATGATGGTCTGGTGTCCACAAAACTTTGGCCATATAGTGTGTTACTTGGTTTGTTTTTCTATTGCTCTGTGTTTGGTGTGCTATGGTGTTATTTTGAATGTAAGGGTAAACACAATTACAGCATGCATCAGTATATATACTCACTACTGTGCACAGTCAATCAGCTGATACTCATTGGAGCGCTCGTAACAGGCCTTCACTCCATCATCCTGCCATAGCTTTTTTGTATTTTCATAAAACTCCTAAAAAGAGATGACAGAAATTTGTAATATTGAAACATGAAAACACACTTAAACAATGAAAAAGGTTAGGTTTAGCCATTTTAAGTGTCAAGGAGCATTAATTATTAATTATAAGCAGGTTATGTTGGGCTAGCAGTAAATTTGAATCAAGACAGAAAAACAAATATAATCTATCACATTAATATACGTATACATAAAATGTATATAATATGCATATACATATAAAAAAAAAAAAACACACAACCTTATTTGCTTGGCTGGATTAAAGCTCTCGCTCTAAGATGAAACACACCTGGACCCCTGATCATGTGTCTGCAAGACACAGGACTCAGTCTCATGTGAGGGCCATCACATGCCCTTTTTCACTGATCCCAGCTTGCTTTGCCCTCTTGACACAGGCCAGAGTTTGGTTCCAAATGAAAGCTTATATTGTCAATTCAAATATTTATTTTATTTGTTCAAATGGCTTATGTATTTATTTCTAAGAAACCTCACTTTAGGTCTTGGGAATGCTTTTAAATTTCTCAAAGATATAAGTGATTTTATATCTGACTAGACATGCAGGAAATAGTCTTTTTCATTCAGAACAAATGCCTGTTAATTACAATACAGTAAATTAAAAGATACATGTCACCGCTTGTGCCATTTTTATAACTGAGATATAATCGCATCTTAACAGTCGTATATGCTTTATTTCTTTATTGCGCAAGCTTGCTTAAGAAGCAATGGAATCATGGCAGTGATCTTTTGGGACTTTCCTGCTAAGTATATGACCCTAAGGAATATGGCAGCTTGGAGCACTTTAAGGCCTATGAAGACCCCTGAGGATGTTAATGAGAAGGGTGGAGGGGAGGAGGAAAAAAACAAACAAACAAAAAAAAAAAAAAACCAGCAACTGTTCATTAACCTCCTCCAGTTAAATCCCTTAACAACTCACTTCGCACATACAGAAAATCCCTATGGAGCTGACTAATATTGCTTTGCAAGACCCCAGTTGATAAATTAATTCTCCAGATGTCCCATGTGACTGGACCAATAGTCTCTCTTTATATTGGAGTAGAGGACAGCATATTGAGAGAGTAAATTCTAGTTCCTGTATTTATTTTGTCTGAGTTTTCACTTAAATAAATAAGAAAATTAAGGGACATGTGAAAGAGCATCAGACAGCCTAATAAGTCTGGACCAGAAAATTCGGCACACCCCGAAAGACACCCTGAGGGATACATGATTTTGTATGTAATGAACACTAGTGGTATTTACAAAAATACCTTGCCCTCGTTTTGTTTTTGCTGTACTTGACGCTCTCTGACAGGGCTTTAGCTTGATAATATTCCTAGAACTAGCATGAGGTGTTTGATGGGGGCTAAGAAGCACCTATGTAACTCACTCTGGATAAGTCAAATACAATCAATATAAATACTCTTGCATCTATGCTGAAATCATGGCCTTGCTCTGTTACAACCTAATACTTACAGATGTGAACTCAAAGTTCTTCTGATTAGGTAAGTTGGTGATGTATTCAATTCGCCGTTGGTTTTCTGGGCAGGCAACCTGGACGGGTGGAGCAAGAGTACTCATAGCAGCAACTATAGTCTGAAAACAAGATACAAGAAGAAAAGGGTTAGAAATTTCCCTTGCTTCCTAACAAGTAAAGCATTCACTCTCCATACAGAGCCATTGAGCATATTCTAAATACTAGCTAAAGGTCCATTCTATCTATAAACTTAGAGCATCTTGAGCTCTAAAATAACACATACATTGTCTGAGAGATATAGAGTGGGGTACTAAAGTCCTAGTTGATAAAGCTGATCATTCGGTGCTAAAAATAATGATAGTGTTCATACAGGTTTAACAGCATTACAGCTGTGCCATTTACACCACAAGCAATTTCATTATTAATTTCATTATTAATCAATTTAACAAGTTTCTGATTAACGCTTACAGACCTCTATGGCCTCTTTTATGTTGTTCTTAATGTCTTGAATCTTCTGTTTCTTCTCTCTGCAAATAAAGAAAGTTGTGTTAGAGAGACTTCGTTTGCATTAGTCAGACTTGGGACTCATGTGAACAGAATGATTGCAAACTTGAGCTGTTGATACATCTGCCAAGGACTGAAGTTGAATTTTAGGGTCTATTTATTGATGAATATATAACCGATTTTAATTACTGTACAAGATTTAAAAAAATGTAAAAAAAAAAAACAAAAAAAAACCCAACTCTTTTGGATAGGTGCTCCTGAAAACTATGCATTGTATATTCTAACAAAACGTTATGTATATGCAACATTTGCTTTTCAAAGATGAAGTACAAAACTACAATGTAATGAGAGGAAGGGGATACTCTTTCCCCTGAACTATTAAATGGTTAAGTTGCCATGGAATGAGCAAAACAAGAATCCAGGTAGGTTTCAGGGGTGTGAATTTTTGCACTCATAGTGAACGGATCTGATTTGCAACTGACTGATTTATTTGCTCTTTATTTCATCAGGCTCGTTGCATAAAGATAAGAATCTGTTTTACAAGAGACCTGTCCAAGACAGTGTGCCATAGTAGACACTAGGAAGAACTGAAACTTACATTAATTGCAAAAATTTCAAACATTTCTAAAAACAAAGGCCATTTACATGGTGACGAGCATGATGTTTGGCATTTGTTATGAACCTACAATGAGTCCAGTAAATTCAAAGCTGAAAAATGTCATTCACAATATTAAACACACACACACAAAAAAGTGTATTTAAGATATTTTATATATTATAAAGAAAAAAACCCAATTTGTTTGTGTATTTTATGTATTGCTTTTAATAAAGATACAAAGGTGGGGGAAAAAATCTAAATCACTGGCTAGTACAAAACCCAAAGGTTTATACACTAAATGTATTACATTTAGTAGTTCCATTTTATACAGATTTTATTAAACATTTTATTAAAATGTTATATCTAAACTCAAACCTAAATACCAACCAAACATACTGTTACGTGAATACTTACTCAGCATTGAAGCCATTAACATGCAAAATCCGCATCTGCTTAACAATAGTGCTCTTCCCAGACTCTCCAGCACCTATATTGGGGAGAGAGAGAGAGAGAGAGAGAGAGAGAGAGAGAGAGAGAGAGAGAGAGGGAGAGAGAGAGAGAGACTCTTGTTCTTAATCAAAGAGAGAAGTTTATTTTACAATGTTTAATGTTGTAGTAAATTGTGATCTTTTACATTTGTGGTCATCAGCTTATTCGTCTATGCCTACTTGTATAGGTTTCAGAGCCATTATTAACAGAAGCACATTCTTTCTTTGTAAACCATTCACTCAATACTCACTACTGTCTCAACTGTTGGGGCTTGGCACTAAGAAACTAATGCTGCTTTCACACTTAGAGCAACTCTCTGCAACAAATCGGAGATCATTCCGACTGCCAGCGTTATGAGCAACAATAACTTGTGACTAGATGCGTGTTGAACTTTATGCAAATATGGAGCGACTTTGTGCGGCGATTACCAATGGAAGTTGAAGACAGAGACCATGTGATCTGTGGCAAAGAGCATACTTTCTCTTTTATCTCAAATGATATGATGTACATTTACACTGGTAAAGTTTATATACGGACATTTTTTTAATGAAAAACATTAAAACTATGGCAACCAGTAGTGCCCGTTGTTTTTTTTTTTAATATTACAAACAATCAAATAATTATTCTCATTTCTGCCCCACACTATTAATGTAAATACTGCTGTAAGCTATACTACAGATCCTCTATATATAGGCTTATGTAACTTCCAGCAAAACTGTAGAGCTGCTTTAATCTATAATAATAATAATAATAATAATAATAATAATAATAATAATAACAGCAATAACAACAATAACAGTAATAACAACAACAACAACAACAACAACAATTATTATAAACAAATAACCTTTACTGAAAAACCAAAAACAAAAAGAACTGTGAAAAAAAATCAATTTTGTACTTTAAAATGTACTTTTATTTTGTCAAATTAAGTACAAAAATGTACTTTTTATCGTCAATCAGTGCCGATTTTCTATATGTAGATGTTTTAAATATAGAAGACCCAAACAAAGCTTGACAGCACTGATCTCACAGAATTCTGACATAATTTATCACATCATTAATATTATCATCATGCTGCCCAGCCCTATGGTCAAAAAAGTTAGGCACCCAGACTGGGATGTGTAATGCGATTCCCCGCCCCATTATTTCCTTGCTATTTATATTTTCTATTCATAGTTTGCTATTTATAGCACCATTGCTGGTAGACAGCTAGTGGAAAAAAACAAGCATCTGCAAGGGCTAGGCTGTCTAAACATATTCGTCTATTGTAGCCCGCTTGTTTATAACAAAGAGCGAATTTCACTACTGGCTGAGCTAGGTTCATTTCATGGCATGCAAACTTTCCATATCCAGGCAGAAAAAATGCAAAGAAAATAGTCCCAAACTGTCAAAAATCAACTTTTTTAAAATACTGATAGAATGCTGATCACATCACTTATATTAACTTATTTTATTATTTTTCTTAACAAGAACAGGATTGCTTGCAAAACTGAATACAAATGTAAATTTGTTATTAGCTATGACTAAGCTAATTTTAAATCTGAAATAAAATGAAAACCTGTGCAAGTGCTTCATGTTGAACAGAAGCTAAGTTAGCTGCTGAACTCCTGTCTAGTCGAATAGCCTGAGGTTTCATTTTCTTTAATCAAAGCCCCTGTTCATGTTTTGTGAGTGAATACATTACATGCACAAAAGGCTGGCACTGCTTTATCTGTTTGGCGACTACATACAAGGGACGCTATCCTGCACCACAGAAAGACAGACCATTAAGGTTTGTACAGGATGCGAAACGGGCTAACAGGAAATGCATATTAGGAGAGATGATACTTAAATCTCAAAGCTGCAACATCACAGCATCAGCCATTTCAACAGACCACAGAACTACCAGAGAATCTCAATACAACAGTCATTTCATATTATTTCAAAGGTGATTTGATAGATCTGCACATAGATTCAGCAGACTGCAGGATAAAGCAAGCTCTTCAGCATAAATTACTGATTAGGTCACGTGAGCTGGAATAAACATTTAAATGTTATCCGCCCACACTCCCTCCTCCAAAGCCACTTGTAACAGAGCTGAACAGCTGAGGGTTAAGGACGTGACAAGTGACAGCTTGGCAACACAAGGATTCAAACTCACAACCTTCTGATGTCAGTGATATGTGGCAACATAGCCGCAGACTATTCATCAGCGAGACAAATCCTGCTTATCTTTATCAACAGCTGACAAACTCTTACACAGTTCTTACTTTACTGCATCAGTAAACTTTTACCCTTGTACAACAGCCATGGGTTTAAAATTCATGCTACAACACAGGTATGGTTAGGTTAGAAGTTGTGATATTTTAGCTTCCACTGACAGAGAAGCAGCAGTTTTATTGCTGCTTTTGTTGCTTATTTTATTTGAGAAATTGATTTGATTCAAAGTAATCCAGACCAGTCATGTGACCAGGAAGTTCATGCAACAATGCTGAGTTAATAATATAAATCACTATGAAACACTGATTTAACACATTTCATCACAGCTTATCATCCGTTTGAGGCTTTTCAGTCGAGTTAATTTAGTGACCAAACAATCAACCAACACAAGGGGACTGGGCAAGCACATCAATGCTTTCACTTGCCTGGTGGGCAGGCTAATGAATTTATGATCACTGAATTCATTAAATAAATATTACTCACTGTTCAAAAATTTAGTTCTTGGCCCAACATGGGAAAAAAAGCTCATTTTATACTACAATGGAGTGTCACTCACCTCACAGTGCTCCTGATAAGAACTTGGCGCAACATGTTTATAACACTAAACACTAGAGAGAATGCTAAGCCCAATTATATGATGAAAAACTGCAAGCGCCTCTGAATACTGTGGAGTTTGCATTAATTTCTACAATCACAAAATACTAGACTGATTTACAATACTATAAATACTAACTATACAATGCTGTGCTACAAGGAGATACATGTGCCATGTTGAAGGCTGATGGCATTCTGTTAAGCAGAAAGTGCACCAACACGTTTTTACACGGTTGTTAGGATGCAGCCACAACACGATAAGATTTTTACTGGAGCTCTGAATCTTTCAGGCAGTCTGTGACATTTTTTCCAGTTAAATATTCGGCCTAAGATTTGAGATAAAAAACCTGAATCTGAAAGGTTTCTGAGATTGTAACTTTGCGTTATTATAAACTGCACAGCAATTCATGTGGGCCCACACAAACATCCAA
Organism: Hemibagrus guttatus; assembly: GCA_033459395.1. Lineage (NCBI taxonomy): Eukaryota > Metazoa > Chordata > Actinopteri > Siluriformes > Bagridae > Hemibagrus > Hemibagrus guttatus. Next base: position 10,489,284 of record JAUCMX010000007.1, read on the forward strand.
CCAATGAGAAGACGAATTTGCCTCTGGTTATCTGCTAATCATGTTGCCTCTAGAGCATAAGCACTCAGGTGTTCTTGGGTGCGCATGTGTTTTGGGTGGAGGACATCGGAAAAAACAGTGAAGGGAAATTAAAACAATTCGATTCAGAAAACTTCTGTCAATCACTAGCTGTGGACAAAATGATGCACTATACATTGTTTCCTACTTGATGGCAAATGATGTCAAATCCACGTAATGTAATCATACTAACTTTGGTAGAATACAGTGAATTTTTAAAATGTTAAAAAATATAGAAAAAACAGACGTGTGTAAGATGTCTTCTTGAGTTCCATCAGCCATCCAAAAAATAAATAAATAAATAAATCTAGCATTGGCGCCCCCACCCCTTCTGCTACGTAAGCAAAGCTGTAACTGTTGGGTGCATGAAGTGTCCAACATTCCACACTTCATCTTTACTTATAATTGCTGGAACTTTCAATGTGAAAACCATACTCACTATTTATACTACACAGAATAAAGCACAAGTATGGGATTTGGCATGCACCTATTGTCTAGCTTTGGGGACATTGTCAAACAAGGGCATATGGACTACAGTAATTTGAAGTGGTGCATTACAGGGCCACATAACACATGCAAGCATTTGTTAATATTTATAATCTTGGATTGTTGTTGGCTGGCTGTGCAGTTTGGTGAAAATATAGCATTATAAAGTCCCTCCATGATTTTCCAATCTCAAAAATGAATACAAAACCAAGCAAAATCAGCGATATTCTGAGAATTTTTCAAAATTACTGCAGACTTTCCATAGATTTGGGGCCTAGCCGCACCATCACAGCATGCACTCAGCCAAAACTCCCGCGACTCATGTGCATGTGAATAGAGCAGTCATCACAGACAGCATTTACATGTGTGTCTTCACTGGTAGGAGTTTAAGAGAACAATCCTGTGCTTGCAATTTTTGTGGTAGTTTTCCACAAAAAAAGTTACACTGTAAATTAAGAAAGCTGCTGCAAAATCACGCTAATTCGGCACAAAAAAACCTCCACTACCTGGGGTAACAACTAAGAATAAGCATTTTAGATTACTAACACTATTAAACTGTTCAAATGTATATAATTTCAGAATTTATTGACTGCACTGTGAATCCTGCTTCCCATACAATCCCCCAGAATAAGAACAGAACACTGCTTGTGAAGTGGTAATTAACATACAAACATATCGGTTTCTTGATACTAATATGTGGCGACATGTTAAAAACTCTTCAGCCCTAGATCATGTCTGTGCTTGACGATTGGTGCTTTTGAACCCAAGGTTACAAGTCTCGATATCCTCTTTAACTGGGAGCCTAACACATCAGGTTAGACAAACGTTCGCAGTTGTGTGCCCATCAGTAATTTGTACTCCCTGCATGAAAGACGTTTCCATTGAGAATGTCATGCTTGTGTTGATCATTTAACTTAAGACAGGATTAACAGTAACCAACAAAAGACAGTGTAGGAGTGGGCCTTATGACATGTTTATGGCATTCCTTCCTTATAAGCAGCTATATCAAGGTTAGCATCATTGTGATTAAAATGATATATTTGTTTAGATTTCAAGAAAAAGAAGTCACTAAAACTCCATTCAAAGTGTGTTAGTGTATAAAGGAAATGTCAGTGATGATTTTTTTTTCTCCTCAACGATAAAATGACGAAAGAAGAAGCAAGTTCCTTGTAGATTTGATTTTCTAAGAAGCTGGATGTTTGTATGATAATGCTCCATTCACAACGTGGCACCCAAGCAGTCAAAGAAATGCTGGAGTAGAGAAGAGCGGCTGCCTCTTATTTCAGTTTGGGGTAAACTGAAGTTCTAGCAACAATGTGAAAATAAAGGAAACCAATCACAACGTATATGAGAACCATACATTTTTTCCCCTTTTGGTTGTTTCATGATATGAGAAGTGTTTCATATCTGGGGGAGGGTCAGTGATACGTGTGCTACATGACATTTTCATACAAAATTACAGACGGATATATATGGATGGGATACGATAATCAGGTGCATCACATGACTGAGTTTGACTTTAAACTCAAAACTGTAGGTAATGAGTTCTGGGGTATTAATCTGAGGTAATTACCCCAGAACCTCATGTAAAAATAAATGCCTACTACCATCCGTAGACACTTATCAGTTCAAGTGTAACAATAAAACAAAATTTAAATGTAATACAATTTCAATATGATGTCGTCTCGCTATGATTCGGCTTCATTACAGCACAAATAATCATCACCTCAACAAGTGCTATAGGGTACAATTTTCAGTTAAGTAAAACATTCACAGGATTACAAAAGCAGAATAACAAACTTAATAATGGCAGTGTTTTTGTGATGCATTCGAACTTTAAAAAGACATTATGTAACGTATTAATTTAACTATGTATCTTTGAATCCTGCATTCTCCAATGCTGAATACATGCCTCTGAATCTCTGCAGTAATTTCTCGACCCTGCAATAAAACGAGGAGGAAAGGCAATGGAAACGCAGCAGCACAGCTGTGAACGTGTGTGTCGTACAAGCATATATTGTGGTATAAGCGTATATTGTACACAAATTTGCACTTCAACATTTTGGTCCACTGCTCACTGAACAGCGTCGTAGCTCATTGAGTGTTGTCCCATATATCAGACCTTAAAGACATAGGGAAACCGAAAAAAATGACATCCTTAGAAGAGTCATGAATTACAAGACAAAAAAGAAAGAAACTAAATGTATCATCTGATTCGAGAAACAGAACGTTATAGTCTACTCTGTTACACAGTCACAAATACTCCAGGGGTTCCAGTTTTCTGTGGCTGTTTGAATTTTCACACACACACACACACACACACACACACACACACACACACACACACACACACACACACAACAGTCTATTGAATTTACACAGAATGGTGCAATAAGAACAAAAAACATCATGTGAGCACCAACTCTGTAAGTGGTAATGCCTCATTGATGAGAAAGATCGGAGAAGAATAACCAGACTGGTTAAGTGACCAGGAAGCCTACAGAAACTTATATAACCACTCTTTACACTGGTGAGCAGAAAAACATCTCAGAGCATGCAAAACACCAAACCTTGACACTAAAACAGCAGAAGACCACTTTGGGTTCCACTCCTGTCAACCAAGATCAGGAACCTGATGCTATATCTCTGATGTTTTTTTCAGTTTCACATTGTTTTGTATATAAAGAAACGATATCTATTCAAGGGGATGTGACAAGCTCAAGAGAGTTCTTAGTTGCTTCTAAAGGTATCAGGTTGTTTTTCAAGAGATGCAAATGCCAGTGGAATGATACAAGAAATGTGGCGCCTAAAAGTCTTCTGTACTTATTTGAATGATGACAGGGTGCCATAACTATTCACTTTTTTGAGAGGGGAAAACTCTCTTTTAATACCTTTGATATGCTTAGCACTTCTGCTGCTAATACCACACTCTCAAAAAACAACAACATTCCTGAACATGCGTAATAATCACTCTTTGCTCCATAACATAACAGGATTCTCTTCTTATACATAATTTTAAAGAGAAATCCAGAGCAGAAACAGTGGAAGGTAGCAAAATGCTGGACTAAAATTCCCAGAATGCATTGCAGCTGTAAACCTAGCTGTGCTGATGTTTCCAACTTACACCAAAAAGAAAATGAAAAAAGAGAAAGCAAATGGCATCTCAACTTTAAAATTCTACTCAAAATGTTGTTCTCAGCCCCAAGTTCAGGATGACCTCATACTAAAATGCTCACAATCATGCTTCTTATACATTAAACTATAACAGTAATTTCTTTAGCTCATTCAACATAATGATTAAAACTCTAATCACACTGGCCCAGGGTCAGAAAAACCTTTTTATAAAGGGGCAAAATTAACTACCAGGTTTTTTTTGACATTACCTTTAAAATATATAGGCCATTTTTGCCCTGTGTCACTCTTAATTTCTGAACAGCACAGGTCGTTATTTTGAGAAGCAGTTGAAAGAAACGTTTTTATGGAGACGACCATGTTTTTTCTCCACACTTTGTAACTCAAACTCATGGAAGTTGAAGATGAAGCAATTGCTACTTCTGGGTTCAACATAATTCCCACTAGTGCCATTAACGGCCAGGAGCTGAACAGTATTGTGGTTAGGAAACCATTAACCAAAATGAAAACAAACCAACACGCAACCATTCATGAATGACTAAGACCTAGAAATTCAACTCAGAAATTCACTATAATATATATCTTGGACATAACTGAATAGAACATATGAATTGCTGCTAATGTGCAACTTGCTCAGGATAGATTTTTTCCTTTAAGATGCTGAGATACCAGCATCTACCTGCAGTGCTTCTACTGCAGTGGAGAAAGACTAAATACTTGTAAAGTGCTAATAGAAATTGGGAATGTCTCTTTGGTTTGATTATTGCAAACATGAATGACCAGGATGGATGATCAAATAAAGCGAGCCAAACAAGTTTGTTAATATGTTTAGAGCATGTTTCACTTTCTGCATGTGGGTTATAAACGACTAAGACAGGAGTACACTACAACCAGCGTGGCTAACATTTCTAATAGTTTGTAGGTTTTAAACAAAAATATATTAATAAAACAAAGATACCAACTAGACATTTTGGCTATCAGCACAAGACTTGCAGGCATTGCATTTTGTTATGGAAAATAGAGTGCTTGCTGAGTTCTACGTCATGTACTCGAGCTGTCGATATGCCCAAAGCAGATTGACCGTGTCTTCTCCAATCAAGTAAATTCTCTACAGGAAGAGGGCTGTCTACGGTTGACACGCCCATAATACTGTTATGTTGCCCGGCAGCCTGTGACACAAAAGAAGGCTAACAAAGCGGGGTGTGAAAATAGAAATGAACGTCATAACCATTAGAACAAAATTAGAGAGAAGGTAAAGTGTGATAATGCCTATACTTGCCACAAGCTGGTGTTCAGAGCATAAACTTCTATTAAAAAAAAAAAAAGGGACATCAAATAAAATAACTGCAATCATCAGGTATCATCTGCCTGCCAGAATGCATAATCTGACAAGAGTAAAGACATGTCTTTAAGATTCATTACTAGGTAATTTTCACCACAAATTAAAAAGTTTCTAAGCAAGGTGTTTTTTTTTTGTTTGTTTTCTTAAATACTTTGTACATACCTTCCTCTTCAATAACCATTCTTACTGGTCATGGATACAGTTGATAATCATTTGAAAAGCACGTTTTTCTAGTACTGATTGAACAAGGTTGTTGTCCAACTAAATAGTGATAAAGCCCTGATTCACAAGCATGCACAGCAAGACTTCCCAAACATTTTGCAGTGAAAATTTCCAACCTTTAGTACAGATATATTGTTATTACCTTAATCAAACTATTCATACTTGCACAATAATGATTTGGCCATTTATTACAATGATGGAGCTTTTATATCTGAATCCCCAGCTCACAGAACAGAGCTGTATTAAATATTATATTCAAATTAATGATATACTTTCGTTTTATTTAGGTTAAGGTATTGGATGAAACTTACCCATTTGAATGGCAAGAAATCAAAAACAAATTTGTTGGTTGAATAATCTGTAGGTTGATTTTTTTCTGTGGTGGAAGCATGAACCTAGAAGCATGATCCCCTTTCATGAAATCAAATGGTGTCTTGTTAATGATGTATAAGAAAGGGACTCGTTTTGTAAATATGGAGTATTGTAATATACCTACAATAAATTGTGCAATAATGGTAAAACAATGAGACCGATTTTTTTTAAGGGAGAAAATATCAACTATAACAAATACATCTGAAAGCTGCTTGTAAACAACTAAGCGCTGGTCATCACAGTTCAGTCAGCCAATCAACATAGACACCGGAAATGACGTTGCATATAAAAAGAAGGTCCACTTTTTTCGACGCAAGTGTTACAAATTTGACAGTTCAGCTAAACAATGTATATAACTGAGCTACACGCTTTTGCCAATGCTCCAAAGGAGTTTCTATTATCCGACAATAAAACTTGCAATCCCGGTCAATAAGAAACTGAAGCGAGCGAGCCCGACTGTGGGAGAAAAAATAAGTGACATAAGAATTAAATAATGAAGGCCTCAAACTGGTTAGGACGATTTGGAGTCGGGCCTAAATGGCGTGGATATTTCTAGCACACAGACTGAACGACACAGGCCTGTGGATCCAGCGCTACTTGCATCTTACCAGTTTAACCAGAACACACCCACATGCCGATGCATGTCGCACGTTTCCGCTCGGGCTGGCCACTAACGCTATTCAAATGTCACCACTATCTCACACACACACACACACAGCTGTAACACAACGAAGGTGTGACAGCGGCATTCCTCCTCTAAAAGTCACTTTCAAATGCTAATTTAGCTAGCAACCAACTCAGTCTCATGCTAAAAACTTGACACGGAAGGCTCAAAGCTTTTTTTTTTTCCCAAAAAACAAAAACAAAACACAAATTCGGGAAGAAAACAAGGGCCAATTCGCTCTGAAATGCGAAACAGACGATTTCATTTTTCGAGGCCTTCAAAAAACCAACCAAACAAACAAGCATTTCCCGTTTTTGAAACTCACCCAAAAGTAGCAGTCGGTGCGTGGCCCTGTAGATCTGTTTGTCTTTCTGAAGCTGTTTCTCGATTTTCTTGTTTGCTTCCCGTTGCGCCTTCTCTTCGTTCCTCTGATCCTCGGTCTTGCTGTTGCCCAAGCAGCCCATCTTTCCCGCGAAAGAGTAGGTCCAGAGGAAATGTGACAAAAAATAAACACACGAACAAAGCTTATTCTATTTGTGCTCGATCCACGATATTACTCGAACTGCCCAGGACATGTAGGCTACACATCTTTGAAGTGGTCGCAATGTAACCTATAGCCTACCTCAATGACCATTTCAGCCATGACATTGATGTATGACTAACGAGTTCATTATGCGTGTTTTCATAGCTCTGGGTGAAAGGGTAAAGCGGAGTCTGAATTTTATAAAAGCGATCGGTAACAAATGTCCGCTTAAATATCCTCGATTTACAAGCTAATGCTTACGTCCTAGGCAGCTAAAGAAGCTTAATATCCATCCATTGATCACTCGAGGCCTCCACCCTCAACTTTCCAACGAAGAGCCGAAGAAAAGACGAGTTCATGTCACGAAACGGATTTCCCTAACGTACTGAGTGAAAAAAAAAAAACCCAACTCGTTACGAATTCTTCAAACACACTGAAACACATACACACGGGTCTTGTTTGGTTTTAACCATTTCACCATAACAAGGCCCTCGTTTCCTACTTGTAGCCCTGATCCACACAGAGGCAGCCGTGTAGCCTAGCTAGCTGGCTAGCAAGACCAGCGAAAATTATTTAGCTGCAACTATCCTTTTTGTGCAGTTCTATCTTCCCACCCAGAATCCGAAAATCTCAAAACAACATGTCCTGTGTTTTGTAGAAGACGTAAATCCGTATATTGTCTTTTGTCTGTGGAAATAATTCAATTTTTCCTCATTTCGCCCGTTTCTGCGATGGCTGCTGCCCCCCCCTCTCTCCAATCCAAGGGGCCTTCGTTAGTTTAGCTTCTCCTGAGATTCAGCGTACGTCCTTCATTTCACTTCGAAGCTCCCCTCAACTGAACAAAAACAAACCCAAACAGTCGCGGTCACAATCCCGACACGCTAAAACGACCAAACGAGAGAAATCTATCGTTTTCCTCACATATGTCGCGACTGTTTAACCTCGGCACTGACAGCCTCAGCTTCGGGTTCAGCGTTCGGTGCTGCACCTCTCGCGCACGTGCAGAAGGCCGGTGAGACTGATCCGCGCGCGCGCTCACATTCCTCCACGTTGTTTGCGCGAGTCCCTCGGCGAACCGCTGGATGTGTGAGGGTAGCCCATAAAAGGCTTTATTTTTAAACGTTAATTCTTTCCCCCTTCTGTCTCTGTCCGAGAGCAGGGCAAAGCAATCTTAGCCAGCACTGAAGAGGTGGGGTGGGGCAAATAGGCTCTCACGGAACCCTGGGAACAGAGCGGATCACATGACCGTCCGGAACGTCAGCGTCGCTGAAAACGCGCGGGAGCACGAGCGCCCTCTGTGACCACGAAGGAGCATAACGAGCGCGCTCCCCGAGGGCTCACACTTCTCCTCTGCTAAGTCGTAATTACGAAAACTGTGTTTTCTGACAAAACTCGAGAGATCTAGAATGTAGGGGGCAGGAGCGATCGGTGTGCCCAAGCTTCACACTAGCAATAGTCAAGTCTCTCGTTTCTCTTCAGGCCGTGTAGCGACCCCTATTGTCGCTTAAGATCGTGCACTGTCCAGCGTGTTTTATAGTTACTGTGTGAAACGGAAGTAGCCGAACTGTATCGCCTACAGACCAATACATGATGTATGCACAACGTTTCAGTTTAAAATGTATTTTAGTTTGATTTACATGCTAGGCATTGCACCAACTTTCTTGTCAAATTAGCAAAACTATGCTGACACTTGACCAGAGCCATAAGTTATAGTTACTACTTCCTTTTCCAGCTCTCTTTTTCTAGAGTTCTCTATATGAGGTTGCTTTCGGCTGCTCCCGGTTCGGGGTCGCCCAGGCGGGGGCCAACTGGTCCGCACAACAACTTGGCAAATGTTTTACGCTGGATGCCCTTCCTGACGCAACCCCCCCATTTTTCCGGGCTTGGGACCGGCACTGCATCCAGTGGCTGGGGATCAAACCCGGGCCTTCCACATGATAGGAGAGAAACCTACCACTGAGCCACCAATGCCCCTGCTAGAGTTCTCTATATACATTTAATAATAGGGAATATATATAATAACAGAATTTGATGAAACCAACAGTTATACATTTCTTAATGTTGTGTGTCAAACTGTGTACGGTAACTAATTACAGATTAAAATAGCTAATAGAATAAAGTTGTAAGTGGGGAATTGAAGAAACATTGGATCACTGTGGTCTGAGGAGTGTGCAATTCAAGCCAGTCTTGTGGATTTGTTTACTTCATTCTGAGATTCTGTACCATAGTCAGGGTCACTGTGATTGCAATCACTCTTTTGCATATATTGTGGAAAACAGAACTAAGTTAATTAGAAAAAAGTAGAGTTGGCAAGACAAAGGTTCATGAAAAGTAGTAACATTCCAACTAGTGGTGTTTTGTTCATGAAAGAATCGGTGCTTTTAAACAAATCCTGTAAGTGAACAAATCATTCTCATCACTTCCAAGTACTTGCTTATAATTTTTCATTTACCTGAACAAAATGAACAAAATGAACAGATCCGAGTCTTACTGGTTCAACCAAAGAAGGGGGGCAGAGAGATGCAATTAAGAGAGTGTAGCACTTGTGCACAGAAGTCTTATGTCTGTTCATGTAGCATAATCCCAATTTTTGAATAGGTAATGACTGATGATGACCTACAAATTCAAAATAAAAGTTATGTCTACTGTTAAAAAATTTGGACTAGTAACAGACAAATAGAAATAAACAGCTAATGTATGCCAACTCAAATACAGGAGTTCTTGTCAGTGTATTATGTCTTTTTTATTGATTTTTAAAAAATATATATATAATCTAGATGTATTTAAAATAATATTCACCCACTGAGATATTTTTCTGTATGCTTACAGTGACTAAAATGCACCCAAGTGTTGCTTTTATATGCCATTTATGTATGTATCTATTATCTGTCCATGTCTGTAATATTATTTAAATGACTAGTGGATGGGGCTTTGTAAATAAATATACTTGTGCATGGACAGGACACTTGAAAACTTCCATCAAAGCTAGAACTATTCTTAAAGCAATTCCAAAACTTCAACAATGTCATTTGAGGAAAACAGCCAGCATAAACAGTGCTCTAATTTACTAAAAAGTATGCAGTACACATGTATTTGTCATTTTTACAAACGAAACACATATTTCCAAAAATACAACTAAAGCAAGAGTCTGAGTGGACAATTTTGTACAAAAAAAAGTTGTGTCTGGTTACTGCTGGTAATGTTGCTGTAAAACTCAGTAAAATTCTGACTGTACTCATTTTGTAACACAAAAAACCACTACAAATATTTCCTATGTTAGGCCTCTGCAAAGCTATCTCCAAGTTTTTTTTTTTCTATTGCTGAAAGTGCTCTTATGCTGAAGGGCTATTATGCTAGCAGTGTGTAATTGCAACAAGAAATCTGTTTTTATAAAGGACATTTGTTAGCTATGAGTGTCTTGTTTGTTATTAGCTATAGTGAGCTAATAGCTGTGTCTGTGTTTAAAATACAGGATGACAGAATGTTTCATCAACCCTTAAAGTGGAATACAGTCCCCATCAAAAACTATTGGAATTTCAAGGCCAATATTTTGCGCACATAAAAATTGGGTGATCTGATACAAAATGTGCTATGCCGGTTAACCTAGCTTCATATAAATACCAGGAAATAATAGCTGCAATTTTTTAACTTTCTTCTCATCTTCATCTTTTGATCTCAAACACAAATGCTTTCAGTTTACAGCAAAAACAACAATTACAACAGTTTCAAAGGGGACTGTATATTGTAGGCAGATAATTAACTCTTTCTCGCAGTAAACTGGAGTTCCATATAGCCAGCAGATTGGAAATTTTTAAAGATCTTATCAAACATTTTCAATCAGTATAATCAAAAGAATTATTCACCATATTTTGTGTTGCATGAATAGTCAGAATACTGTTGGGTTTCTGTATGTAGAGTCTGGTGACTTTGTGTTTAGCTGCTGGTGAACAGAGCAATGGGAAATGGGAGAGATGTAAAGCTCCCTGCTGGACAACAATTCACAAATCTCCAACAACATTGGTACAGCAATAAAACAGACAGAACAGCTACAGCTTTTTAAAAAGTAAAACACCATATACAATTGCCACAATAAAATGATAACATTTAAACCTAGTAGGGTAGGTAAAAAGAAATAATCAAATTGTATAAGCCCCAGGTGTCTACTTTCTTTTGAGCCATGAGCCACTACTGTGGACTGTGGCATTACAAATAAATTAATTGTGGTATACTGGCACCCCAAAACAGCCTCTGGTTGAAAAAAACTGAGTGAAAATGAGTTTTGGGAGCATCATTTAAATTAATTTTCATAGTGTTAATAGAATATTAAAAAATGTCTGTTCTTTTAAATCATACCACCAAGCTGTATTGAATTCTTATTCTGATTGGTCAGAAGTACAGCTCTGAAGTAGTTCCACCTGTAATCTAAATTATAGGTTTATTTTAAATTGCTTGTTCTAACATGTAAGTGTATCATCATAACAGATCATTCACAGTGTTTAGACTTTTTAGTCTAAAAAGAGACAATTAAGAAAACATTGTTTATAGCTGCAAAAACATGTGAGGACAGGAACTGACTTGACTCATGGATGTTCCACAACATTAAATTATAACTGTAGATAGTTAAAAAGTGTTTTTTTTTTCATTAGAAAATGGACATTTGTAATCACCAATCACTGTGGTAGAGTTTAATTGGAATAAAACACTTTGAGACATGCAGTTATTATAAAATGATCCATTTCTGGTGTAACATATCTCTTCACAACAGTGAGGATTATTTTCTATAACAGCACACACCATTATTTGTTAGATGGTATATTGTTTATCACAGTACTATGATGGTGGAAAATCACTAATTGCAGGCAAATTAGTTTGTGTAAAGCTGAAATTAGATTGTACAATTATGGCACAGGTGACACAAACATGGCTTTCCTGTCACTAGCTATCTTTTTTCTGCATTGTGGCTAAATTGCTTTGAGGTCAGGGTTCTGTGCAGGTGTTAAACCCCAGGCTAGGGTTGGGCTGATAACAGAAAAGTGATGTGTGAAATATAGGTGAAAATGAGAACAAATGCACAAATGATCTTTTTATGAGATATACTGTCAAAAAAATATTTTAGTCACCCGTATTGCTTCAAGCCAGCCCAGGCCAAAAAAAACCCCACAAAAACCCAAAACTAACTCTGCAAGAGGAAGCTGTCTTACCTGTTAAACAAATTATATTTGACTTCCTTTTTCTTACTGACAACCCAAAAACACAGACAAAATGCTACCACCCAAATAAAATGGCAGCAAAAACAACAATATATATACACAATAAGAAATATATATAAAGGGAAATCTAAAAACATACTAACAAGCTTGTGGTCATATACCAAAATCAATTAATGAATCACATTGGACTAGTAGTACAAAAGCTGCTGAGTCCAAACTGTTTACATCTTAAGCAACTATGCAACAAGCAAAATTGGTGGTCGGGAACATAAGGTTTGTCCAGGAATAGAGTGTAACTGGAAAAACCTGAAATTATCTGAACAGCACCTACAACAGGGGTGTCCAATCTTATCCGCAAAGGGGATTGTTTGCAGGTGTTCATTTTAATGAAACAGGAGGCACACCTGATTCCACCTGTTTAATCAGCTGATCTTGGCTTTCAATAGATTCAGGTGTGGCTTCTGCTTGGTTGGAATGAAAACCTACATCCATACCAGCTCTTTGTAGATATGATTGGCCACCCTGACCTACACAATGCAAACAGAGGTAATACAAACACAAGGAACACAAATGGGGTAATAACAATAGGCCTCACAAGTTCTTCTATGCCAGTCTTTCCAAACTATGTCATTTTGTGTATACTGGAATACCTTTGGTTATACTCCTTAGTAGGGACCTTAGAAATGTTTGATATGATATGTATGATATATCTCTAAAACACTATTTACTTGCATTGCTTTACAAACCTGACTTAATTTTAGTTTAATTATCCTGCTAGTTACATTTCCAAGTACTTGCTTATAATTTTTCATTTACCTGAACAAAATGAACAGATCCGAGTCTTACTGGTTCAACCAAAGAAGGGGGGCAGAGAGATGCAATTAAGAGAGTGTAGCACTTGTGCACAGAAGTCTTCTGTCTGTTCATGTAGCATAATCCCAATTTTTGAATAGGTAATGATTGATGATGACCTACAAATTCAAAATAAAAGTTATGTCTACTGTTAAAAAATCTGGATTAGTAACAGACAAATAGAAATAAACAGATAATGTATGCCAACTCAAATACAAGAGTTCTTAGTAGGGTAGGTAAAAAGAAATAATCAAATTGTATAAGCCCCAGGTGTCTACTTTCTTTTGAGCCATGAGCCACTACTGTGGACTGTGGCATTACAAATAAATTAATTGTGGTATACTGGCACCCCAAAACAGCCTCTGGTTGAAAAAAACTGAGTGAAAATGAGTTTTGGGAGCATCATTTAAATTAATTTTCATAGTGTTAATAGAATATTAAAAAATGTCTGTTCTTTTAAATCATACCACCAAGCTGTATTGAATTCTTATTCTGATTGGTCAGAAGTACAGCTCTGAAGTAGTTCCACCTGTAATCTAAATTATAGGTTTATTTTAAATTGCTTGTTCTAACATGTAAGTGTATCATCATAACAGATCATTCACAGTGTTTAGACTTTTTAGTCTTCTTCTTCTTCTTTCGGCTTTTCCCTTCAGGGGTCGCCACAGCGAATCATCTCTCTCCACCTATCCCTATCTTCTGCATCCTCAACACTTGCACCCACTAGCATCATATCCTCATTAATTCCATCCATATACCTCCTCTTTGGCCTTCCTCTTTGCCTCCTGCCTGGTAGCTCCCTGTCCAACATTCTCCTACCAATATACTCACTCTCCCTCCTCTGAACATGTCCAAAACATCTTAATCTGGCCTCCCTAACTTTGTCCCCCAAACGTCCAACATGAGCTGTCCCTCTGATGTACTTGTTCCTAATCCTGTCCAATCTTGTCACTCCCAAAGAGAACCTCAACATCTTCAGCTCTGCTACCTCTAGCTCTGACTCCTGTCTCTTCCTCAGTGACACTGTCTCTAAACCATACAGCATGGCCGGTCTCACCACTGTCCTGTACACCTTCCTCTTGATTCTCGCTGATATTTTCCTATCACACAGAACTCCCGACAACTTTCTCCACCCATTCCAACCTGCCTGCACTCGCTTCTTTACCTCTTTCCCACACTCTCCATTACTCTGGACTGTTGACCCCAAGTACTTAAACTCCCGTACCTTCTTCACCTCTTCACCCTGTAACCTTACTGTTCCACTTCCCTCCCTTTCATTCACACACGTACTCAGTCTTACTACGACTGACTTTCATTCCTCTTCTCTCCAGCGCAAACCTCCACCTCTCCAGGTTTTCCTCCACCTGCTCCCTGCTCTCACTACAGATCACAATGTCATCTGCAAACATCATTGTCCAAGGAGACTCCTGTCTGACCTCCTCTGACAACTGGTCCATCACTATAGCAAACAGGAAGGGGCTCAGAGCTGATCCCTGATGCAGTCCCACCTCCACTTTGAACTCCTCTGTCTGACCTACAGCACACCTCACCACTGTCCTGCTCCTCTCATATGTCCTGCACCACTCTGACATACTTCTCTGCTACTCCTGACTTCCTCATACAGTACCACAGCTCTTCTCTTGGCACCCTGTCATACGCTTTCTCCAAGTCTACAAACACACAGTGCAACTCCCTCTGACCATCCCTATACTTCTCCATCAAAATTCTCAGAGCAAAAATTGCATCTGTTGTGCTCTTTCTGGGCATGAAGCCATACTGCTGCTCACAAATTTCCACTACCTTCCTTAACCTAGCTTCCACTACTCTTTCCCATAGCTTCATTGTATGGCTCATCAACGTTATCTCCCTATAGTTACTGCAACTCTGCACGTCACCCTTATTCTTAAAGATCGGCACTAACACACTTCTTCTCCATTCCTTAGGCATCCTCTCACTCTCTAAAACCCTGTTGAACAAACTAGCTAAAAATTCCACTGCTGCCTCTCCCAGACACTTCCAGACCTCCACTGGGATGTCGTGAGGACCAACTGCCTTTCCACTTTTCATCCTCTTCAAAGCCTTCCTGACTTCATCCTTTCTAATCTTATCTACTTTCTGTTCCACAGAGTTCACCCCTTCTACTCTTTTTTTTTCCCTCTCATTTTCCTCATTCATCAGCTCCTCAAAGTAATCCTTCCATCTCCTCTGTACACTCTCCTCATTTGTGAGCACCCTTCCATCTCTATCCTTAATAACTCTAACTTGCTGCACATCCTTCCCATCTCGATCCCTCTGCCTAGCTAACCTGTACAAGTCCTTCTCTCCTTCTCTAGTGTCTAACCTAGTGTACAACTCGTCAAATGCCTTCTGCTTGGCCTTAGACACCTCCCCTTTCACTCTGCGCTATAACTCCTTGTATTCCTGTCTATTCTCTTCAGTCCTGTTCATGTCCCACTTCTTGGCTAACCTCTTCCTCTGAATACTATCCTGAACTTCCTCATTCCACCACCAAGTCTCCTTATCTTCTTTCCTCTTTCCAGATGACACACCCAGCACCTTTCTCCCTGTCTCCCTGATCACTTCTGCTGTAGTTTCCCAGTCATCGGGCAGCACTACCTGACCACCCAGAGCCTGCCTCAACTTCTGTCTAAATTCCTTACAACATTCCTCCTTTTTCAGCTTCCACCACTTGGTTTTCTTCTCTATCTCTGACCTCTTCTTCTTACAGACCATCAAAGTCATCCTACACACCACCATCCTATGCTGTCTGGCTACACTCTCTCCCACTACCACTTTACAGTCACTAATCTCTTTCAGATTGCCTCTTCTACATAGGATGTAGTCTACCTGTGTTTTCCTACCTCCACTCTTGTAAGTCACTCTATGCTCCTCCCTCTTCTGAAAATAAGTGTTAACCACAGCCATGTCCATCCTCTTAGCAAAGTCCACTACCATCTGTCCTTCAAGGTTCCTTTCCTTAACTCCAAACTTGCCCATCACCTCCTCATCACCTGTGTTCCCCTCACCAACATGTCCATTAAAATCTGCTCCTATCACCACTCTCTCACCCGTGGGAATACTCTCCATCACCTCATCTAATTCACTCCAGAATCTCTCTTTCTCCTCCAACTCTCAACCTTCCTGTGGGGCATAACCACTAACAACATTCAACATCACCCCTTCAAACTCTAACTTCAGACTCATCACCCTGTCTGACACTCTTTTCACCTCCAGGACATTCCTCACAAACTCCTCCTTCAGGACCACACCTACCCCATTTCCCTTACTATCCACACCATAATTAATCAGCTTGAATCCTGCTCCTATACTACGAGCCTTGCTACCCTTCCACCTGGTCTCCTGTACACACAGTATATCCACCTTCCTTCTCTCCATCGTATCAGCCAGCTCTCTACCTTTCCCTGTCATAGTACCAACATTCAGAGTTCCTATTCTCAATCCTACACTCTTACCTTTCCTCTTCTCTCTCTGTCTGTGCACTCTACTCCCTCCTCTACTTCTTCGACCAACAGTAGCCCAATTTCCACCGGCGCCCTGTAGGTCAACGACGCCGATGGCAGTCATTGCCTCGACCGATCCGGTATGAAATTCGTACTGATGATTTGCATGGTTAAATTTGGCAATGTTTTACGCCGGATACCCTTCCTGACGCAACCCTCTCTATTTATCCGGGCTTGGGACCGGCACAGAAGTCACTGGACTGTGACCCCCATGGCTAGATTTAGACTTTTTAGTCTAAAAAGAGACAATTAAGAGAACATTGTTTATAGCTGCAAAAGCATGTGAGGACAGGAACTGACTTGACTCATGGATGTTCCACAACATTAAATTATAACTGTAGATAGTTAAAAAGTGTTTTTTTTTTCATTAGAAAATGGACATTTGTAATCACCAATCACTGTGGTAGAGTTTAATTGGAATAAAACACTTTGAGACATGCAGTTATTATAAAATGATCTATTTCTTGTGTAACATATCTCTGTGCAGGTGTTAAACCCCACGCTAGGGTTGGGCTGATAACAGAAAAGTGATGTGTGAAATATAGGTGAAAATGAGAACAAATGCACAAATGATCTTTTTGAGATATACTGTGGAAAAAATGTCACCTGTATTGCTTCAAGCCAGCCCAGGCCAAAAAAAAACCAAATAAAGAAAAAAACACTCAAAACTAACTCTACAAGAGGAAGCTGTCTTACCTGTTAAACAAATTATATTTGACTTCCTTTTTCTTACTGACAAACCAAAAACACAGACAGAATGCTCCCACCCAAATAAAATGGCAGCAAAAACAACAATATATACACAATAAGAAATATATATATAAAGGGAAATCTAAAAACATACTAACAAGCTTGTGGTCATATACCAAAATCAATTAATGAATCACATTGGACTAGTAGTACAAAAGCTGCTGAGTCCAAACTGTTTACATCTTAAGCAACTATGCAACAAGCAAAATTGGTGGTCTGGAACATAAGGTTTGTCCAGGAATAGAGTGTAACTGGAAAAACCTGAAATTATCTGAACAGCACCTACAACAGGGGTGTCCAATCTTATCCGCAAAGGGGATTGTTTGCAGGTGTTCATTTTAATGAAACAGGAGGCACACCTGATTCCACCTGTTTAATCAGCTAATCTTGGCTTTCAATAGATTCAGGTGTGGCTTCTGCTTGGTTGGAATGAAAACCTACATCCATACCAGCTCTTTGTAGATAAAACACAATTTTATAACTATTTTATTTTTAGGAATTTTGAGTTCACAAGTGTTATCTATCTTATAGCATTCCAACATAGATGTGTAAAACAGACTATTTTTATATACTGCGGGATCTGACATGCCACTGTCCTCATTTGTGTTCCTATTTAATTAAGCCACAAATGAATAGTTAACTCAAGGGGTATTGCTAGGATCTGGGGGCATCAGGAGTTTTGCCCAGACCTCATCCTGCTCCAGGGGCATCTACCCAAAGGGAGATTTAAAAAAAATAAAATAAATTTAGCAACTAAATGTACCATTGTTGAAATACCTTGAAAATAGTACAACTAGTTCTTGAAAATAATCTTCTGTGGTAAATGTCCCTCTAGTCCTTTACAGGTGACTGACTGAATGAATCATTCCCTTCCATTCCATTCCATTCCGATACAGTTTGTAACACTTATCCGATCTATCATCGGGTTACGGGGAACCTGTGCCTATCTCAGGTGTCATTGGACATGAAGGCAGGATACACCCAGGACGGAGTACCAATCCATCGCAGGGCACACACACACACACTCATTCACTAATGCAGTCACACACTCCGGGCAATTTAGAGACTCCAATCAGCCTAGAAGTGAATGAACAATTATTCAGATGAATAATTTGCGCTGAATAATTCTGACAATCAGAAATATTTTTTGAGAGATTGCTCACAGTTAAACAGTTTTATTTATGAATATTAAAAAAAAATTAATTGGCTAAAAAGTAATGTCTGCCTCATTTTCTTAGTATTAAAATGGCTAAATAGCTGTGTAGACAGGAAATTGCAACTATCTCACGCTGTTTAAATAACTGATTCTACTTTGTTTGCTGTTGGGTGTAAAAAAGTCTACAAGGGTGGAAAAGAACTAAAATGGGAGCACAGGACCAGATTAGTGGCTATTGGCTTTTAGTTTGGTGAAAAATTAGGTTCAATAGGCTACTAGAAGGGAAGGATGCTAAATGAGTCCTGCAGAACCTGTCTCTGTGCTTAATATTTGCCTCCAAAGCATTCCTATTCAAAATCCTTACTTTTGGAAACACACAGACTTCTTGTCTTTTCTGGTGGGCAAAACATATTGATAATTCATTTTTTACATAAAGGTTTTTGCCCACACCATTATCTACCAATTGCAGTTGAACTGTCTAAACTATGAAACGAATAGAGATATGACACAGTAATATAAAGTTTCCACAGTAATGGAAAAATCAAAAATCTACACAACCCCCTAATTTGCCGAAATGTTTTATATATAATTCAACTCTTTCACAAACCACACAAACCAATGGCAATGAATGATCTTGCACAGCCCCCTTACAAATCAGGTTTGTAAAGAGTTATACTGTTCTACATAATATCCTACATAATATTCTACACTTACAATTCAGATAATTTTCTTGTTAACTTGGAGTTTGTAGGTAATCAACTTTAAATATCCATTTTTATCTGTAATACGTGACAGTTATAAATGAATCATATAAGTAGTTCTTTGCAAAGCTCAAAAACTTCAGAACTTTGCTGGCATTTTTCTTGAATTATTCTTTGAAAGGTAATATGCATACTAAAAATACAGCGTTATGTTTTAATTTTTTATACAAATTCTAATGTAATATTTTACTAGCTAAAGTATCCTCATCGTAGTTGACAAGAGATAAAAACAAAAGGTGGCATCAGTGTGAGGAACATGGCAAGTTTAAAAAATGCATAATTTTTGCTGTGCTGTGGCTGTTGACATGACAATGAATCCACTTGATTGGTAGAGGGATACTATATATAAACCAGGATAATCCCACATGCCTTTTATGTCATGATCTGACTGGAGTTTTGTCTATACTTTACTGAACTTGCTATGGCAATAACTGGATGCAGTGAGAAGCTCAGCAATTCTACTGTGATTGTGATTATGTGATGGTGCTGTGCTAATACTGAGCAACAGCTAGAAGCGTATGCACACAAAATATGTATGCCCACTATTAGTGAAGGTAAAATGAAGATTTTCTCTTAAGTGTTTTAAAAAATTATGCAAAATTTTCAGACACAGTGCACATTAGTGGACTCTGGTGGTCACATGCATAATTGCAGATGCATATGTGCAGATAGTAATCTACTTCATGGATCTTATTCTTTGAAAAGCATTTTTTAAAAACATTTAAGGAATGGCTGTGATTTGGCTGTAGGTATGATTCTGCAGGGTGAGTGCTGAAGATAATCATAGCCAGCTCCTATATAACTATTCTATATAGCAGCATGACTTCTATGACTTTTATTCAACACTTCTGTAAACAAGAAATGTCCAGTAGGTTTGTGTACAATTTGTACTCAATCACATTATAGCATGTCCTCTCTCTCTCTCTCTCTCGCTCTCTTTCTCGCTCTCTCTCTCTCTCTCGCTCTCTCTCTGTGTCTCTCTGTCTCTGTCTCTCTGTCTCTGTCTGTCTGTGTGTGTGTCTGTCAACCAGCACATGCTACTCCTGAGATATCAGTGATCCTGACAACTTCTGATCTCTGGACATGCCTGATCCATTCCATGCCCTACTTCTGGTTGGATTCTCATCACGTTTGCTCATAGGTCCTAGTTACAGAATTGCACTTGACTATATAGTGTACAGTTCTAAAAAGGAAATTACTTAGAATTGCACTCTGCAGTGTCTTTCAGATGAGGATGGTTTCCCTTTTGAATCTGGCTTCCTTTAAGGTTTCTTTCTCATATCATCTTAGGAAGTTTTTTCTTGGCATCATTGCCTCTGGCTTGTGCATTAGAGATCCATTCATTCATTGTCTACCGCTTATCCGATCTACTCTCGGGTCACAGAGAGCCTGTGCCTATCTCTGGCATCATTGGGCATCAAGGCAGGATACACCCTGGACAGAGTGCTAACCCATCACAGGGCACACACACTCATTCACTCACACACTATGGACAATTTAGAGATGCCAATCAACCTACAATGCATGTCTTTGGACCGGGGGAGGAAACCGGAGTACCCAGAGGAACCCCCGAGGCACAGAGAGAACATGCAAACTCCACACACACATGGCGGTGGCAGGAATCAAACCCCCAACCCTGGAGGTGTGAGGCAAATGTGCTAACCACTAAGCCACTGTGCCCCTCGCATTAGAGATCCATATAGATGAAATGAAAAAAAAATCTATATTCTAAAGTTTTATATTTCTATAAAGCTGCTTTGTGACAATGTCCATAGTTAAAGGTTCTATAAAAAATTGAATTGAACTGAATGTTTTAGCCTTACCATACACAATTAAATTATGTTACATGAATTGATTGATGTTATTTCTATGCACTGCATGGGTTTAGTAACATACATTTTAACTATCATACATTTACTGTTATGCATTTCACTATTAGGTCAGAAAAGAAATGCTGCTAAGTTAAACTGAATTCACTTCCTGTGGCTCCTTTAGGGTTAACTGAACTGAAAAACATACAGATTTTTGTATGCTGTTTTGTCTGGTGTAATTATTAATACAAATTTTGTGTACATTATTTGCTGATATTTTTGATATCCTTCAAAAATGTCAGAGAGCCCTTTGTTTTTTCATGATTCTGTAAATACAGTATTAATACAACTGCTTCATCCTCCTAATTTGTGTTACTTCTGATTCGATTCCAATGCATTCACATGGTTTTTGGCCTAAATAAACCTTAAGAAGTTATTGGTCACATGTTCAAGCACCAATACAGTGTTTCAAAGTAGTGTTAGTTTTTTTGATACACCTTTTGTATCAGGGCTGACATCATGGTACATTATCATGTTACATAATATAGATTTAGGAATAGCAAAGTGCAGCATTCTTAAAAAAAAAAAAAGGATCAGTATAATATCCCATTTGTGGCCATTAACATTTCTTGGCAATGGAAATATTGTTTGTTTAACAAGATTCATGTACAAGTCAATTTTATTAATATTGTTTTGCAATGATGCTCTGTGGCCAGCAGATGGTGACTGAGTCCAGTCTTCTTACCAGCTCTGCATTCCAGTACTGTTTCAAAACAAGTAGGGGTGGTTCTATTGTAATTTCAAGTCACTCAAGCCACACACCAGATATGAAAAGATGGAAAGTCTGAAAAGTATTGATTCACATCATCAATAATTCCTACTCTCACTTGAGTTACATTTGAATGGCAATTCCTAAAAACCATGATAAAATCTAACTTTCAGTGCATGCGACCATGTTTGTAGCATGCAAACAATAAATTAATCCTACCAAAAAGATGGAATGATGCTATAATATACTGCTGTATGATGTTGATTCCTAACTAAGCCTTGCTTAGATAGATTAAAAAAAGATATGTTTCACCTCAGTGTGATGGAGGTTCTGTGAAAGCAGATGATGCAAGGAGGCAAGGTCTTATCTGTGTCAATATAGTCACAATTAATACAAAATATTTTGCGATATTTGATGGATTGTGACACGATGGGAAATAGTCCAAATGATATAAATATATGAACAGAAGAAACAGGAGTGTATGTACCTCTCCATGTTCCTTGCTTATCCTACACAAGGTTGTGGGGAGCCCAGAGCCTATCCCAAGGGACTTGAGGCACAAGGTGGGGACACCCTGGAGAGAGAGCCAACCCACTGCAGGGCACAATCACACACACATAAACACACATGTGCACTGTCTTATGCAAGAAGGCTCAATACTGTCAACTGCTATTTGGTGTATACACATAAAAAGCATCATTCAAAGCTCTTCTTTCTTAAGACTCAAGCTCTCATGGAGACAATCCTCTTGTCCACTGGGAAAAACTCCAACTGTGAGGTACTCTGCCTGGGACTATTGAGTATCCCCACAGCCTCCTGAGGCCTATCTCTTGTGGAAACTCCAAACTAGGAAAGAGACAAACACAGATCAAAAGGTTTGGTGCCAGAGACTTCACTGTCTGTTTATTTAAGGCCAACTATATTTAGTCAATATATTTCCATCTCACATACTAACAGGATTTTTCTCTGCCAGCTAATTAACTTTCCACATTCACAAACCCATTTTCTATTCCAAGGGGGAGGTCCCAGTAACCTTAATCTTGGAAGGCACTTAGTCTTTTTTTGGAGCTTTTACAGGGATTAGTAAAATCTTTGTCTGACCTCTCAGCTTGACAAAAGGACACAGTCCCCTTCACCATGACAAAGTCTACAGGAACATTAATGGAGGTGCACAGAGCAGTGCCCATTATCCAATTTGATAAGAAAGTGGAAAGCAATTGGACAGGAATCATGGATGAATAATCTGGAGCAAGCAAGAAGGAACGCAACTAGCCACAACTGGCCATGCACCACACTGTGAAACCTGACCTGTGACTTGCTATGCTATCTGCTAGTGAGAACAACTTGGAAAGCCTGAACCTCAATAAAACTTCTGTATCCTACACCGGGGAAATCAGTGGGATAGAAATAATACAGGGAAATTTTCTCTCCAGGAAATGATCTCTCGGAGGAATTACCACTTTGATACGTGGTACAGACATGTCTGCACAACAACTGACAAAACCCTGACTAAACCGTGACAAAACCTTGGGGCTGAGGCGCTATAAAAGAGCATGCAGGTGGCCACAGATTTGCCTGAGAAGGCATCTGCGACGTTACACTCACACCATGTGACAAAATATTTTATGGTGTAATGAGACAGAACATTTTGCCCATTATTTTGAAAGGTACATTTGCTACAAAAACAAGACAGTTTACCCAGAGTGAAAAATGGTGGTGGTAGTATAATGTTTCCTTTCAGCTGGGACTGTAGATTTCACAAAACTGGAACATTTTTTTGCAATGAAGAGGAATAAAAGAACTACATCAGCATATGCTAAGTTTGTAGATGTTTACCCAAATGACTGAGTGCTGCATTTGTAAAACCAGGTAATTAGGCTTACCAAGGTATCCCTAAAACCTTTTAATTGTTTGTCATTTGAATGTTGTTGGTTGACATGACATGAGTCTAGGTTTCATATTTTTTACATCACAAAAAGGTGCAATTTTAACAGTGATGTGTGGAGTTTTTATACCCACTGTATATATAGTCCTTAGAGCCTTTGGTAATCTGTTCCCTCTGAGTTATTTAGCTTTTGTTTCATTTGCTCAGTTTATACAAAGCCGAGCCCGTTTTCATTCTGGATGATAAATGTGTTTAATTTCAGTTTAACCTTGTCTGTTATTTGTTTTACAAATTTAAACAGAATGAAATCTGTGCAGACAATACAATTCAATATACAGAGTTATTTTTTGACTGGAAAACTATAGCAAAATTAAAACTACGTAAAAAATAAACATAATTAAAATTTCTTACAAATGTATTTATTTATCAACGGAAAATTAAACATAATTTATTGAACAGGAAAGAACCGAATTGAAACAAAATCCTCTGAATTGTTTGGTTTTATAAATTAAAGTAAATTTTTATGCATTAGTGAACACTTTCATTCCTTAAAGATGTAAGGTTTTAATAACATTAGTCTTGCTAGACTGTTTAGCACATGATTACATACATAACCTCTGTGTATTGATTACCGAGGTGAGACACACTCTATTATCCTCAGTGTGTTATATTTTCACTAGAGCACTCAGCTGCACTATTACAGCTCCAGACGTCAGTAGATAATGGTCAAACCTCCATGAATATTAGATACACTTCCTCCTATAAAAGTTGATAGCATGATGGAAAACCTTACAAACAGTTTCTGAATTGTAACTACAGCACAAGCTTGCTTTTTATTTAGATAAAAATACATGTTGTGTATATGCTGTGTGGGAAATGATGATGCTTTTGTAGGGATTTACTGTACCAGCTGCGGTTTTTTAACTGACCTCTTTCAGTAAAATCAGTGAATGTGGACTCTCCAACATAACCATGGCAGGGGACATTATAGTCGGGATGCTCTATAACGTTGCGTTACCACTAATTTTACTAACAGGTAAGTGAAGTTTATTTTTCTAAAATGTAAATTACAGAAATAATTCATATTAGCAGTCATTATAGAGTCTATATATTTAATTAATTGGAAAACTATGTAATGTTTGTCTTCTGAGGTACTTTATGTAAAAATGTACATATAATAAAAACTCTTTTAAGCAATGTGTGCCTAAATATCTTCTTTTATCCTGGAAAGCTACATTTTTGCTAAAAGTACAGTGATATAATGATATAGCAAACACAGTTTCAGGTTTTTCTTTTCTTTTTCTTTAATTAAAATAATATATCAATTATATTTTCAAGTTAATACTTGAAAAAAGATTTCTAAATCAGTGAAATAAACTTGCTTCTTAAATACCTTTTTTTAAATATACATAATATAAATATAGTCTTTTGTCATTCATTTATTAGTTATTTATGTGATAATGCACACATGCAATAATATACTTATTTATGCTCTGTAGGTATTTTATTTTTTAAAATAAAAAATATTTTTTATTTTATTTTATATTTAAAATGAATGTTTATTGAATGACTCTAAATGTCTTGGCTTTTATAACTCTTGCAAAAAACTACAATTTCTTTTGTGGTAAATTATAATATATATAATATATATTATAATGATATTTATACTGATATTTACTATCTGTATTGTGTATGTACACAGCTATAGCTTTTCGATACAATGGGCTTTCTGTGGTGTATCTGCTGTTTCTGTTGTCTGTACCTCTCCTACCAAGCCCCTCTCCATCCTCCATGAAGGGTGAGTATAAGCAAGCATTCTTTGGTAAAATAAGTAAAAATATGTATGGAGCATGACTCATATAAAATATTTTTTTGGTGTCGAACAGACAGTTGTTTATAAAGAATAGACATTTGTAACCATATATATGATACCTTAAATTTCAGCAGAATTGTTTTTATTTATACAATATATTTAGAATAAGCCAGTAAGTCCAATAATTACATATTAAATTTTCTGTTTTTGCCACATCTCTCTTCTGTTACACTGGTTATCTTTATGCTTTTTGACTAGGTCATTTTGTGTTCTGAAATTTGACCATGAGGACGTGTATGTTGAACATTTCTATTGTTTTTAAACTCATTACACTTAATGTATTTGTTATGTAGAAAATTTATGTAGTATTTGTGTGTGTGTGTGTGTGTGTGTGTTTTATGATTATTACACTTTATGATTTGGTCAATTATCAAGTACTACATAATTAAATGCCATAAATAGACTGGATTTCACAGTAATAAATATGTGTGGCAGCCAAAGATTTTTTTTAACACAACCCTTATTTAAGTGACAGAGGTCTAAACAATCTGACATAAGTATCCAGAGGCAGACTGAGATCAAGACAATGAGTATGATTGTGTTAAAGGTTAAGCGATATCTGCAAACATGAAGCAGGCATACATGTGCGGAGTGGTCAATGATATGTGCCAACTGCTTAATGGGTATTTGTTGCTTATTAGATTTTCTGAAGGGTCTTTACGTGATGCAGAATGATTCTCTCAAAGCATTACATTACAACAGAGGTGAGGGTGATAATTCTGTAGTAATTACTATTAGTTAACTAAGTAGTTACTATTAGTTAACATTTTTTATTGAATTATTGTGATAGACCCTCCATAATGAGTATGAAGACTAGGTTTTTCTGTTCCAAAGCTAGTATTTGCTCAGACAGAAGCTGCTGGAAACAAATGAGCACAAGCCTGAGGGGAAATGTATACTCCTTCTGAGTAAGAAGCAAACCTTTTATAGTAAAAACCTTCAGCCAGGACAGATGAAACTGGCTACTATACACTCAGTTTAGACTGATGTAAAACACATTATGTCTTGATATATCATGTAGAATTTCTACAGCTTATGCTATTCTAGCCACAATTCAGTAAAGCAAAGGGAAGGTGTTGAAAAATCTTTTACAATTTTAACCAGTTGTAATTGAACTTAATTTCTTTTGTCTGTATAGCATTTTTTTTTTCAATGGCCATTGTAACAAAGCAGCTATAGAGAAATATATAATTTCAGGATATAAATGATACATTTTAAAATGAGCAAACCAGAGGCAGCCGTGGCAAGGAAAAACTCCCTTAGAGATAATATGAGGAAGAAACCATGAGAGAAACTAAACTCGAAAGGAAACTCATCCTTCCCTGTGTGACACCGGATAATGTGATTATTAATCAATGACCTCCTATCACTGTATACTATATGATCAATAAGTGCAATTGAATAAGCAGGAAATTCATTCTAGTTTTAACATGAAATTTGTCTTGTTGAAGTTATCAACTGTATGCTGATGGAGAAAATTGCAGTTCAAAACCATTCAGTCTTCATGGTTTCTAGGTTGTGCAATCTACAGTAATCCCACGCAATAAAGGCCAGAGTTGGGTGAAGGGGCAACCTGTTAATCCCCAAGCTTGTATAAAATGTTTAAAATCTCCTTTATATGCTGAGGTGAAGCTTAGATTATGGTTTTTGGTACACCATGAGCTTGAGAAGACTGATGCATTTTGCCATCAATTTTAAACACTGATGTAAATAAGTTATAATATTATAATGTTATTTTATCCCAGATTACATAAATAAGTAGTATGTGAAATGTGTTAAAAAAGCACAGTGCATGCTTTCTAACCTATGCAACCACTCTGTTTCATTTAAAACTTGAATCTCATTCTAACTGCAATATAACGACTAGTGTAATTACACTTGACAGAGTCTTGCCAATTTGTTTATTATGAGATTCACAAATACTGTAAAATATAGTTGTTAGTTTATAGTTAGTTATAGTATAGTTTGTTGTATGCACTGATGTAATAGGTAAGCAGAATTCTCCACCGATCAATACATACCACTAAATTAAAGAAGTGCCCTTTGCTACTATGTACTTTGTAAAGATGCATGTCCATTGTGGGCTCATACATTTTTTATCACAGTATAATTACAGAGAGGAATTAGGAGCTGTGCTGTCAGCATTCTCTCTTTCTTTTTCATCTTTGTGCATCTTCTTTGAATGTTTTTTTCCGAAGCCTTATTTGACTATTACATTACATTTCATATTACAGGTCATTTTCTTTGAATATTCATTTAATATTATTTAAAATAATGCCTTAGAAACACAATTTTCCTCATAGGAAGCAATGAAACGCTGTTTCCACTTTAGCCGCCCGTAAATATTTTCTCGCTCGCAAGCTGCATGTGCACATTATCTCTGAGGTGAATGCTGATTAAACAGCAATATATTTTAGATGCATTGACTGAGTCTTCACTAGCTATGATAATGGATATGGCAGAAATTATATAAAGCTTTTAGTGAAAATCCAGTTATCGGAAACACATTTGCTGTTTCAGCTAATGCTGCATATGAGAAGAGTTGGTTTTCTGCTTAACAAACAAAAACAAACATTTGTCCCAGCATCAACCATCTTCCCCCTTCCCATGAACAAGGAATAATATTTTTTCTTGTCTATTTTGTGTGCTTATAAAACGGAAATGTATGGAGCATTTAAACAGGATTTAACATGAAGGATATCTGGTTTATAATATTGTTTTAAATTTTTTTTATATGAGATGGATTGGCAACTGTAAACTGCCCCAACTGTGAATTATTGTTTGAATGTGTGTATGGTGGCTGACATCATTAATCCAGCTAAATTCAGGCTTGTACCACAGCTTCTTTCAGTTGTTCTATGTTTTAGGGGTTTCTTATTTCAGTCTCCTCTTCAGGAGGAGATCATGTCTGTTTGATTGACTTGGTCAGTACAAAACCACTTTTCCCCCGATAAAGTCCTTTGTTGTGATGTCAGTGTGCTTTGTGTCATTGTCATGTTGCATGATGAAGTTCCTCCAAATTAGATTATATAGATTCTGCTGTAAATTGGCAGATTTTGGAATCCATTCTGCTGCAACCATCATGAGTTACATCAACAACAAAGCTTAGCAAGCTCATTCCAGAAGCAGCTATACAATTCAATTCAATTCAATTCAATTTTATTTGTATAGCGCTTTTAACAAAGAGCATTGTCTCAAAGCAGCTTTACAGAACATAAAAAAAACAATAAACATACAAACAAACAGTCCTAGATGTTAGACAAAATTTTCCCTAGTGAGCGAGCCTGAGGTGACTCAGGCGACTGTGGCAAGGAAAAACTCCCTCAGATGGTATTAGGAAGAAACCTTGAGAGGAACCAGACTCAAAAGGGAACCCATCCTCATCTGGGTGACACACGGAGAGTGTGATATGAACAATGTCCTTTCTGCATTAGTTGTGTGATGCAGATACAGCATGTGTAGAATGTTGTGTGTAAAATGTCCACATAGGGTTGGCAGTGCTGCTTTGAATACTCCAGTCCTCAGAAAGCAGAACCCGGCTGGAGCTGGTCCATCTCTGGATGCCACCGGAGCTGGCACAATCTCTGTGTGACTCGGGGATGGGTAGAAGAAGGGAAACAAATGGAAAGGGATTAGCGTAGCTGCTATTCATGATATTAGGAGGCACTAGATGATGATGTGCATCTAATCGGATGTATTGGAGTACAAAGTTATGGGATTTATTAGGTGTATGCCTGGCTAAAGAGATATGTCTTTAGTCTTTAGTCTACAAGGACAAGCTATGACACTACCACCACTATGCTTGACAAATGAACTTGTATGCTTCGGATCATAAGCAGATCCTTTAATTTTCACATACTTTGGCCTTTCCATCACTATGTCTATAGGTTAATCTTGGTTCTAGACATTTTGTGGCTGATCTCTGATTCTTACTGCTGATTAGTAGTTTTCATCTCTTGGTATGGACTCTCTTGGTATGGAAATTTCTGTTCTTAAATGTTTCTTTGGACAGATGCTTGTTACATGTTGTTGGTGATGTGACTGGTTTTTTGTTTTTTTTTGGGGGGGGGGGGGGGGGTTCTTCACAGCTCTCACAGTGTTTCTTTAATCATCTGCTGTTGATTTCCTTGGCTGACCCGTTTGATGTCTGGTTGTTAGTACACCGGTGGTTTCTTTCTTTTTCAGCACATTTCAAATTGCAGTACTAACTATATCCAATACTTGTGCAACGGCTAATGTGAATAATAGTTTTTCCTTCTGTTTTCTGCTTGCTTTTTTCACCATTGACAGCTGTTTGTGCTTCATGTTGGTTTATCCTTTTTAACAACAAATGCAGCCTTCATAAGTGAAACCCAGGGATCAAACCAAGTGTAGACTGTTAAATTGCTTAATTGTTTAGACAATCAATATAACAAGGCACTCCTGGGCAATAAAAACAGCTGTCCATCCAATATTTTTGATCACTTGAAAAATGGGGGAGTTCAAACAAAAATGGTTGAAAGTGGTTTAACACATCTAATCATGTAAATATCAGTAAATGAAAGCTGAAATTCTGAATTTAATTAGGACATCCATAAATGCACTTACCAACTGATTTGTACAATATGAGTTGTATTAAACTGTCATTGTTAGATATAAATGAGTTGAATTGAGTCCAGCCACCAATTGAAATTTCCTGGTATCTTGTATTTAATCAACAACGTTAAAATTCAAGATGCTTTACTGACATTCATCAGCACAGAAGTCTATGGAAGAATGAAAAAGTATGTACTCTGGGTCAGTGGTACATAATAACAAATCAATGTCAGACTCAAGCTGATTTGATATGCAAATGCAAGTTTTATTGAAAAAACCAGGGCGATTAATCCAAAAAGTGAAATCAGTGATCAGAAACATTAGACATGCAAAGGGTCAGCAGGTCTTCAATCAGACTGGACTAGGCAAAGACAAACACAATAATATAAACAATGCACATAGAATAGCTTCACTATTTAAAGGAGGAGTGAAACTATGCAAATATATCTGATTGGTCATGTGCCATGCTTTTGCCATGTGCAATAGTGTTAGTTGCTTAACTGAGGTTAAGATCAGTTAACACTGTTAATGTTAAGATCAGGAAATTCAGGGTTTACAAATCTTAGTCTGAGAACAGTTGTTATATGATGATATTACAAGAAAGAAAGTAATGCTTTCTTGATTTAGAGCACTTGTCTCCAATCCTCCACCTTTTTTACTAAATAAAGAGCTACACTAGATGAGGCAGTGGTGTCTGCCATCAGCATTCTTCTTATATATTTATGTGGTGCTAGATTGATAGACCTGAATGGGGTCCAGAATGTCCTGACTTGGAATCCAGCATCTTATCTCAGCGCCATATCCCTTCCAGTCAATTATATACTGCATCGTACCTCCCTGTTGCCTGAAATTTACTATCTTACTTATGGTGTAAGTAGGCTGCCATCCCAGGAATGATCCAGGAATGAAGGCAAGATCATTTGCTGATGATACTTTGGATGGTTTAGAACAGGGATGTCCAATCTTATCCACAAAGAGCCAGTGTGGGTGCAGGTTTTCATACTAGTCAATCATGAGCCACACCTGATCCCATCTGTATAATCAGTTGATCTTGGCTTTCAATAGATACAGGTGTGACTTCTGCCCGGTTGGACTGAAAACCTGCACCCACACTGGCCCTTTCCCAGAAAGACTGGACACTCCTGGTTTAGAAGGTCAGTGACTTGGGCTTTCAAAGAAGAAATATGGAAGGTCAGAGATAAATTATATATATATACAAATATATCTATTTGATCTAAACGATATGATCTAAACAAATAAACACATGCTATTTGGTAAGATTTTGTCCTGTACTGGTTTATAAATATATATATTATATATATGTTGTGTGAAAGGGACCTCGGCAAGACTTATGCACATGAACCCTCTAGATCTGCACCTTTACCTAAGGGACAAAAGCTATTAAGCTATTAAGTTACTAGAAGATTTAAGTGCAGGAATTTCTTGTACCATTTACTGTAACATAATACCTTTGGGGAATGTATTTTGGTAATATTCTTGCTTTATTGAAAAAGAACCGTCAGTTTGTCTTTCACATTAATCCAGTGCTTTTGGAATTTTCTCTTCACAGCTCATGCTGTCCTTTGAGTGCAACTTATTATTTGTCTCTTAAACATGGGGATTGATTATGTAAAAATAAAGCAATAAAAATTTAGAACCTTTCATAGAGCCTAGTAATCTCAAGAACTAAAAAACTCAAAGCACTTGACATGTATTGTAAATGTATTTCTCTTTTATTGTAATTGGCATGCATTAATACACAAACTTCTAAATGATAATATTAAAATGAGTGCATAATTTAACACGCATTATTAACATTCAATATGCCTAGTGTTCATTTTGTAGAAAGCTGAACTGGGACATGTTGCTGTGAACCATTAAAGCCCATATTCATAAAGAGTGTGCTTTCAGTTTTTTCCAAAATTGCTGATTCAGCTGTAGCAGCTACTTTCAGCAGCTTGGATTAGTCAGATATGACAATTAAGGCTTGACCACATCCTTGGAAGCATAAAGTCTGTAAGAGCAGTGCTGATTTATCCCTTCAGCTGTCATTTTCCTAAGCCATTAGGCTCTCTGCACTCATAAACTAATAAAAATTTGTAGTGGTTACTCACAGGGGATTTCACAAACCATGCTTATTGTTATTTGCATGAGATGAAACATTTGGTGAATCATACATTATGATTATTATGATTATTAATGTTTTATTAATGTTCTATTTTACTTAAAAACCCCAAACAAAACGATTATTTCTATTTGGCAGCCAGGTTTTTCTTTTATGTTATATTTTAAACACTCTGCTTTCATAGCTGACTGGTGTGTGTTTTTTTTTTTTGGGGTGTGTGTGTGTGTGTGTGTGTGTGTGTGTGTGTGTGTGTGTATACGTGTATCCCACAGGAAAGACAGGCCAGTTTCTTCTGAGTGTTTGCTCCACAGCTGTAATATTTCTGGCCTTACAGTGTGGGATACAGATCACCTTCACCTACGTTCCTAAAGAGAGTGAGATTCATCCTCTTGTGCTTGTTTTTTTAATTAATTTATTTTTTCATCTCATATTACTTCTACCCCTGATGCAGCCATATTAAGTAGAGAGACTGCATTAAAAATGTTCACTCCTTATCAAAATCTGCTTTAGACAGTAGAACATTTTCAGAGAACAAGTTATAAACAAACTTATGTGGACTTTTACCCACATTTACACATCATATACACAAAAATGTATTTATCCATTTATTCAAAGTATAAGTGCTTTATCCTGGTCACGGTCACAGTGGAGCCTATTCAAGTAATACTGTGTGTGAGGCAGAAATTCACCCTTGAAGGGAGGCTAGTCCAACACACACACACACACACACACACACACACACACACACACACACACACACACACACCCAGTTCACAACTAGTAGCTATTAGGTGTAGCCAATCAAACATCTTGTTTTTGAGGGGTGGGAGGAAACTGGAGAGAGACAAATTAACTACTTTAAGTGTGTGTGTGTGTGTGTGTGTGTGTGTGTGTGTGTTACCCAGCAATGGCATGGTGTAAAATCCAAGGTGTATTCCTGCCTTGTGCCCAGTATTTCAGGAATGAGCCACCATTACTCTGAACCTAATAAAATGCTTAGTGAAAAATGAATAAATGAATTTTTATCTTTATGTAATGGTTTATTTATTTGTATTTATATTGATATTGATTTTGTTTTATTGAAATATTGATATATTCGTGTCATCTATTTTGTTTTTTTGGACATAAAAACAGACATGGGGCACGGTGACATAGAAGTTAGCACGTTTGCCTCACACCTCCAGCGTTGGGGGTTCGATTCCCGCCTCTGCCGTGTGTGTGTGGAGTTTGCATGTTCTCCCTGTGCCTTGGGGGTTTCCTCCGGGTACTCCGGTTTCCTCCCCCAGTCCAAAAACATGCGTGATAGGTTGATTGGCATCTCTAAATTGTCTGTAGTGTGTGATTGTGTGTGTGTGTGTGTGTGTGTGTGTGTGTGTGTGTGTGTGTGTGTGTGCCCTGCGATGGGTTGGCACTCCGTCCAGGGTGTATCCTGCCTTGATGCCCAATGACGCCTGAGATAGGCACAGGCTCCCTGTGACCCGAGAATAGATCAGATAAGCGGTAGACAATGAATGAATGAATGAAAAACAGACATCACTAATTATTGTCATGCCCTGTATCTACTCAGATTGTTTTTTTTTTTTTTTAAAGCATTTTATAGCCATTCATGATGATTTTTGGTTGCAGGCATACTTTCTGTTAATGGTAGTGTTAATTTGTTAAATCACTCGTTGAGTGAAAAAAGACAAAGTGAAGTGCCTAAAGTTTTAAAAATCTAAATCTTTTTACATTTATATCTGTACAATTTATCCTTATCCAGAGAGATAAATATAGTATTGTGTAGATGTTAAAAAAAAAAAACAGTAATAAAATGGCAGTAGAACAAGTTTAACCATGGAATTATTACAGCTATTAAAAATGTGATTGCTTATGGAATTACATTGTAGTGCTACCACAAAGTGATTTTATTTCTATATTGTCGATAATAATGGCCTAGAATAACTCTGGAATAAACTCAGCAATGCTTCAATTCACAGTTTGTTAATAAACTGTTTGTAAGTGGCTAATAAACATTTCCTTAATTAAAGATAATGATTAATTTATCATTGTTTAAAGACTATGAAGTTGCTCAGGTTTGTTTTGTTATTGATTAGTACATTTTATATAACAATATATTAATATTTTAGGTTTATTAAATAATCATTACTTAAGTAAAATATACTCTATTAACTATGACTAATGAGTAATAAACTTACATTAATGACTGTTTAATTGTAATGAATGAATTATAAAATGTTACATTATAATATCAATATTTATATATCAGCTTACACACAAATCGATCATAAAAGTTTGCCATCTGATCACTATAAAAATTTTTATTAATTAATATTTGATTATGTATACTAGTGGACCTCAGCTCTATTCCTCAGGAGTGTCTATACTTCACAAATTCAAATATCCACTGGATTTAGTGAAATGAAAGCAGAGCAAAACCTTAAACATTGCAAGACAGTTCCCCAGTCGCTAACATCGAAAACAAAAGATCAAATGTTATTTTCAAACTTTTTTATTTGTACTGAAATAATCTTACTAATATTTACTGATATATTAACAATACATTTTTAATACAGTCCCTATGTGGATCTCAAGAAGTAATACTGGTGCTTGCCCAAAGGAATCATGGGTATCATTTTTCTTAACTTAACAATTTATATGTCCTGTATACTTTAAAAGGCAAGTCTTAGAAATAATTGTTATATAATGTTTTTGCAAAATATCACATTTAAATCTCAAGCAATTAAATAGATGATTTTTACAACTATGATGAATTATCAGACATTTCTGCAAAGCATTTGACAGGCATTCATGACTTTGCTATGTCATAGAAATAAGTTGTCTTATATTTCTAAAAAAGTCAGCTGCTATTTAAAACAAATGTAAATTTTAAACAAATTATATTAAATAATATTATGCAGGGGGGCATGGTGGCTTAGTGGTTAGCACGTTTGCCTCACACTTCCAGGGTTGGGGGTTCGATTCACGCCTCCGCCGTGTGTGTGGAGTTTGCATGTTCTCCCTGTGCCTCGGGGGTTCCTCCGGGTACTCCGGTTTCCTCCCCCAATCCAAAGACATGCATTGTAGGTTAATTGGCATCTCTAAATTATCCGTGTTGTGTGTGTGTGTGTGTGTGTGTGCCCTGCGATGGGTTGGCACTCCGTCCAGGGTGTATCCTGCCTTGATGCCCAATGACGCCTGCGATAGGCACAGGCTCCCCGTGACCCGAGAATAGTTCGGATAAGCGGTAGACAATGAATGAATGAATATTATGCTAAGCTATTTAATAAATTGATGTTTTTATACTTTATTATTACTGTGTCAAATGATATATTCTCGTATTACACAAATGTCGTCATTGACCTCAAATAGGGTTATACACAAAATGATCAGAACTGTTTTAAAATAGTTTTCCATTTTTTATAGTGAGTGGGCCACTGGACAATGTTCTCTATCATCTTGGAATTGTGAGGTATGACATGCCATTAAAATGAATATTTTGATTCTTTCCTTTTATTCAGAACATTTGAATGATTGAAACAGTGAATCAATATGAAAAGCAAGATGACATGCAAGACTTATGCAAATGACAGTCATTCGTTCTAGTATCAGAATTATGCTGAACTGATGCTGTACTGCATTACCCATCAGCCCTTGCATGTCACATGACCTGGACAAATGTCTCACTAACACCCCCATCTGTTCTGTGTTTCCTCTAATCAGCACCCCAACTTAAGTTCTAGTTCCTGTAAACCTCTTTATCATGATTTTATCTTGTTTGTTGCTTTGTCTTCCATAGCTCTGTGCATAGTCATGCTTTGTTATTTTGGTTTGTACTCACTGTTTCTTTGTTCTTTTACATCTCCCACAATAAAAGTCTAGACTGTTACCCATCTTCACCTCCATGTCATGATATCTAGTAGAGTACTTGTTGTCAGTGTTAAACAGTTCAGTCACAAACCCTCTAACCACAGCAATAATCACAATGCACTCTCATGCTGCCTACCAAAGTTATATTATTGGCTTTGCCAATATATATATATATATAATATTTTATAGATTCAGTGATGCGGATGTTGGCAACATAATTCGCCTTCTGGTGCCAGATCTTGGTTTATTTCTGGCATCAATGTTCATTCGGAATTTGTGTAACAAGCTACTGAGACCACCTTCCAATCTGCAAGAGCAAAATTCAATTCAGCGATCCGAGACTGAGGTAGAGTATAAACCACTCCAACACACACACACACACACACACACACACACACAAATTGAATAAAAAAGACCAGACAAATGCGAATTAAACATAATGTTAATGTGTATTTATTTTACACACACACACACACACACACATATATATATATATATACACATATACACATATATATATGTGTATATCTATCCTTAGGGATCTCAATCTACAGCCAATATATATATATATATATATATATATATATATATATATATATGTATATGTATATGTATATATGTACTGGATGTAGATTTAGGTCCCTAAGAATCAAGCTAGGTTTGACAGTAGCAAGGTAAATCTCCCTGAGCCAACATGAGGAAGAACCAAATGGGAATTCATCTTCCTCTAGGCAACCTTGTAATGAGGTTATAAATTATTACAGTATATAGCCATAAAAGACTAAAGGTAGTTTGATAAAAGGATGTTCTTTTTGAGCATACTGGGCTGTAAGTTAAGTGCACACTGTGAGGATTTAAGACCTTGGATTTAAGCCGAGGAGAAGTATTAGTCCAGCGCTGCTGTCTGATAATTTCATGAAACCACATTGTGTGACTTAAATTCCTGTTCTGTGCACTGCATATACACTTAAAAATATATGGAATGCTAGACGAGGCCAGTATTATATACATAATTCCTACAGTATTAATTAATAGCATTTTCTCTTTTAAGCCCTTAAATCTTTTTTATTAGTATTTTAATTTTGAAATGGCTTTTGCCATTTATGGAACTTTATATTAAATTTTAGCAGCACAGGAGAAAAAAACCTCAGTATTTTATCTTCAGTTAAGCCTTTATCTTCAGTCTTCATAAATAAATAAAAAATTAAAAGACATTAAACCAAAGAATTTAATTTTTGCCTGTTTTTTGTGATGGCCTCGTTCAGCATTGAATTACTTTGCCAGGTCACACTTCATAGTGCTGGTTAATGGCCCATATGGAAGACTCAGGCTTTAAGAATTTGCAATTTTCACCTAGCCTACTAGTGCAATATTTTTATAGAAAAGTTTTTCACAAAAGTGTTTATATCTTTAAAGTAAATGATGATATCAAACCGATTTCTGTTCTTAAAAATGCCCCAAATACTTGTTCATAAGCAGTCTCTAATTTTTAGGTGTTAGCTTCACCCACTAAAGTGAACTCTGCTATCCCAACAGAGGTAAAAATGTCTTACACTGAAAGCCAAAATTATCCTAATTAATTTTATATCAGACTTGTGACACTAAAATTGTTTACTTATACCAATTGAAAATGTCCAGTAAGTCAGTTACCATTCTGCCAGCAGAATGAATAGCCTGTGTACTGGTAAAAAGGGCTAAAGGTGGTGGAATGAGAAAATAGTAACTAATAGCCTACATGCCTGGAATTGTTACAAATGTATTTGGCTAAGTTGTACAGTATGTAAACTTCTTACTTTCACTGTACATCTTAATCTTGAATATTTTTTTTTTTTTTTTTTTTACTAAGACTTTTATATTGGTTCTTTAGGAAGCATCTGAAACATCTGAGTCAGAGTATGAAGATGAGAGTGAGGCATCATCTACAGAGAGTTCAGAGCAAATTAAAGCACCTCCAGAGCCTCCTCAGTTTGTGCAGAAATTAATTGTTTTCGCAGCTGGTCTGAGACTACTACTCGCCACTATGATGAACACTGCTGGAAAAGTAGTAATCACCATCCTGCTGGGGCTTGCAGGTAATACACACTAACACATTTATACTGTCTGTATCTGTTGCTGTATTTGTATTCAGATTTAAATACAACTAGAGTGAATGTGGCATTTAAAAAAACCCAAAGGTAGAAATACTGAGGTCTGCTGACAGACCGGGAGATTTTTTCTGAAGAGCATGGGGGTTTAACTGCTAAGGACAAACAGTTTACTCATAAAGAAGTATCAGAAAAAATAAAAACAGTTGTTGATCATCCAGGTAAGTGTCAGTAGTGTCTTGTTGACTATATGTATAAATCTGTAAAAATATGTCAAGTAGCTTATTAAGGGCAGTGCTGAAAAAAGACTAAATGCAATTTATATATATATATATATATATATATATATATATATATATATATATATATATATATATATATATATATATATATATTTTATATATATAAAATATATATATTATATATATATATTTGCTTTCGGCTGCTCCCTGTTCGGGGTCGCCACAGCGGACCAATTGGTCCGCACCAACAACTTGGCAAATGTTTTACGCCGGATGCCCTTCCTGACGCAACCCTCCCATTTTCCGGGCTTGGGACCGGCACTGCATCCAGTGGCTGCGGTTGAGGCATTGGCTAGGACTTGAACCCTGGCCTTCCGCATGATAGGCAAGAAACCTACCACTGAGCCACCAATGCCCCTACTAAATGCAATTTTTAT
Organism: Hemibagrus guttatus; assembly: GCA_033459395.1. Classification (NCBI taxonomy): domain Eukaryota; kingdom Metazoa; phylum Chordata; class Actinopteri; order Siluriformes; family Bagridae; genus Hemibagrus; species Hemibagrus guttatus. The sequence continues at coordinate 10,528,000 of JAUCMX010000007.1, forward strand.
GATCACTCTTATTTTTAACATTTTGTAAATTTGCAAGGTAAACTAATTTAACTAACTACCTACACCAAATGTATCTGTATGCGCATTTATTTAAAAAAATGAATAATGTGTTTACATTTGGTTACATTCTTAGCACACATACATTGCATGTGAAACTTCCCATTAGGCTAACTACCTGGTTTCCAGTACATACTCTATACAGACATACACATGACATATAGTCACCTGCTGACATAGACAGACAAAATATATTTACTCTTTCAATTAAAATTAGCAGGTGAACACCTCAGTATCTGTCTGCTGCCCCTTAACACATTCTGGTACTGTTTTTATTGTCGTTTTTTTTCACAGGTATAGCGCTACCCTCCTTGACATCAGCAATATATTTCGGGTCCTTCCTGTGCCTTGTGTGGTTTTGGATACTGGGCTTCTCTATTGATCTGCTCCATTTCAGCACATTGTGTATAATGATAAGTATATTTAGTGGTGGACACATCCTGGTCCTCTACCTCTATCAGCTACCTCTGTTTCAGCACCTCATACCTCCTGAGGATGTTTATGCAAGGTACTGTGGCATCAGTAGAAGGTCAATGACTATGAATGTAGCTACATATAAGTGAATTATAAATATGTCTGGAAAATGGAAAATATCCTGGAATCACTCTTTTTGCCTTCCTTCCTTCCTTCCTTCCTTCCTTCCTTCCTTCCTTCTTTCCTTCCTTCCTTCCTTCGCTCCCTCCCTCCCTTCCTTCCTTCCCTCCCTCCCTCCCTCCCTCCCTCCCTTCCTTCCCTTCCTTCCCTCCCCTCCCTCCCTTCCTTCCCTCCCTTCCTTCCTTCCCTCCCTCCCTCCCTTCCTTCCCTCCCTCCCTTCCTTCCTCCCTCCCCTCCTCCCTCCCTCCCTCCCTCCCTCCCTCCCTTCCTTCCCTTCCCCTTCCCTCCCCTCCCTCCCTTCCTTCCCTCCCTTCCTTCCCTCCCTCCCTCCCCTCCCTCCCTCCCTCCCCTCCCTCCCTTCCTTCCCTCCCTTCCTTCCTTCCTTCCCTCCCTCCCTCCCTTCCTTCCTTTCTTCCTTCTTAGGCTGTTTGGCATGACTGCCTTTATCCACACAAACTCATCAGAGCCATATAGTCTGGGCCTGCATCCAGATATGAGCTGGCCTATGATAATAAACCCTCTGTTACTCCTATTACTCTACTACACATTGGTGGCTCTTCTACAAAAATGGGCTGTCACAGCTACAGAGGTACTTAATTTTTATGAAAAAAGAAGAAATATACAACCTAAAAGGCAAAGACAGTTGATGGATAGCTGAAAACTCATTTCCAATGCAGAGCATAAGGATATAGACATCACTTAGTTATAGACAGACATATTCAATCAATTGTATTGAACACTGACCACAAGTTCACCATAAGTTCAATCTTGTGCTGATGCCTGTTTTCCCTTTTGACCTGTGGAGAAATAATATATCCCAGATATATATATACCTCAGAGTGAACAGTTCAAGTCAAGGTTGAATATTCTGGCTCTAAAATCAATCCATTGCAATAATTAAATAATGGTAGTTGCTGACAGTTTGGAGCTTCAGTACACATGGGTATAGCTGTTTGTTCTTCTTTCTACAGTTCCTTTTTCTTATTCTCTAGGCTTCTGTAAGTTACTTGAAGTTACTTGACCAAAAAACGTAACGTAGATTGGCATTTTATTAGGATCACTGTTGAGCTGCCACACATAGTGGCTCTTGCAGTGGCCCAGTGACATGAGTTGCAATAAAAATACTGACACAAAGAATTTATATATTTATCATTTGTTCATTTTATCATTTTATCATGATAAAAAGTTTTACCACTATATGTGAATGTTTCTTACACAGAAATACATACTCCTTATTTGACTGTTTATAAAAATGCTGATTATAGTACTTTTCTTTAAGGATGATGAAGGAGAGCTTGAAAGTCCTTCAAAAGAATCAAACATTCTGTCTAGTTTCTCAAAAATAGCAGATGGTGACTACCTTCCGTCTGGAATGACAGAGGTAATGTAACACACACACACACACACACACACACACACACACACACACACACACACACACACACACACACACAGTAATAAAAGTAAATAGTTTTTAGTTTCCCCATGGCCCAGTGTAGGATAAGAGTTATAGAAGATGAATAACATATGGATCACACACACACACACACACACACACACACACACACACACACACACACACACACACACACACACACACTTGATTGTAATCAAAACAAGGCTTAAAAATTTTGTTGTTTCTTCCTCACAGCATATTATGATGCTAAACAACAGTTGGCAGAACAATAATCCTTCTGGGCTGGACCCACTTCTATCAGATGCTGACTACCTACAGTGTCTTTCCCTACCAATGTACATCCAGCATGATTGCTCTTATGGTACTATGTCTGAACCATCTGCCATGAAATTTAGGTTTAATCTGTTAACTATTATAATTTGATTTACAAAATCTCAAACTTGTCACTTGTGTTCAGATGCTGCAGAAGAACAAGAAGTGAGCTGTGCTACTGGAGATGGACTAACTGAAGCACTAACTGATGAAGAGTTATTTTCTGCTCCAAAAGCGAGTGCCTTCACTCTGCTTGGTCGGTCTATTATGAAACAGAGCTACATTATTGCTCTTATCATTATGATGGTAACACTCCATTCATGTGTATATAGTATGTGTTTTTGCATGTGTGTCTGTAAAACAGTCCTTCTCGTTGTATGTCACCTTTTTTTCATAAAATTATCTTAAAAGATAACACAAAACTTAATTTGTCTCTTAGTCAGACTTTCTTATTAGCTCTATCTTTATTTTTCCTTGTTTTTTTGCTTTAAGTTTAAATTACACAATTTCTATATAGTGTTATGTAGTGTACTGGTTGCTAATTTCAAACTCTGCACCACTGGTAAAAACAAAAAACAAACAACCAACCAAACAATGGACCTCATTCCAATCTTTTAGTAAAGTCTAAATGTTTGTATAATCCAAACTGAGCTAAAATTTTCCACCAGATTTACAAAACTTTTGGAAATGATAATTATTTTCATAATCGTGTGTATGCTGATCACCTGTTAAAAATCCATGAAAGTTTAAGTGTACAGAGAGCTGGGAACACTAAACAGGGTAAAGGCTGACAAGCAGAAGTGGAAGTTATTTTGACTCAAAATAAACAATGAAAGGAAAGGACAGGTGAAATAAAAGTATAATTCTGAATAGCTTCATTGTTAATATTAATAATAATAAGGGAATGTTTAATTCTGTGTTAGCTGATGTATTTATTTATAGCTAAGGCTATGCACAGCTATTTTATTATAATTGAATGATTAGTTTTATTTTGTCTTAATTTGTGGGATTGTGTTGCTTTGGTATCATATTTTAATCATTTTTAATTAATGTAAATAATAATAAAATAACTGGGTTTTATAATAAAATAAAAATAACTAATTGTTGATTAGACAATAATAATAATAATAATAATAATAATAATAATAATAATAATAATAATAATAATAATAATAACCTTACTTAAAAAAAAAATTCTGTTACAAAATATATATTTTTATATACATGAATGCATATTATGTAATAATATAATAAGAATAATGATTTAAGGATTATATATAGCAATTGTTACTGTTTTAATGTTTTTTTCCCCTCACCTTTTAACTTTCGGTTCTATTATAACAGTTTTGTGTAGCAGTAAGTGTTTACTTAAAAAATACAAAATGGCATATATTGCACCTTCCTTGGTGTGTGTGTGTGTGTGTGTGTGTGTGTGTGTGTGTGTGTGTGTGTGTGTGTGTGTGTGTGCGCGTGTGCGTGTGCGTGTGCGTGTGCGTGTGTGTGTGTGTGTGTGTGCACATGTGCATTTGTGCAGGTTTGGAGCATCACTTACAATTCCTGGCTCACATTTGCCTTGTTGGTGTGGTCCTGCATTATCTGGATGTCAAGGCACCGGCGGGAGTACACCATGATCAGCGCTCCATTTCTTGCTGTTTATTGCACGCTGCTCATGGTGGCTGGCTTTATTAGTGCTTTCCGTCTCCATCACAGTGAACTTTTCCCTGCTCTCCCTAAAGCTGTTCTGATCGATTTTGATCTCTACACTTATCAAACACCCTGTCTTCACCTGGGAGCAAAGGTAAACTACAGTCTAAAGTGCCAGCAAAGAGTGGGTGAAAAAAATATACATTAAAGCAGATTTATATATACATTTGAAAAGAAGACATTAAACAATTACAAAAAATTGAGTTTAAAAAGCAAAATTTAAATTCACATTTGCACAGAATTGCAAACACCACACAATTGTGCTATGCTTTTAATTTGCATTTTCAAGGTATTTTAAAATATTACAAATGGAAATGTCATTTCCAGATGTTATAGTATATTCTAGTTTCAGAATAATATGCCATTATTGTAGCTTATTATATATTTATATTGTCAGAATGTCAGTATTTTGACATTTTAATTATTCCATGATTTCATTCAAGACATTATCTCTTTATTTCGACTTAACACTTTGTTATCGTATGATATTGACTCAAACTACTTAGATGTTTAGTGGACATCAAGACATAATATCAAAGTAATGCCTTGGTGTCACGATTTCGGAGAGATGCAGCCAATCAGACCCAAGTGCAGGATAAAACAGTCCTTGTATTTATTAACTTAAAACAATACAACGTAACTTGGACATGACACTAAACAAAACCACATGACATTAAACAAGCTATAGCACTACACCTGCCAGCACCCCACCTTATGATCTGGCAGGAAAATTGTCCCAGTAGTTCCTGACACTTGGATTAATGCCAATCTTCTTCTTCTTTCGGCTTTTCCCTTCAGGGGTCGCCACAGCGAATTATCTCTCTCCACCCATCCCTATCTTCTGCATCCTCAACACTTGCACCCACTAGCTTCATATCCTCATTTATTACATCCATATACCTCCTCTTTGGCCTTCCTCTTTGTCTCCTGCCTGGCAGCTCCATGTACAACATTCTCCTACCAATATACTCACTCTCCCTCCTCTGAACATGTCCAAACCATCTTAATCTGGCCTCCCTAACTTTGTCCCCCAAACGTCCAACATGAGCTGTCCCTCTGATGTACTCGTTCCTAATCCTGTCCAATCTTGTCACTCCCAAAGAGAACCTCAACATCTTCAGCTCTGCTATCTCTAGCTCTGACTCCTGTCTCTTCCTCAGTGACACTGTCTCTAAACCATACAGCATGGCTGGTCTCACCACTGTCTTGTACACCTTCCCCTTGATTCTCGTTGATATTTTCCTATCACACAGAACTCCCGACGCCTTTCTCCACCCATTCCAACCTGCCTGCACTCGCTTCTTTACCTCTTTCCCACACTCTCCATTATTCTGGACTGTTGACCCCAAGTACACTTGGATTAATGTCAATAGCTTATAAAATAAGAAGTTATCATAAGAGGTTATTAGACATTATTATAAGAGTAGATAAGAATGATTTAAAAGATCAGTCTATATATTGATTTAACATCTTGAAAAAGCAAGTCAGCATCAACATTTTTTGTTTACGTATCATCCTATTAACAAGCCAGTCACTGGAATTATACTTAAAGCGTGCTTTCACATTTGCATGCAGCATTTCATCAGTCTGAATGAAGCTTTGGTGTGTTTAGGCAGGTGAGAACACAGCACTCACACTCAGATGAGGTCCATGACAACCAGTTTGAGGTAGATCTGGTTCAAGAGAAGAAGAAGAGTCATGCTGTGTATAGTGGGTTGCATTCCTTTAGATGCAAGCTGCTAAATTGTGCCTTGAAATGCAAACTGTTTAAGCACACAGCTGCAGTGCCACAGAAATGCAATGTGTTGGATATTTGGTTTGAGATAAAAAATGCTGGACAAAATGTTTGTATGCATTAGGTTTTAATCTCATTAACATTATTTTCTTTCATCTTTAAAGATGATTTATTCATTTAGTTTCTGGATGTTGCTACGACAAAAGTTAATTGAGAAACAAGAAGAGCAACAGCTGAAAGAAGAGAGTCTTCATGAGGCCAAAAGTACAAGTATGTATACAGTTTTGTACATAATTTTACACATTTTATACACCAAATTACATATGAGCCACAGAATGTCACATGACCATGTGTTACTGATCAATTAGACCTGTTTCATGTTACTTGTCACGTACCGGTGGTACCAGGCAAGACGGAGCAGACCCATACGCGGGGATAGACATCAAACAGGGGTTTATTCAAAATAATAACGCTGAATGTTTTTGTCTTTGTTCAGGATTTGTTTTTTGTTATTTTAATGTTTTTGATTACTTCTCAATAACAAAGATCTGCACTTACATCTGCCTCATCCACAATCCCTGACAGACATTAATTATTTATGTAAATAAACACATGAAATAAATGCACTACAAGTACAGACAAATGCATGTCATATCAATAATGCTACGTTCACACATACAGCAACTTGCAGTGACAAAGCAACCAGGGAAGTGACAGTGACCCTTGTAAACTAGATGTGGATGTATTCTTCTCAAGCCTTGCTGGTACTATATGTCTGAAACAGATTTGTGTTTGTGTCCAGGCATAGCTGATAAAATTGAATCCACCAGCATGGTCAATATAATAGGAGCATTTCTTAAAGGCCTTCTGGTGAAGTACTGGATAGTCTGCTGCTGCTCCATGTTTTTTGTCATCAGTTTCTCTGGGAAAGTGGTTGTCTATAAAATCCTTTACATCTGTTTGTTCCTCTTCTGTGTGGTTCTCTACCAGGTGAGTCTTCCTTTACATTTCTTACATGCAAACATTAAGACAAAAATTCTGAACAGACAACCCACTTTAGAGACTTGCATATGGAGTTAGTCAATAATTTTTTTAAGATTTAAGTTAAGGTTTAAGAGCCTACAGTATCTAGGAACAATCCAGATCAAATCATATTCACTCCTGGCTGAGTTTTCCAGTGCTTTGCCATGCTGGCCTGCTAAGTTCCCAGTGTAGCTAATTAGTGCAGTTATTTTACTATTCTAGATCATTTCTACTTGTTGCTTATAAGCAACAAACCCTTAACCTTATCTTTTATATCTGTCTAGGTTTTCTGTATTGCTTTGATTAGTGGTTACTGAGTCATTATATAGATCATGTGGCCTTAGTGTAGGAATAAACTTTAAAGCAGTGGTGAGCTACGAAACCTGTCATAACTTTAAACTGTCAGACTGCAGCACATATTTGTGAATCTGTTGGTCAAATGGCGTCGATTATGTCATAGCAACATGGCTCTGGTTTTCCTTATGTTCATCTGTGTTTCCTTTGGGTTCTCTGATTTTTTTCCCTCCTCTCAAAAAATATGCCAGTAGCTGGATTGGCTAAGATAAATATTTCCTAGCCTTGAATGAGTGTGAGGACGTGTGTGCATGCTGCACTGTGATGGACTAGTGTGATGGCCATGTGATATAGGACAGCAATTACTGAACATGAGCAAGTGAAAGAGCATGGCTTGAACAGTAATAACTGCACCAAGGCAACTCACAGGTGTATTTTAATGCACCTGTGACATTCCACTGTTTTAACCTAATAATAGCCTAATAATACACAGATTAAAAAATGTTAATTCACAAGTGTTATTATTTACAGAGGAAATGGATAATTGTCGATATTGTGAAGTTTTCTGTAAGGAGATTTTTTTATTTTTTATTTTTTTAAATTATGCATCCAGTCTCAGTGCTTTGTAAGAGAGAGAGAGAGAAACAGAAAAGATGTAAGATTTTGTGATTTGTAGTTTCTTGCTAACAAGCTGCAGTGTGTCTTATTAACTTCAAGAAAAAGTGAGAGAACTGCTGTTATAACACAATGATAAAAATGGAGCAAATTATTGTGGATTAAAAAGAATAAAAATGATAATGAAAGATTGAGCCATTATAGGAAAATAATTAACTTTGGGACAGTAACAGCATCACAACACCACTGTCCAATGGGAGCTTCTGACTATGGGGTGTTATGTTACTGTAACAGAACCAGCACTATAATGCTATATTCTCCTATTTAGGTCCGGTATGATGTATGGAGGCAGGTTCTGAAGTACTTCTGGGCTGTGGTGGTCGGTTATTCCATGCTGGTTTTGATTCTAATATACATGTACCAGTTTAAGACTGTTTCAGGCCTGTTTCGTCAAATCATAGGCATGTCAGAAGAGGGGTAAGTGCAACAAGCACACTGTTAACTATAACCCTGTAGTGCAGGATAGTTTCGGTTTACATAAAATTCCAACTTCTAATACATTTCACAATTGAAAAATATGTGACCAAATTATTCATTTCAGGCTTCGTGATCTTGGCCTGGAGCAATTTGACACCGTAGAGTTGTTTGCACAGATTTTACTTCCTGCTGCCTTCCTATTGGCCTGCATCCTACAATTGCACTACTTTAACTGTGATTTTCTCACTCTCACTGACCTACAGAATGTTCCTGTGCATGATGGTACATCAACGTGAGTTAAATATTTCTCTGACCCTCTCTGAAACTTAGACTCTGATTTACTCTGATCCCTAATAGTGTGATCTAATTTGCATGTGCTGTGGGACCTTAAACTTGATAGCCTCATCTACTTTCTTGTCATAGAACATCACCAGAGATAAATAGTGATCATGTTTTGCTTCTGCCCTTTTTTCAATCCAGAGAAGAAGAACTGAGAGAGACACTGAAAATGATATCAGACATGTAAGTCCACAAATCATCATTCTCACTATAGTGTTGGCCAAAAGTTTCTGAACATTTGGATGTTCTTATGTCCTATGGCAGGTTAATCATTATTATTACCACAGACCAAACAAAAATACAAAATATAATCTAAACAAGAAAACATAAGTCTTTATGCAGCTTATCATCTGATTGCTGTCTCACCTGATGGGATTGCATAATAAGTGTTTCAAATACATGTGTGCTTGGAGCTCATACATGCTGGCCTTTTTCCAATTACATTACTAAATTTGATTTAATTTTAAACATTTACAAACTGATGTATACCTTCAGAAGTACAGATGATACTAAAAATAGGGAAGAAAGAAAAATAAAACAGGTGCTATATGTGTGTGTATGTGTATATGGCTGTTACATGTCTTTACCTAGTTTTCAACAGTACCTAATTTACTTAGCACATTGAGATAATATTGCTACCCCTAGTGTGTGTTAGTAGTGTATGCTGTGTTAGGTGTGTGTTAGCAGTCAGTGTTAGGAGTGAGAGTGTGTGTGAGGCTTCACACTGGAAGTTCCAATAACAAGCAAGAAGAACACTAGAATTTAGGAAAGGTTGCCCCCTGGTGGCATGGCAGTGAATTGTCCCTGCTATATGTGACAGTTCTACCTAAAAGTATATATATATACTTATATTATATATATATACTTTTATTATATATATATATATATATATATATATATATAGATTGGTCTGTCTCATGTTACTCATCTGACCATGTGACCAAGCCTGCTCGAAAGTAAAAACCACTCCCTCCTGCCCACGCAACTTTAGCCATTACATTAAAATCACTGACAGGTAAACAATGGCACCTGTAAAGGGGTGGGATATATTAGGCAGTAAGTGAACAGTCAGTTCACAATGTTGGCCTGTGGAAAGCAGGAGAAATACTGCTAATATAAGGATCTAAGTGACTTTGGCAAGGGTTAAATTGCATTGGTTAAACGGCCAGTGTGTCAGGACATCTTCAAAACTGCAGATGCCTTATATCTAGTATATACACACTGACACTGAAGATGGTCAAAATTACATTTTATATGAATGGTTTTATATACACTGATCAGGCATAACATTATGTCCACCTGCCTAATATTGTGTTGGTCCCCCTTTTGCTGCCAAAACAGCCGTGACCTGTCGAGGCATGGACTTCACTAGATCCCTGAAGGTGTGCTGTGGTATCTTGCACCAAGGTGTTAGTAGCAGATCCTTTAAGTCCTCTAAGTTGCAAAGTGGGGCCTGCAAGGATTGGACTTGCTTGTTCAGCACATCCCATAGATGCTTGATTGGATTGAGATCCGGGGAATTTAAAGGCCAAGTCAACACCTCAAACTCATTGTTGTGCTCACCATTTTTGCTTTGTGGCATGGTGCATTATCCTGCTGAAAGAGGCCACAGCCGTCAGTGAATACCATTTCCATGAATGGGCATACATAGTCTGCAACAGTGCAGGTAGGTGGTACGTGTCAAAGTATCATCCACATGGATGGCAGGACCCAAGGTTTCCCAGCATAAACATTGCCCAGAGCATGACACTGCCTCCACCAGCTTGCCTTCTTCCCATAGTGCATCCTAGTGCCCTGTGTTCCCCTGGTAAGCGATGCACACTCACCTGGCCATCCATGTGATGCAAAAGAAAACATGATTCATCAGACCAGATCACCTACTTCCATTGCTCCATGGTCCAGTTCTGATGCTCACGTGCCCACTGTTGGTGCTTTTGGTGGTGCACAGGGATCAGCATGGGCACCTTGATTGGTCTGTGGCTATGCACCCACCATACGCAACAAACTATGCTGGGAGATATCTGGCCCGGAGGTTGTGAAAGGGCACAAACAAGCCATGGGCAAAGCACCACTAGCCCTGTAAGATCTGGGACACAGGAATGGGGGCAAGATCCAGCTTATAGATTATGATCAGGGTGTGCAGAGAGGACTAACCCACCACAGCACAAATATCTTGGAAGGGAATGCCCCTAGCCAGAGTGCTGGACAAGGTGATACCCCTAGTGGAATGAGTCCTAATCCCTAGAGGTGATTGTCACACCATGAAGTCACACCATGCACCTCGTAGGCCTGGGGGGTTTTGCGGTGGAGAATTGCCCATATGCCACTACCACCAACAATGTAGATGCCATTCCTTGGGCCTCAGCACCTGCCTCGACAGGAAGCCTGCTTCTTGATAATGTGCCCTGGAGTGTAAATCGCTCTCAGTGAGAGAAATCTGGTCTCTGACCAGGACAAGATCTGGTGTGCCAACCTGAACAAAGGGCACAAATACAGACTGCTCTGATGATTGATGTAGGGGATGAAAGGTAGCTGCTGAGCTTTGGGAGGAAATATTTCAGCACAAGAAACATGGCCCCCAGCTTCAGGCAATCTGTGTGCCATGATAGACAGGAGCCATCCCAAATGCCATGGGCCACCTAGGACCGCTCCCCAACTCAAGAGGGAGGCTTAGGGACCTAATGCCCCTGAGCACTAACTGGCCATAAGCACTAGCTGGCTGCACTGGATTTACATGGGGGAGAGTTTGGGCTGCAATGCTAGTCTTCTTTTCCTGCCTCAGCAGACCAGGCTAGGGCTGGTGGCTACTGTTTAATGTCTCTAGCTCCTTGTTGCAGTGAGAGAAGAATTGGCGGTGTAGCCGAACAGGCCCTTGGGAGAAATCGGGGCATCTAAAAGACAGGTTTGTCATTTTCTTTTATTTCTGTCAGATTAAGCCACGAATGCTTCTAAGCTGTGCCAAAAAAATGCAGCCATTTCTGATTCGAGGGCCAAATCTGTGGCTTGGAAGAGTTTGAACCTCGCTTCTGAGTTGAGCCTCTCTCTGCAGACAAGCTCCTTTAGCAGATCTGCCTGGTACCCTTGCAAAACGTCATTGTGTGCAGTGCCTCACCAACTTGACCTGATGCCATGTAGGCTTAGCCTATGAGAGCTGACAAGGCCAAACAAAGTTTGTTGGGATGGGAGCACAGGCTTTCACCATGCGGCCAATAAAGGGGATAGATAGCTTGCAAGCATCTCTTTGACCCTAGGCTCCACTGCATACCCGTGTTCATCTAGGCACAAAATGGCTGAATTTTTAGAAGTGGCCGGCATGTATTATTCCACCACCTTAACACCTCAGTGTGGAGGTCTGAAAAAATTGGGAGACTCTTGTGTTAGATAGTGGTTGTCAAGCTTAGCATGGACAATAGAGCCCAATGCAGACAACATTATATTCACAAGCAGTTTTGGAGAAATCACAGAGTGAGCTCCAAAGCTGTAGCTGGGAAATCTGAGTCGGCAGAGATGACAAGAGAATAGGTATCACCTCTCTCTTGTTCTGCCTTTCATTTTCTTGTTCGACTTGCAAGTCCCATGAACTAAGTCAGTGTGCTGCCTTAGCAGACACAGGACCTGATCCATGAGGCATGGGTGCTGGGCTGGAGAAAACAGTCAAGTTTGAGAGGAGCTTATTGAGAGGAACAATCTTGCAGTGTATGCAGCAGGTTCCCTGGAGCAACAAAGGCAAAGAAGCTGGAGGGATGTGTAAAGTGGTGGCTTAGTGGCATTGGACTACTGATTAGAAGGTTGTGAGTTCGAATCCCAGGACCACCAACCTGCCACTCTTATCTAGAGTGACCACCAAAGTCACTCTAGATAAGGGCGCCTACAAAATGCCATAAGGTAAATGTCCTTTCATGGTCTTGCTAGGTGCTCTGCTTCATCACATGAACTACAAAAGTTAATCAAATTTTTTTCACACAGAGTTTCAGACACAGCTTCTGTAAAGAAGCTTTTCCATAGTGTGAGCTATGAGGCAGTGTCGAGTTCCCGCAAAAGGGAACTGAACTGTTATCATTCATAGATAAAAGCCAGTTATTCTGTATCTGGGTAAAACTGTTGGGCAAATGTTTTCCTCCTGTTTCCTCCTGTTTCCTGGAATATTGTGCTTGCTTAGAAAATAATTTTTTTTCTTTTCTTTATTTATTTCAGGATAAAAGAATACATTGAAAAATTACAAAACCGGTAAATCTGTTTTATTTTTAAATGCTAAGTTTGTAATATTTGTAATATCATAAAATATCCTGACTGCATGCTCTGTGGTAGGCTGGTTAAGGAGCAGTTAAGTGCAGAGGGAGATGATCTGTTGGGTAGCTTAGAACTCAATTCCACATCAGTTAAGGATGATGAAGAAGAAACAGAAGAAAAAGGTAAGAATTTCGATGGCTTTTACCAGAGTTTTCCAGAGATACTTTTGTAAAATTCTAAATAATGCACTTTGATTTAACACTATGAAAGACTAGTCGACTAACACTCAATGAAAGCAGTGAATGCTCATACATATGTGTCTGTGTATTTTAGAATCAACAATGAACAAATGGTTTTTAATGGTGGATCGGATAAGCTTGTTCACGTTACATGCTCTGCTGTGGCTGGGTAAGGGTCAGGAGTATTGCTGGAGATTGCTAGAGCTCCATAGCCTCAAACTTGTTGCTGCAGGTATCGTCTGGGTTAGCCTAAAAGAGGTAAGACACACACACACACACACACACACACACACCCACACCCCCCCCCCCCCCCCCACACACACACACACAAACTCCTAGCCACACCCCAACTTGATGTTTTAAATATGAATTTTACTGTTCAGTAAGATTTAAAGGATGTAAGCATGTAATATGTAAATGGCCAAATCTTGAATTAATGTCCTGTAGCTATGATGGAATAAATTCAGAAGCACAGTTTTGCAGTCATTAATTAAAGGCAAAATCACAGGGGCTACAAAATGATTTGTCCTGTCATGAAGAAGCGAAGCAGATCAAAACACAATCAGAAAACAAAATCCAGGCAGATTCAATGATCCGCAAGAGCAACAATTCTCTAGCAGTGAGAAATACCACTACCATTCCATAATTGCATATTATTCAATTACTTTCTGTGGTTTCCAGTCCTGAATTATTGTCATTTTACTGTGTTCATGCTGGCAGAAGTTTTTCAATGTGTCACACAAATTGCTCTGTGCTTTTTGCTGTGTAGGCTAGTTTGTTTCTTTTTAGTACCTTTTAATGCAAATAACTCTGTTTGATTCTTGTCTTTTTTGTTGACAGTTTGTCAATCACTCTGTGTTAGGATTCTTGCTTGACCTTCACTAAACTATGGATCCTGGACCAGTTTATTGCCTTTGATTGTTGCTTATTGAACTGTGAAAGCTCATGTTGACTTAGTGGTTAGCACTTTTGCCTCACACCTCTACCACTGAGTGTTAGTTCCATGAATCTACCTTGTGCTTATGGTGTTTGCATGTTCTCCCCATGCTTTTGGGGTTTGCTCTCGGTACTTTGGTTTCAGTTCGGTAACTTCTGGCTTTCAAAAACTTTTATCCTATTTTAAGCAGTAAGTTTGTTTCTCTCTTTGTTATTCAGGTGTCTCTGATGAATTTTGTATTCCTGGCATCATGGACATTAGCTGTCCCATATGCAAGACTCCGGCCAATGGCCTCCACTGTGTCCTCTGTCTGGGCATGCGTGATGATTGTGTGTAAAATGATGTATCAGTTGAAATTCATCAAACCAGCTGAGTTTTCTGTTAACTGCACTACTGTGAGTACTGCATCACTGTGAGCCTGCTCCAGGCTTAATTCACACCAATATTACAGTACTAGAGTACTGTAAATAATGACAAATACAGCAATAAAAGAATTTCAACCTTTTAGTTCTATAAATTTTGCATGCTTTGATTTTGTAAAATTAAACATACTTGATTGTTTCTTTTAAGGCTATGCTGATTTCTAATCAGAGCTGGTACAATGGGAATGTGGAACAGCTTTTGCAGAAATCTCTTTTGTATATTGAACCTGTGGATCCATCTATGTGGGTTGGCAGTTTGAGAAAATGTGGGCATGCCATTCTGCCTTGCCTACAGGTATGCTGCTCTGGTGCTAATCAAATGTGGTAACATAAACTACCAACATGAAGCAAAACACAACCACTTATTTATAGCCATGAACAAATCATAAAAAACATTAAAAGGTAACTGTTATCATAGTTCAATGATTGATTAGTTGCTTATCAAAGCAGTGACATTTATGTAACTGCACTTTCACATACTTTACTTAAATACCCTTGTATTTTCACTCATCATGTATTAGCTTGCACTACTTATTCAGAACACAAGTATAAATTTACTGAGCACTAGGAACACATGTACACCTAGTGTCATACAGATATCATACAGATACAGCCAGCAGGTTAATGATCACAAAATATGAATTTTACTATGGTATGATTGGTGGTGTCAGATTTATTAATATTTCAGAAACTGCTGATCTCCTGGGATTTTCACACACACACAGCAGTCTCTAGAGTTTACACAGAAGATAGGACCACACTATGTTCTATGTCAGCCAAGAAGAGGAATCTTAGACTATTTTGGGCGCAGACTACTAAATAGTCTGATGTTTTTATATATTTTAATGTTTTTTTGTATCCTTTCTGTTGGCTTGAACTAATCTGGCCATTTGACTCTGACCTTACCTTTCTCATGAACAAGGCATTTCCACCAGCAGAACTAGCAACCACTTGATTTTTTACCATTTTTTGCAGCATTCTGTGTAAACTCTAAAGACTTTTGCATGTGAAAATCCTAAGAGATCAGCAGTTTTTGAAATACTCCAGTTTGCCTGGCATCAGAAACAATGGCACATTTATAGTCACACAGATCCCATTTTTCCCCTTTCTGATGTTTGATGTGGATATTACCTGAAGTTCTATTATCTAATTTGGTATCTGCATGATTGGCTGTATGCTGCCATACGATTGGATGATTAGATAGCTGCATGAATAAGTAGGTGTATAGATGTTCCCATGTGATCAATGAGTAAATAAAATGTATGACCTTGTCATGCTATTCTTATACTGTGTGAATGTGTCTGCAGAATCATTTACTAATACTGGGCCTCCTTGTGTTTGACGTGACTGTCCATCGGCACCAGTTCTACCATTGTCTCCATTTAAACATAAAACCACCTCTCAAAGGCACTATTTTTAACAATGTAACATGGCAGCACCTGGATCAAGGCATTCTGCCCTGCCTCAAATACTTCTGCAATTATTTCTTCTACAAGTTTGGCCTTGAGGTAGAGCATAATGTTTATGTGACACTACATTTTTATCTTAATAGTTCTATAAGCATTGCTGTTGAGGTGAGGTTTTTAATCTGTAACTCACATATTTCTGTACAAGATATCATTTGTAGTGGCAGTGAATGTGATTGGCCAGAGGATGGATTTCTATGCCCTTCTGCACTCCTTTGCACTGATCGCAGTTTTGGGACGTCGCCGGAGGAAGGCTATTGGTGAAGTTTGGCCCAGATACTGCTGCTTTACTGCCAGCCTAATGGTTCTCCAGTATTTGCTCTGTATCGGGGTGCCTCCTGCTATCTGTATTGGTATGCCAAATAATAATTATTAAGAAGCCACATTCTTTAATGCACAGTACAGTACAATTGCAGAATGACGTTTCAGGTAATCAAACAGTAATCATGTAATAAAGAAAAAATAATGTATACATACAGTAAATATATCATTTGATAAAATGCTCTTTGCACTGTAAAACATGATACCCCCATTAATTTATGTAAATTCTAACAGACAAGACAAGTTTTGACTATTAAAATAATGTTTATAATTTTTTTTAATGCAGCACATGAACATTTGTTTCCAAATTGATCCATCTTGAAACATCTTACATTGTATAACATATTGACAATAATTTATCCATTGTGCTGCAGATTATCCTTGGAGGAAAGGCTCTAAGGCTCTCAGCTCCAATCAAATAAAGTGGTTGTATTTGCCAGATTTTGCCATGCAGCCTAACCCCACATTCATATTTTGTGAGTCTGTTTATACACACAGTGTATTAGTTTTCTTACTCACATCAAACATTCTTGGGCTTATTATTAACTCTGGATTATTCACTTTCACTGTGGTTATCATTCTTTTTGCTTTATATTCTCTTTGTAGATGACTTCTTGCTGTTGATGGCAGCCTCTCTGCAGTGGGAGGTGTTTGAAGAAGAGAATAAGGCATCTGTGAGACTCGTGGCAGGCGACAATGTGGAGATCAGCAGAACCCTAGACTCTCGCTCTCTTAACCACTACACAGCAGTTGGCAATTTTCTGCATTGCCGGTGTGTATATGTGTCTGACAAGATGGATACTTCTGGAGCTTTGTGATATTGCTACTATGCAGCTAATTCAAGACCTTTTATTTATTTGTTTATTTTTTAATCAAAGACAATTATAGTAACTTCTTTATTATGTCATGCCTTTCCTTTTCCAGGGCTCAATGGTTTTAAACTGCGCTACACTGATATTATTAACAACTATTGTCCTGCGCTTCGTTGTTGTTGTTGTTGTTGTTGTTCTTTTGGCTGCTCCCTTTTTGGGGTTGCTACAGCAGATCATTTAATCTGCACATTTCAATTTGGCACAGGTTTGTACACCGGAAGCCCTTCCTGATGCAACCCTCCCATTTTATCCAGGGTTGGGACCGGCACTGAGAGTTAACTCTTGCCAATACAGTTAAAATTTACTTATATTTTCTTCATATTCTGTATATCTGTAAGTTTTCTAGTTACATATGAAGCAGATTTTTGCTGTTCGGAACAATTAATTAGGTTAGACTGCAATGATTAGATTGAATAGGATCTGTTCCTGCGATCAATAGTTGATGATGATGATGATGATGATGATGATGATGATGATCATGAAGGCCTTCAAGGAGTGTTGTATTAAATTACTACTGAGTAAAACAAACATCAAATGTGGATGAAACTGTGTATGATTGTAGAAAACATATTGTTTGGAGCATACAAGAAATACTTGACATCCATTTTGTGTGTTCTGGTCACTTCATTATGTATAAAATAATTAATGGCATTGCTTTCAGTTTTTTTTGTTAAGTTAGACACATTTGTAGGTGATTGTGTTTTTCTATATGTTTGGTTGAAGATCTGTTGTCATTATTGCTGGTCATATTGTTCTTTAATAAACCAAAATGTGCATTATTTTGTCTGTGTGTGTGTGTGTGTGTGTGTGTGTGTGTGTGTGTGTGTGTGTTTTCAGGTCATATCTTGACATGGCAAAGGTCTTTGTATTCAGTTACTTCTTCTGGTTGGTTTTATGCCTAGTTTTCATCACTGGCACAACACGTATCAACATATTCTGCCTGGGCTATCTGGTGGCCTGCTTCTATTTTATGCTTTTTGGAGACACAGTGCTGCTACAGCCTGTGTGCTACATACTCAGACTGTGGGACTGCCTTATTGCCTACACCTGTGTGGTGATTTGCCTGAAGAATTTTATCTCTGTAAGTATGTATGCAAATAATAATTAAATTTGACCATCAAAATGAGAAAAAAAAATGATTCTTTCTAATTGGGGAAACATATAAATTATTTTTACATACAAGTAATTACAAACATAATTTAATAGATTTGATTATAAAAATGTCATCATAAAGATAGTTTAGTAGTATTTAATAATAGTCTTTCTGTTTACTGTCTTAAGTTATATAATGCAACTTAAGTTGCATTATATTATATTATGTCGTCTATGTTTCTGTGCTTTGATTGTCCACTCAGTTAATTCACTCTTCTTGTGTGTGTGTGTGTGTGTGTGTGTGTGTGTGTGTGTGTATGAGTCTAGCTGGGATCCTGTGCTTATCTGGACAGTCTTTTAAAGAAAGCCTGTTGGCTCATCCAGGCATTCAGTATGTTCTGTACTATCAAAGGCTATGATGTCCGTAAGTAAATATGAACCTTTTCTTGGCCTGCATACTTTAAAAAAGCACAAGATGTAGATAGTAATAAATAGAGCTTTGTGTGTTTATATAGTATATATTTACATATATGCTACATTTAGATGTAACAAAACACAAGAGCACAGTACACAAGAGCTCAAGTTTATGTATATAATGTGTGCACTGTAAATTAGTAAAGAGTTATCGCCATATTTGTTCATAATTGAAATGGTGCCTTAAGTTAACATATTTGGTAACAGTTCTTCATATACAAATTTTCAGGCTTTGCTTATTCTTTCATGTACTCTCATTACATGTTCACCTGATGTTCACAGCTGTTTAGATCAGTCTTGCAATTTTTGCATTGGTTTGATAGTTTATTTAAAGTCTGGTACAGATGATTAGTAGTAGTCTGAATGCATCTGAGTGAATGCATATTTTTTGAAATTATCCTTAAATAATTTTTGTTTCAAGGATTTTACTTAAAATCTCTTTATGATATGAAAAACAAATGATTAGAAATCCATGTCCATAACACTTTAAGACAAAGATTTTCTGTATGTATATGAATATTTGGATGTGTGCATGTCTATATATATTCTCTATGTGTCTGTGCATGTAGCTCAGCCTAAGGATGACTGCGAGCTGCCAGTTGGAGAGGCTGGTATTGTGTGGGATGCAGTTTGTTTTACTGTGCTACTGGCTCAAAGGAGAATATTTCTCAGTTACTACTTCTTGTATGTTGTATCTGACCTTAAAGCTGCTAAGATCCTTGCCTCCAGGTAAAAAACTAACTGACACGGTCTTCTGAACATATAGGATTATATTTTTTCTGTACATTTGATTTATAAAAGACACAAGACGTAGTAGTTCAATTAATATGCTGATTGTATGACTGTTGCTATATTGGTTGCTGTATATGTAAAATATACTCTGTTATTCTGTATATGTAAAATATTACTCTGTTCAAGAGGTGCAGAACTATTTGAAGCCAAAGTAAAGAAACGTGTGGCAGCTAGACTGGAATTGGAGAAGAAATCTGTGGAGCTTCTGAAAAAACAGTATGTGTGTGTATGTGTGTGTGTGCATGTGTGTGTGCATGTGTGTGTGCGTGTGTGTGTGCGTGTGTGTGTGCGTGTGTGTGTGCGTGTGTGTGTGCGTGTGTGTGTGCGTGTGTGTGTGCGTGTGTGTGTGCGTGTGTGTGTATTACTTCTTGCCAAAGGAGAAAAAGTTCTGTATGTCAGCCTCCATGGAAACTTGCTCACAAATTTGGAGGCACATGATGTCTATGATGTTATTGTATGCTGTAGTATTAAGAGGCAAAAAATTGTTTCAGCATGACAATGCCCCTGTGCACAAAGCAAGGTCCATATAGATATGGTTGGCCAAGGACGGTTTGGAAGAACTCAAGTCATTTGCATTCAAGTATCCTGACCTCAACCCCACTGAACACCTTTGGGAAGAACTGGAATGCCAACAGCACTGGTACTGGAATAGGCAAATCCTCACAGAAACAATCCAAAATATTTCCAAATTTATCTTTTCTGAAATGTTGGCAAGTCTTCTCACAAAAGTAGAGGCTAATATAGCACCTGGGTAGTAGGGGTGGAGGTTCAACTTAAAAGCCCATTTCACAGTTATTCTACTATGTGTGGTACAATGGTGTCTAAACTTTTTTCTTTCTAGGATGGAGAAAATCAAGTCAAAACAAAAGAATCAACCAGAACAGGCTGCTACATCACTGGACATAAAAGGGCCTGGACAAAAAAGTGATGCAGAGGAAAAAGGTAATCAGATTTAAGTGTCTGTGCACTAACTGTCTTGTAGCTGATCCTGTTTAATTTTTCAAGTGATTGTTTCCTGGGATAATTAGTCATCATTAATGTGACCCCAGGTGGGTTGCTTATAATCGGTTTTAGCTCTGTCATATCCATCCACTTGCTTGCCTTGCTGAAAAGATGAGGGAGTGAATTCAAACATCCATTATTTTTCAACTTTCTCAGACTCTTGGTGGATTCGGATGAAAGACATGAGCACTGCCCTAATCCTTTAGTACTTTTAATAAACACTTGCAGAGTCTTGCTATATCTGAAGCATGATACTGAGAGCAAAATGGCAATACAGCTGACAGGGAGGAAGCTTGGTTGTTCAGCACCTCCAAGAAAAAAACAGACGCAACCATTACTGCTGAATGCACATTACTGTCCTCTGACTCTGCATTGTTGCCTCATGTGAAGCAAAAATGGAGACATAGTGATTGAGCCCTCTTGTAAAAAAAAAAGTTGGTTCCATTGTTGTGGTATTGCAGCAGGAAGAGAGAAAAGCAAATGACTTGGCTGTTTAGCACTTATATATTAAAAGAACAGAAGTGCGTACTACAAGAACAGTTTTCTTATTTGCTGTTACTAATCTCTTGGAGGGTGCTGCAGTTCACTATAAGAGTATTTTGGGAATCAAAACATAATGCAGTAATGCATTATGACCAGGAATTAAGGCTGATTTAGCAAAACTAAAGCTGGATCCTCCATCTGACAGAGCTAAACAAATGCCTAACCCGATTTGTGATGCTAAGCCGAAACTCTGACTGTTTTATTAAAGAGTTGCAGTAGCAAAAGCAAAAAATTATGGTTGAGATCTATGCCACTGATACAGACACTAGTGGCAACAAGTGGTGGTTTAAAAAAACAATTTTAGAACTTAAGAAAAGTACCCAACTGCTTGGCCTGTTTAGGAACATTATTTTATGACACTTTTCTTGGTCAGTACATATTTCCATATTAAAATGTTTGACATAATGTACTAGTGTGGATCATGGTCATGTTTTGCAAGCTCTGGAAGTGGGCAAATGCACACAGTTTCTGCTCTAAAGGTATCTGGACTGATGCAACAGTTGCATAGCAGGCCCATGACCAAGGACCAACCTGCTGCACAATTTGATTTACAGAAATTGCCATGGATGTTGCAGTATTGGCCAAAATATAATAATAATAATAATAATAATAATAATAATAATAATAATAATAATAATAATAATAATAATAATAATAATAATAATAATAATAATAATAATAATAATAATAATAGGTGGCATAGTGGTTAGCACGTTTGCCTCACACCTCCAGCATCCTGGGTTCGAGTCTCAATAATAATAATAATAATAATAATAATAATAATAATAAGATGTTCAGTCTGTGTGTGGAGTTTGCATCTTCTCCCTGTGCTTGGTGGGTTTCCTCCCACAGTCCAAAGACATGCTTCTAGGCTGATTGGAGTCTCTAAATTGCCCATAGTGTGTGATTCCGTTAGCGAATGAGTGTGTGCCCTGTGATGGGTTGGTGCTCCGTCCAAGGTGTATCCTGCCTTGGTGCCCGATGACACCTGAAATGGCACAGGCTCCCTGTGACCCAATGGTAGATCGGATAAGCGGTACAGACAATTGAATGGAATGGGAATAATAAGGCAAAGCTTTTTCGACTGCTCCATCTGTTATGAATTAAACTGTTTTGAAGGACATCCAATAGACTATGCAATTAGTCTTGCTAATAGACTGATAGCCCGTCAAACAGAACATGATTTTGCCTGTTATGTTATTGTTAAGCTCTGTATACACCTTAACTGTCAGGCTGGGCCTGCTGTCCCAAATACATGGATTGCTGTGATATAGCAGACAAACCTTGAAAGTCTAGGTCTGGTCTCTTGGAGTTATCCCAGGATCCTTGTGCAAATCATTGCAAGTGATTAGACACACTTATTAGTGCATAAACCCATCTACATGGTGAGTGTATTAAAATAAGTGCAATGTTTTCTCATGTTATATGAAACCCTAAATGTGATGCCATTATTTAACACATTATCTAGAAGGTGGTTCTGTTGCGGGATGTAGACTCGGTTCTAAGTATTTTGTACGGCTTGCTATTTAAACCAATAACTGATAGAGAAAATTGCTGGTGCTTACGACTTTTTTTATTGGCAGTCAGCTGATTTGAGTTGTCTGCAGTGTTTGTTTTGGGGAACAGAATTCAACTATTCCAGCATTTACTTTACAAAATATGAATAAACCTGTCACCTTCTGCAGTGGTGCCCAGGCCAACCCTGAGTTCAGTGGGCTCTCCACTATAATGTAGAAGTGATAGCCAGCTGATCAGCAGTTTGTGTGGGTAAAGATGCATTAAAAAGCAGCTCCACTGTCTAAAGAGGGTTCAGACCATTGGGTAAAGGAAATACTTGCACAAGCATACTTAAACATGTCAAGGGGGTGCATAGATTTATTAAATGCCTTTCAATGAGTGAGAAGAACTGGATGATCACCAGTACACATTGGCTGCTTCAGCTAACTGCAGTGGCTAGAGAAGGAACATGACATAGCAAGGACCATTTATAGGTTCCCTATGGTACAGCATATGGTCAAATGTAAGTGTTCACCCATATATGGGCCTTTCCCAGTTGCCGCAAAGTTTGACGTACACTACAATTGTATAGGATCACCTTGTATGCTGTAGCATTTCTAATTTGCTTTAGTGGAACTAAGGGGTCCAAACCTATACCAGCATCACAGTGCTCATGTGCACAAAGTGCAAAGCATTCCCAGAGGAATATAGAGTAATAAGTCTGGAACAGAATATTCAACCAGCAGATACAGGGATAATGGTCAGGTGTCTAAATACTTTTGGACATATAGTATATCTGGAGCCATCAATTCCATTAACACACATTGAACCCACTCTGACAATCTTACATTTAGCCAAAAAACACTGTAACATGCATGACCTTCCATTTTCTAGAAGAAAGCGATCATACAGAATGGTGGAAACCATGGACCTCTCGTCCCTCTGGTGAGTAAACATATTTATCTTTAAAACCTTTAGGCATACCAGCTCATAATTTCAAATCATTTTAATAATAATGATCCTGTATTACAATTATAAAATAGAACAAATGGAATCATGCATTAGCCAAGAAAAGTGTTAAAAACACTTTAACATATATTTGCGGGGGGGGGGGGGGGGGGGGGGACGGTGGCTTGGTGGTTAGCATGTTTGCCTCACAAAGGAGAACAAGGAGAAAATCTATTTAGAATTTTGGATTTCAAATTGGGGACTCTGGAGTTGTGAGGTGGCAATGCTACTTACCTGCTGTGCCACTGTGCAGCGCTTGTTTTGCATGTCACTGGTGTAACTATAAGAGTATGGTTAGAAGTTCAAGTGATCAAAATGTAATCTATATTTCAAAGTCTCAGACAATTCATATTCCCTCTACAAGTAAGTATTTCAGTGATACAATGTGTGTGTGTGTGTGTGTGTGTGTGTGTGTGTGTGTGTGTGTGTGTGTGTGTTATTTTGAAGTCTGGGACTCCTGTGGGTATCGCCTCTTTGAAAGTGACAGTGAAGAAGAGGAGGGTGAAGTGGAAAGCAAGACAGAAGAAGAATCTGTGCCAAAAAAGAAATCTGCCCTTCAGGTTTGAAATATCACTATAAAACAAAAGTAGACATCTGAGAAGACCACACACAAATGTGTGTTACCCAGAGATTTCGCTCATTTTGCCTTCACAGTTGGCTTATGAGGCATGGGTAGCAGGGTCCAAGGCTGCTCTTAAGACCCATAAGAGGGAGGAGGTTCAACTGATAAAAGAAGAGAAGAGGGAACTGTGCAATGAACAGAGTACTTTCACATAAACACATCTACAATGCAATTTTCACATACGATTTTTATATGTATCATATTTTATCATATGTTTATCTCCCCCTGGTGAGAGTGATCTAATCCTTTAAATTGAAAAGTTGAAAGTTGAAAATTCACTTTTATAATTTATTCTTTAAAATATTATAGGGTTTATCATTGCATTATGCTGTATTGTGCCTTTATTATGCAGCAAGCTAAACCCTAAATAAAAGTATGAAAATGTATTGGTGATATGAACAGGCATAGAAAGCTTCAAGTCGAGTGATGAGGAGTTGGAAGAGTCTGAACTTGAGCCAAAGGAGGAAGAGAAAGGTAACATTGTCTTCGGCTCATCAATACTTTCTTTGAGATGAAATGTTGTGTTCAGGCATAAAACTTTATGCAACTTATGCAGATTTGACCCCATTTGCAAAGTTTTCCTTGAGCTGTGTCATATTTCAATTACAGGAGTATAAGGACTTTGGAATTCAAATACACAGATTAGCCATAACATTAAAATAACCTAATATTATGACTACTATGTTTACGTACTTTTCTATCATAGCCATCATTAACATTTTTACACAGTAGCTCTTCTGTTGGATTGGGCCAGACAGGCTAGTCTTCACTCCCTGCACAACAATGAGCCTTGGGTGCCAATGACCCTATCTTTAATTCTTGGGTTGTCCTTCCATGGACCACTTTTTGTGTGTACTAATTATTGCATACTAGGAACACCCCACAAAACCTGTTGTTTTGGAGATGCTCTGACCCAGTCATCTAGCTATCACTATTTGTCTCTTGGCAAAGTCACTTAGAACCTTACACTTGCCCATTTTTCCTGCTCCCAATACATCAACTTTGAGAAATGACTGCTGTCTACCCCTTGACAAGTGCCATTGTAACAACATAATCACTGTGTCATTGTAATAACATAATCAACACCTACCAGTAGTTTAATGTTATGGCTAATTGGTGTACATATGAAAGCAATAAAGAATTGTTATTATAATGTCTGGGTGCACAAACCAGATTCTTTTAAAGGATATGCCTGTAAAATATTCTCTCATTTTCATCTTGCAGCTAAACTATCTGAACGGATTATTGACGGTTTGAAGTTTAGCTTGGTCTTCATTCGGTCACTTATTGATGATATAACAACGGGTTTGAACTCATTCTGTAAGGACAATTTGGACATCTCGAAGGTGTTGCGTTTGGAAAGGGCACTGCTAAGCCAGCAACAGAACAAGGTATATGATTAGCATAGTTTTTACACAATATATTAATCTAAAATAAATAAAATACAAGTATACTTTTTTATCATTGCTTGAAATTTATATAGACAGCTCTTCTGTAACACACTTTGTATATCAGTAATCTCATAGCACTATCCACCTTCTTCATTTTCTTTTTTTTTTTTTCCCTCTTTGTCTGCGTTTAGGGTAAAGATGTGTCCCATGAAAGTATTCATGAATTTTACCAGAACTGCCTGTCAAGACAGAACACACAAACACTGTTGGATGAGGAGATAATTACAAATGCCAGCTCACCACCACCATTGCCTATCACATCTCATGGCTATGCTCAACTAAGGAGTACCAACTCCAAACTCTCCTGGAACAGCAGTATGTCCAGGTGACTGTGTCCTAAATAAAACAATAATTAACTGCATTGTCTGCTTCTTACCTGCCCATTAGGGATGTAAACAAATTATTCAGACTGAACTAATAAACAAATAAGTACAGCTATGAATTAGATGTGTGTGTCAGAAACCACTAGGACAGTTCCCTGCCAGTCCACCGGAGGGGGTGCTGGCAGGTGAATCGGCGGCGCCTGCTTTGTCGTTTGTTTTCCCCATGTACTTTGTGCCACGCCCCTCCCTATTCTGCCTTCCCGCCTTGTCACCTGTTCCCCATTTACCCTGATGAGCCCTTGTGTGCCTGTCCTTGCCAGTCATTGTTTGTTTGCTCATTTGTTTCCATGTTTGTACGTTTGTTGGTCCGTATGATGGACCATTCATGTTTTGTGTATCATGTTTAGTTTTGTATTACATTTCGTTTTAGTCTTGTCTTACCCCTGTTAATAAAGCAGCTCTTCATTTAATCCCACGGACATCCGGGTTCAAGCCCCGCAAGGTGTGGGCAGCCCGGATGTTACAGTGTGTGCATAGTGAGTGTCATCCTGCAGGATGAAACAAAAACTGTTGCACAACTTTAAGGTTTTTACTATCATGCCTTGAATGGAATAAGTATGGAGTTTAAGGGCAGGACTGTCAGGATTTAGCAAAATTTCCAACTTAAACCATACAAAAAGATTTCAGACCTGTGATTTCATACTGAAAGGGGAACTTCAATTGTTACATTGTTGCATTTTCACATTGGCTTGGTTTACTCTTATAATGGTCATCCATCTTCTTAATGGTCATCCATCAGTATGCATAGGCAGCAGGTCCACAAGCTTATTGTGGCTTTCTTTTTAGCTGTAATCATTATGATTTATCAGTCTGAGTGGGATTTGAGGTTTCATTGGGATAACATAATTTTCATTCACCTTCAGGGAAGAGCCATTATACCAAACACACTATGTAATGCAATTCCCATCATGCATTACTATACTGGTTAGTTTGTTGATCCCTTGGGTCGGATTGCTTTCTTACCACAAGTGAACCATTCTAGAGTTTGTCTGTAATTGTTTTGGTGGGGATTTATTGTAAACATCATTGTAATGAAATGGAAAAACACACAACTAGGACAACACACAAATAGAACTTGGACAATTTCAATACCCACTTCCTCAACTGGATATTGCACAGCACATATTGAATACAGAACATTACACTAAAATTACACACAACTGCACACATCTGCAGTTTTTGTTCATAATAGTCATATTGTTTTGCCACTGATTTTTTTAAATATCGTACAGTATTTGTATATTTTTGAAATATTGTTCCCCCTTTCTATATAATTACATTCTATTTTCCTTATAACTCTTTAACTCTATAACTCTGTTTTTATTTTATTTTAGTTCTATTTCTATGACACTGACATTCGAAAAAGCATTTCATGGCATGTAGTATGTGTGAATGGTTGTGTGTGTGACCACTGAAAATTTTATTTGAATGTAAAAGGACCATATTTTGACAAACAGCAGTACTATGTCCCAGCTATTTCGTTGCTAAACTTTCTGATCTTTTTGGAATGTACATTAACAAACCCCGAAACTCAAGTAAATTGAATAAAATATTATTGGATGGCTGATAATTATAAACAACAGTTCCCAAATTTGGAAAATATATCATAGAAACATAGTTAGCACCAGTGACATTTCTTGAGTGTAATCAATACTGGGGCACAGGATCCTTATGAATTTTACAGAGGTTCTTCAAGAGGGAATTTTTAGGGGGTTCTGGGGAAGTTTCCTTTCCTCAGTCCTCAGGTAAAATCTCATATGATGAATTATTGCCTGACTGCAAGTAAATTGAAGAAAAAAGAAGGGAAGAGGAGCAAAGTGATATTTAGGCTTCAACTGGCTGTACAATCAGACTTGTTTTAAATAATTCAAATTATGTAAATGATAATGTTAAAGAATAGGAAAGTCTATTTTCAAACAGATTTACTGTAATCTACCTTATCAGACAATGAATTGTCTGCAAAATATTATTGATGCTTGTGCCACAGTAAAAAGGGTCTAGTGGCACTCTTGTTTAGCTCATTACTCAGTCACATTATATAGAAGACAGAAAGCTGGCCAGAAAGTTACACTGGATATCTGGCTCAAGACATCACTTTGGTCAAGATCATGGACAGAAGAAAATAAATAACTCATGATGTTTTATGTTACACAACCTTGATTAAGGATAAGTAAAGTCACACATATTGTATGCATGGTTAAATAAAATAACAGTAATAACATTATCAGTTCCTAATACAGCTAGTAATGTCTCTTTCTGTTTCTTGTTTCTTTCTTAATGTTTTTTCTGTTTCTTTCCTTTTTTTTTTTAGCTGTCAGACCGATGAGACCATGCTAATGTCACGCCAGCCAACTCTCAATGATGATCTTGATGATGCTGCCTCTTTAGTATCACCCAAAGCTGAAGATTCTGAACTATCCACTGAACAGCGACGTTGGAAACTTTGCAGATCGACCAACATAGACATGGTCTCATTTGATCAAGCAGACCTGGAGTAGGATTTACTATTGATACATTCCTAAACTTTTGGGGTTTACATTGTTTAATTAGTCTTATCAGTCATTATTTATCATTTGTTTCCTGAAGCACTGAAGAACCATCTGCTGTAAGGGATGAGGATCAAGAAGCAGAAGACAAAAGGAGTAGTGAATGGCAATATGGGGAAGAGGATGAGAAAGACGAATGGGAGGAAAAGCAAGAAGATGAGCAGATTGAGAAGAAATATGAATTGCTTAAGTCACTGGAGTCTATGGTTATGGAGGTGGAGACCGAGAGTATTTCAGAACCTCAACCACTTACTCAGGAGACCAGAGCTCTCACTGCCAGTGAACTGCTCCTTAACAAGTGAGATCAAACTATTCAAACTATTATATTTGATTATATAAAGTACTATATTTGATTATATAAACTAAATCAAAGTGTTATTTGTCAGGCAGTAGATTCAGATGCAGATGCAGGCAAACAAAAGCTTTATAAGCAAGCTTGCAGAACAAAAACATGAGACAAAAACAAGGTCAAGAACAGGCAAAGCTCACGTGATGTACAAAAAGCATAAACTGGCTTTGTCAAAGAGCTAAGATAAGGTGTATCATGTATCATGTTTATCATGACTAAATATAAGGCTTGGTAATTGATACAAAAATGTAGACTTTGCAATGACTTTGCAACGACTGTGAGTTCTTATATACATTCCTGTGTGTGAAACTGATGATCAGAAATAAGGTGAGTTGTTTGTGAGGTGAATGTGATGGGAACCATAGTTGGACGCATAGACATGACATTGTTAGTGGTAAACTAAGTGTTATAAATTTGGTGTCATTTATTTGCATGTGGCTAGCAGAATGGCTAAAATTGTAATTTTTTTTAAAGATTACATTTATTTTTTTTTATTTTTTTTTTTAGGTCTTTTTTCATGTAACAAATGTTTACATATAGTCCATTAATCAGTTCAAAATTTTATATCCCCTTAATTCTTAATAATGTGTTGTTACCTGTTCATGAGTGTCCAGTTTGTCCTGAGCAGTTAAATTGCCCACAGTTCTTCAGAAAAGTCCTTCAGGTCCTGCATATTCTGTGCTTTTCCAGCATCTTCTGTCCCTTTTCTAACAGAGTCTATATGATTTTGAGATCCATCTTTTCACACTGAGGGACTCATACACAACTATTACAGAAGGTGCAAACAATCACTGGTGCTCAAGAAGACAATATAATAGATAAAATAAAGCTAGAGGATGTAAACGTTTGAACAGGTTGATAAGTATAAATTGTTGTTTTGTTTAAAGATCTTTTTAATTTCTACTTAGTACTGCCCTTTAAAATCAACATAAGATATTTATGTTCCCAGAATGTAAAATAACAATTTACACCAATCAGCATGTTTATGCTGATTGGTGTACAGCCTGTTTTACAAAAGTTTACATCCCATAGCGCTTAATGTATCATGTTGCATTCTTGAGCATCAGTGACATTTTGAACATCTCATTTGAAAAGATGTGAATAATAAAGAAACATGTAGACAGTAACTACAAAAACTATAGTAGTAATATTTAACTCCACTGGAGTTGAGCTAAGAATGTGCATCAGGTGTGCTTTGCTTTTTTTTAATCAATTTATGAAGCCATTATGTTTAAGCACCTATGGGTGCTTAAATGTAAACCAGTTTGCTTGTATTTCAATAACATGCTATGTTTACCAAACTATTAATAACTGAAATCAGCTTCTGAGATGATTAAACAGTCAATTTCAATAAATTTATTATCAACCTCAGATAGTGCATACATACATTCCACCATTTTTTCTTACTGGCACATCCCCTGCTCAGAAACATGGAGCTTTCGAGTTTCCTGCTCGTAATTTTAACTTTGTGGTGATGTTCATGCACATTCAACTTGCAAATACACCAAGATATTTAATGAAAGCTAGTACGAATTTATATCAATTCCACTAAAGAAAGGAAAATCTGTCAGAGCAAAATGTTGGCACAAATCTATTGCCTAGTTGTATTTTTTTCATAGTGTATCAAAAAGCCATTCATGAAATCATACCCAAACCTTAAAAGTATGTTCCAGATCCCAGAAATTGATGAGTCGGATAAGTTCTACCTCTCGATACCGCGGCTCCTGCAGCTCTTCTTTGCCCTCTATAACACCATGGTCTCCCAGTCAGAGATGCTCTGCTACTTCGTCATCATTCTAAACCACATGGTGTCTGCCTCGCTGCTCACACTCTTCCTCCCCATTCTCATCTTCCTCTGGGCTATGCTCTCTGTTCCTCGGCCCACTAAGCGATTCTGGATGACTGCCATCATCTACACTGAGGTCAGTATAAGTTTATGATGTTTCCTGTCACTGGGTTTTATATAGTAATATGGAATGACTCTCAGTGCACAGACCTCAATGATTAAAACAAACAAAGACCTCAATGATTCAAACAAACAAACAAACAAACAAACTAACAAACAAAAAACCCCAAAAAACAATTCATCATAATTTGCCTTCCTACAGTATATACAAATACAAATCAGTGAAGTCACTTGTACTTGATGTAGCTTGGGTTTACTTTGACCTAAAGATAAGATGGCTTTGATATACATTACTACACAAAACCATTTATAATAATTTCATTTAAGTTTCATTTCAACCCTTGTGTGGTGTTGAGTCAAATTGACCTATTTTATTGTTTTTATTTCCACTTTTATTACTGAAAGGGTTTTGCATTAAAAAATCTTGTGCTTTTATTGTTGTTCTCCTGTATGATAAATCAGTTCAAAATAATGAACATTAATTGAATTTTTTTCTAGATTTATATTACGATCTTTATTATATTATATTTTGTTATACAATTTATAGCTGTATCACAACAATGAATGACACTTTTTTAACTTTTTTTTGTTAAATGTAATCTAGTAATTGGAAACATTAATCACAAATCTACGTTGTTTGGGATTGAGATAAAGACAATATGTGTAAAGGACTTTTATGTATTTTTATGTATTTCTTTTTTTTAATTTCTGTACTGCTTCAAAATCTTAATAATGATCTGGGTCAAAAGAGTGAACATAACACAAGGGTTAATTATAAAAGTAATCAAAGAAGGAAGGGGGTTGTGTATGAACATAACTACTTTACTTAAACTTATATTGTGTAATGCTTCATTTTTCTCCTAGTTTCTCTTGTTTTTGTAAATATGCACAGCTGTTAGCAAGGGATCTCATTAGCTGCATCCCAAATGCCAGACTACACGCTATGCACTTACACTATGCACTATGTAATCTACCGTCTAATTTATGCATTTTAGAAGAGCAGTATCTTCTCAGGTAAGGGCTTTTCACACTTGGAATAGTTAATCCAGATAATCAGAATCATGGGGTATCTTATTTAACTTTTCACACTGCTCACACTTTACCTGGGGGTTAAAAATTAATCCTGGCAACAACCATGTTTGGATAAATACAGTGTGTGCCTTTTTAAGTTTGTTGCATAGATAACCAGGCATACATTGATATCCATCCACTAATTTTTCAGTGTCAGTATTTCCCCCCTGCTACAGCTTACACCATGATGTTCAGTGTTTTCCTGCTTCATGGCACTGAAATATGAAGGTAACAGTGCAAAAGCACTGCTAACCATGCTTGGAGGCAAGGTTTCATAACATCTAGTAAAAAAAGCAGTGCTAACCCTGCTTCTAAATTACAAGAGAGTTCCTCTATCTGTGGTTAAAAACTGGATTTAGAACTACAGTAACCCGGAGTTATGTGCAGTGTCAAAAGCCCTGTTAAAGACCAGTCAATTCCACAATCAGTGTTAATTTCGTTAACGAAGACGATGACGAAAAATATTCGTTAATGACCATTTTTTCTGTGACTAAGATGAAACGAGACAAGACAAAACTAATATCTGATGATAAAAACTATGACGAAATTTAAGACATTTCTTTGTTAACTAGACAAGAAGAAGTTGCTTTCAGCTGCTCCCTGTTTGGGGTCGCCACAGCGGACCAACTGGTCCACACAACAATTTGGCAAGTGTTTTACGCCGGATGCCCTTCCTGACGCAACCCCCCCCATTTTTCTGAGTTTGGGACCAGCACTGCATCCAGTGGCTGGGGTTCGAACCCGGGCCTTCCACATGATAGGCGAGAAACCTACCACTGAGCCACCAATGCCCCTTTGTTAACTAGACAAGACTGGACTAAAATGCTTTTTTTAGGAGTATTGGACATTCATAATAAATGATCTTTTTGTATCGGCTAACTGTCTTTAGAAATGTGCGTCCCTGTCACTGGACTGGTTAAGGGGCGTTTGCATCTCAGACAGTTAGCGGGTAGGCTAAATAAACTCCAACTGGCCTGGCGAGCTGCAGTGGCTTTAGCACCTGAAGCTTTAGGAAGAAAACAAAGAACTGATATATGGAAGCATTTCTGTTATAATTCCTCTGAAAAAAAACATTGTGCACTGTCACAGAAAATGGAGAGAAGCCCTGTGGCTATAAAATAGGCGGAAATATACCACGAATCTTAGAGGCATCTGAAGGCATGTCACTCTGCTGTTTATGCAGCTTCTGTCACGGAAAGTCAACTATTTAGTCTTATTTAAGTACTTTTACTTAACGTTAGGTCAGAGTTACTGGTTGTGTCAACAGAGAAATTCGCTAGCAAGTTTTACGTTTTTACGTTTTAGCTTTCTATTTAATAACGTCAGTTAGCTAGCCTTATTCAATTCAATTCAATTCAGTTTTATTTGTATAGCACTTTTGACAAAAAGCATTGTCTCAAAGCAGCTTTACAGAACATAAGAAGCAGCAAACATACAAACAGACAGTTCTAGGTGTTAGACAAAATTATCCCAATTGAGCAAGCCTGAGGTGACTGAGGCGACTGTGGCAAGGAAAAACTCACTTGGATGGTATGAGGAAGAAACCTTGAGGAACCAGACTCAAAGGGGAACCTCATTTGGGTGACGCTGGAGAGTGTGATATGAACAATGTCCTTTCTGCATTTATGTATAGTCAATTGTGTGATGCAGATACAGGATGAGTAGAATGTTATGTGTAAATTAATTAGGAGGTTGTTGTTGTCCACATAGGGTTGGCAGTGTTGCTTTGAATACCCCAGTCCTCACAAAGCAGAAACCGGCTGGAGCTGGTCCATCTCTGGATGCCACTGGAGCTGGCACAATCTCTATATGTCTCGGGATGGGTAGAAGAAGGGAAACAAATGGAAAGTAATTAGCGTAGCTGCTGTTCATAATATTAGCAGGCACTAGATGACAATGTGCATTTAATCAGATGTATTGAAGTAAAAGGCTATCAGATGTATTAAATATATGCCTGGGTAAAGTGATATGTGTTTAGTCTACGTTTAACCTGGGAGACTGTGTCTGAGCCCTGAACACTGTCAGGAAGATTATTCCAAAGTTTAGGAGCTAAATATGAAAACGCTCTACCGCCTTTTGTATTACTGCACAGTTCTGAGCCAGACTTT
Source organism: Hemibagrus guttatus (assembly GCA_033459395.1). Classification (NCBI taxonomy): domain Eukaryota; kingdom Metazoa; phylum Chordata; class Actinopteri; order Siluriformes; family Bagridae; genus Hemibagrus; species Hemibagrus guttatus. The sequence goes on from JAUCMX010000007.1 coordinate 10,561,898, forward strand.
CATAAATGTAAAATGCTTAATTATATATTGTATAACAGTTCGGCTTTTCTGCAGTGTTCAGTTCTGTTTCTAATGAAATCTGTATCACGTGCTGTAGCAAGATTATTTAGGTCATAGCCTATTTGTTTTACTAACTTAATAGCATGCAGAAAGCAAGCTGTTTCTAAAATGACAGATGTATGTGGAAGTTGCTTAAGTTATTGGCCATGTACGTATGCTTAAGACTGGAGTACACTACATGATTCTTATCCCAATTCTTTTTCCCTATTTACATCCTGGAGAAGTTGACATGCCCATATCTGAGTTGACAGATTTCATAAAAAAATGTTATTTTGCTTCCAAATGTACACACATAATGGTTATTATACAGTAAATACTGTTAGCAGACAAAGTTGTGCTAGTAATATATGTTCAGTCTGTTTATTGCACATTTATTTGAAGTTTCAGAAAATAGATGCTGTTTTTCCATAACAGCTAAAGAAAACATTTTTGGTTTTTACTTGATACTTGAACTATAGACCACTTTTACCTATCCTTAATGTATGATCCTACCTTATAAATTAGCAAGGGCAGCACAGCAGGCTGATATCCAACTAAGAAAAAGGGATATGTAGAGTTGCACAAGTGCTAAGAGTGCAGTGTCAATATAGCTTGTTATCTTGATTCAAATTTCTCATAAGCTTAATTGGTATAAAGAGAGAAAAATTATGACTATTTTTGTCTAAATTTACATAGACAATTAACAAAATTAAAGCTGGTAACTGCAGTTTTACTAAAACTAATGACTAAAACTAATGACTATAACTTGACAAAAATGCAATGACTTTTCGTCGACTAAAACTAGACTAAGACAAAAATGACTAAAATGTGACTAAGACTAATAACCATTTTCATCTGAAGATAAAGACTAAGACTAAATAAAAAAATTGCTGTCAAAATTAACACTGTCCACAATCCCATCAGAGATTAAGTAATTGTTTCTTATATCCTGTACCCTTAGAATGTGTGTTGAAAAAGCAAACAAGCTAAGCTGTGGTAGTCTGAAACAAGTGCCTATTTTTATTGTGTATTCTGTAGTGGTTATTTATGAGCTGAGGTAACAGTTTATATGGCTTGTTCTTTAGTAATGTTAATCCATCTGGATCTCTCTTCATTTCTTTCTTTTAGCTTACAGTGGTAGTGAAGTACTTCTTCCAGTTCGGCTTCTTTCCATGGACTACCTCTGCCTATCGTGGCATTAATGCTGAGCGACCATTTGCTCTGCCGAACATCATAGGAGTGGAAAAGAAAGACGGCTATGTTCTGTTTGATCTTATACAGCTACTTGCTCTTTTCTTCCATCGTTCCATCCTCAAGGTGGTGAAGGCAGTATACATATTTCTCAAATACAAATTAAATACAAACATAGTTAAAGACTGATTTATTTTAGCTATTTATTTAGTTAATATTTATTACTTATGCAGAGGAATAGCTAGAGCTTTTTCGGCAAAAAATCTAGCAAAATATTAAAACATTTCATTAGTTACATGTGGTAACTAATATTACACTACCAGAATATGTACTTGCATTGTAAATCATCACCACTGTACTTGCATTGTACATCACTGAGATTGAGACTCTATCTCTATATGGGTTGCACTCTATAAGTAAAATAGGTAATAGTGTCTGTAAATAATTCTGTAGTTAGATCATTTTAAAACCGTGCTGATATTAAATGTGGTCTTAGTAGCTCTAGTCTAGCCAATGAGCCACTCCTTTTTATAGACCCTTATTTGTAATGGTCATTAATTTAGAGCATTTAGAGTTCAAGACTTTCAGATTACAGTATTGTGTGTGGGCATGTTTCAGGAATTAAAAAGCATGAGCAAGGTTGGAAGTGATGTTAGAAACTGAAATTTTTTTTTATGTTTGTGGTTGCAGTGTCATGGCCTCTGGGACAACAAAGAGGTAGAGATGCCTGATTTCCTTAAGAAGCTGAAAAAGAAAGCAGAAAAAAACAGGCTAAGTGGAGGTGCAAAAGGGGTAAAGGAAGATACAAAAAGACGACTTGGTTTCCTGCCTCTTCAGACCTCCACTGCTAAGCTATTTTTCAGAAGAAAAGAAGATTCTGAAAGCCATGGTGTGTGATTGTATGTTAATATTAGATGTATTATTGCATGTATGAGCACTCTGGGTGATATGCCAGATTTGAATAGGCACCCTATTGTTATTTTACATACTTCTTCTTCTGGACAAATTTTCACAAAACATTTGAGGAGGGTTTAAGGAACATTCTGACCAAATTTGGACCAAGAGCTGTAAATATGCTAGCGATATCATTGTGCCAAATTTGGGCCTAATTTTTTGGGCCTAATGTTTGAAACATGCATCCAAAATTTAAAAGCCATACAAACACTAAATTTACTTCAATATATGTGTAATGTCTGGGTGCCCCCGCCCGAAGTGGGGCCCCCTGGCCACCATGTGTGCGCACACGCCGTGGAGTCAGACCTATACGTGGGATTCAAACAAGCACTGCTTTATTAACAGAAAACACAAGACATGGGGCAGACTAACCTGATAACAAAGACATGACAATAAACAAAAATAAAAGTAACAATGCCCAAAAAAACAGATACAAATAATCCTTATATATAGGGCAGAACATCAGGGCTACTGGGGAACAGGTGACACAGCAGGAAATGAGAACAATGGGGAAGGCATGGCACAAAATACACAGGGAAAACACACCACAAAGCAGGCTCCATTGATTTGCCTGCCAGCACCCCCTCCAGGTCTGGCAGAGAACTGTCCAGCTGTTCCTGACACAATCCCCCCTCTAAGGCATGGCTCCTGAAGCGCCTCCAGAATAGCTGAGGAACACCCCAGGGATAAGCGGGAGATGTAGTCCAACATAGAGGGTGAGAAGCAAAGCGAGATGTAGTCCATGAGTGCAGTCTACAGCGATGCCCCAGGTCCTGGGGACAAGGTGACATCTGACATGGGCAGGAGGCGGGGAGGCAAGCATCTTCCACCTGGGTTGCTGAGCAGCATCCTCCATGGAACTCCATCATGGAGCAGCATCCTCAGCCGGCAGGATGGTGGAACAATGCTTCCAAAAGGTCTGATAAAAATAGAGTGCCCCCCACTGGATATGGGATCAAGCAGCATCCTCCACGGAACTCCATCACGGAGCGGCGTCCTCGACCTGGACAAAGATGGTGGCACCTCCCTGTTGAAACGAGTTCACCTGCTCAAAACAAAGTTTCCAAGGCAGGTGGGCTGCTAGATGTCATCCACTGGTAGTCCAGGGCCCTCACTAGCAGACTGCATATCCTTGCCAGAGACAGGAACTTGCTGGAGAATCCTGTCATTCTGTAACATCAGGGCACCCCTGCCCAAAGCAGGGCTCAAACCCGGAGCTCCCTGGTCGCCGCATGCACCCACACGGTGTGGAGTCAGACACATACGCGGGATTCAAACAAGCGCTGCTTAATTAACATAAAACACAAGACATGGGGCAGACTAACCTGATAACAAAGACATGATGATAAACAACAACAAAAGTAACAATGACTGATGAAGACAGGTACAAGGTACATATATATATATATATATATATATATATATATATATATATATATATATATATATATATATATATATATAAAGGGAAGAACATTAGGGCTAATGGGGAACAGGTGACATGGTGGAAATGAGAACCATGGGAAAGGCGTGGCACAAAATGCATAGGGAAAACACACCACAAAGCAGGCTCCATTGATTCTGTCAGGAATAGCTGGACAGCACCCCCTCCAGGTCTGGCAGGGAACTGTCCAGCTGTTCCTGAAAATATGACACTCTGACACCAATTTTCACCTTTTTGTCCAATCATCAACAAATTTGGCACATACCATCAAAATTGTAACAATTCAGAGTATGCTTCACAAAAGTCATCTAAAAAATTTTGTATGCTGAAACAACTTTGCGCAGTAACATAAAACTATGCTATTTCTGTGAAAAGCAATTGTGTGCAGTCTTGTCCATCGAGGAAATTAATAGAATACTTACACTGGTGTTTAATGTGCGAAAAAGAAAATATCAGACAAATGTGATTACAGACAGATTCTGCTACTAAAAAGATCAAGAGCTTCTTTACCCACTGACCATTTTCCAGAGACATCCCACATTAGATTCATGAGCAATCCAACTAATGGAGACAAAAGTGGGACTCCAGATTCCAGAATACAATTGTGTTGTACTTCTACAGATCAAGGATAGCAGCAGTTGCATGAAAGTTGAAGCTTTGGGACCATTTGTGACTGAACAGAGTATACAGATAGGGAGGTGAGAAATCCGGACTGGCCAAAGGACTAAAGAGCTGCATCTGTCTCTTTAGGTGGAGATGAATTTCCACTGGTGCAATTATTGGAAATCAGTTGAATGGCATTGTGGGTAATGCAGGAATATGTTGGCCAAAGAAAATAGAAAATAAACAAACTTATTCATGAAAGAAGTTTGAACCAAAAATGTCAAATTACATTGAATCTTTCGCACAATTTAATACAATATATTGATTATAAATATTGCTATCTGAGTTTGAGCAGGCCTGAAATATATGGAACATGTAGTTATGTACATGACTGGCATCAGGTACCCTGGTTAAATTTGTCTGCCAAAGAAACAAATCTTTATATTTTGGATTTAACTAATAATCCTTGTGAATTCATAGGTGTTAAAATATAAGTTATATAAGATGTGAATAATATGGTAGATGGTAATAGCTATACACTAACCCTTGAGTAATCCTAGAGTATCTTATGCATCAAGTGTGGCATTCTAGCATTTACAATTCACTGCAGAGCCACTCAAGCAGAATGGAAAGCATTATGATGATGCTATTTATAGTCCCTCCATAGATGTTAACCGGAGTTCCAGCCTGTGATCTGATCAGACCACTCAAATTCATTCACATACACTTTTCCCACTACTTCTCTGATATTTTTGGCTATGTGTTTTGGTCATTATGTCCAATCAGCTGGTTAATATAAGAAAAGACAATCAGTACAAACAGGATTCACCTATGGTCAATTACAGGTGCTGAATACTTGTGTCAGGCAGGAGAGGGTGGATGCAGTTGTGAAGATATGCTACAGTGGTGTGAAAAAGTGTTGGCCCCCTTCCTGATTTCTTATTTTTTTGCATGTTTGTCACACTTTAATGTTTCAGATAATCAAACACATTTAAATATTAGTCAAAGATAACACAAGTAAACACATCATGCAGTTTTTAAATGAAGGTTTTTATTATTAAGGGAAAACAAAATCCAAAACTACATGGCCCTGTGTGAAAAAGTGTTTGCCCCCTAAGCCTAATAACTGGTTGGGCCACCCTTAGCAGCAACAACTGCAATCAAGTGTTTTCTATAACTTGCAATGAGTCTGTTACAGCGCTGTGGAGGAATTTTGGCCCACTCATCTTTGCAGAATTGTTGTAATTCAGCCACATTGGAGGGTTTTCGAGCATGAACCACCCTTTTAAGGTCATGCCACAGCATCTCAATCAGATTGAGGTCAGGACTTCGACTAGGCCACTCCAAAGTCTTCATTTTGTTTTTCTTCAGCCATTCAGAGGTGGACTTGCTGGTGTGTTTTGGATCATTGTCCTGCTGCAGAACCCAAGTTCGCTTCAGCTTGAGGTCACAAACCTACCGATCTATCAGTCTGGAAAAGGTTATAAAGCCATTTCTAAAGCTTTGGAACTGCCGCAAACCACAGTGAGAGCCATTATCTACAAATGGCGAAAACATGGAACAGTGGAGAACCTTCCCAGGAGTGGCCGGCCGACCAAAATTACCCCAAGAGCGCAGCGACAACTCATCCAGCAGGTCACAAAAGACCCCACAACAACATCCAAAGAACTGCAGGCCTCACTTGCCTCGGTTAAGGTGAGTGTTCATGACTCCACCATAAGAAAGAGACTGGGCAAAAATGGTTTGCATGGCAGAGTTCCAAGACGAAAACCACTGCTGAGCAAAAACAACATAAAGGCTCGTCTCAGTTTTGCCAGAAAACATCTTGATGATTCCCAAGACTTTTGGGAAAATACTCTGTGGACTGACGAGACAAAAATGAACTTTTTGGAAGGTCTGTGTCCGATTACGTCTGGCCTAAAAGTAACACCGCATTTCAGAAAAAGAACATCATACCAACAGTAAAATATGGTGGTGGTAGTGTGATGGTCTGGGGCTGTTTTGCTGCTTCAGGTCCTGGAAGACTTGCTGTGATAAATGGAACCATGAATTCTTTGTTACGTACAGAAGGGGACAGAGACACAGGTACGCTTTTGATGGAGTTTTATTGACACAATCAGGAAAGCAAGAAGAGTGCAGAGTGCGGTGAGTGCGAGCGGATTTCTGTTCTTGAGTACGGGGAATGCTGGAGGAGATCTGTGGCTTGAGTTGTAGCTGTGGGAGCGAGGCGGCGAGCCGGCATGATACGAGTTGATCACCGGGGTAGGTGCTGGAGGCGCAGCGTTGTCTGAAAGAGCGGAGATCTCTAGAAATATAGGGAAATAGATTAACATGAGAGTCCTAACAGTTAACATCCAACGTAGGGTAGTGTTAACGAGACCGGACGAAAGCAGAGTGATCTGTGGTGGTATTTGTAGTGCTGTGAGTGAGGGTTGTGATTGTTCTCAGGTGTTGTTGATTAGAACTCAGGAGAGGGAGTGCGCTGTGAGTGTGTGCTTGGAGAGCCTTGCGTGTCTGTAACATTCTGCTGTCTACCAAAAAATCCTAAAGGAGAATGTCTGGCCATCAGTTTGTGACCTCAAGCTGAAGCGAACTTGGGTTCTGCAGCAGGACAATGATCCAAAACACTCCAGCAAGTCCACCTCTGAATGGCTGATGAAAAACAAAATGAAGACTTTGGAGTGGCCTAGTCAAAGTCCTGACCTCAATCCGATTGAGATGCTGTGGCATGACCTTAAAAAGGTGGTTCATGCTCGAAAACCCTCCAATGTGGCTGAATTACAACAATTCTGCAAAGATGAGTGGGCCAAAATTCCTCCACAGTGCTGTAACAGACTCATTGCAAGTTATCGAAAACGCTTGATTGCAGTTGTTGCTGCTAAGGGTGGCCCAACCAGTTATTAGGCTTAGGGAGCAAACACTTTTTCACACAGGGCCATGTAGTTTTGGATTTTGTTTTCCCTTAATAATAAAAACCTTCATTTAAAAACTGCATGATGTGTTTACTTGTGTTATCTTTGACTAATATTTAAATGTGTTTGATTATCTGAAACATTAAAGTGTGACAAACCTGCAAAAAAATAAGAAATCAGGAAGGGGGCCAACACTTTTTCACACCACTGTATATTGAAAGCAAACAAGAGAAAAAAAAACAGGTATACAAGGAAAGACTGAACTGGTATACGAGGAGACAATGAACAAGCCATGAGCCAGAACTCAAACATGAGAACAAAGGCTTAGCATGTCAGGTAAATATACACTGCACAATACTTCACATTGTGTCAGTGTTTGGAGTGTGTTTATATAGTGTACATAGCATGACTGGTAACAGGTGCTCATGACCCAAAGTCAGGTGAGCTGGGATGCTATAATGGGGCACTGTGCTATAGAGTGTAGTCTTGAGCGGCTATACTTGTAGACTATGGCGGCTTCTGAGAGATAGAGTTTGTCACTGGTGTTGACATGACAGCTTGTCTAAATGTAATATTCCAGGAGATTGTTACAAAAAGTAGGCAAAGGTAGATGTAAATGCAGGAAATTTATTTTAAGTGCAATAAAAAACAACCCAAACAGGCTGTAGCACACATAATAAAACACAACACAACAACAACAAAAGCTTGACACCGAAACACAGATACCAGAACATAAATAAGAGAACTAATGAGAAGTAACATGAAACTGGTGTGAGTGACCAGTGACATGTGATGTGGTCATGTGACTTGCTGGGGCTGATAGGTAATGTAGCTCAGCGCCAAATCTGGCATAATCATTACAGGGAATTTTGCAGTTTGTTGCAAAAAATAATCTAATCAATTTAGGGAAAGTCACCTAATAAAATAAGGATGCAAACTAGACTAAATACTTCCTGAATACAAAAGGAAAAAAACAGCTTTGAATCTGCATATGAACAGTTGTTCTGACTGATCACCTGACTAATTATTTTGGGACTGTTTACATTTACATTATTTGTTTACTTATTTAGTAGACGCTTTTCTCCAGAATGACTTACAAATGAGGAAATACAAGCAAAGTGATATATCAAGCAGAGGACAATATAAGTGCTGCTATCATACATGACTTATACTGATTTTTATTTAGTGTTGGAGGAGCAAGGTGCAGAGTAGAGGTGTGTTTTTTGGAGTTGGGACAGGTTAGGGGTTAGTTAAGTGTTCATGGTGGGTCTTTAGCCATTTTTAGATAATTTCTGCTGTCTGGATTGAGGTTAGAAGTCCCTTCCACCACTGAGGGACAGCCTCGCACCTAGGTTGTAAGCTTATCTAGGAAATGGTCTAATTTGTTTTACTTGGAATATATGCTACAGATTTCTTGAATCATAGTAATGTTTGCTGGTATATTTTCAACAGATGTTAGCCGGTTGAAAGAAAATCGGCCAAAGAAGAAGAAACGACACTCAAGAGTACCTTTATCCAGGAAAGAACAGATCAGAAAAATGATTAGAGAGAGAATGCTGGAAGCTAAGACTGCTATCATAGAAGTGTAAGTAAAGTCTAGCATAATTTATAACTACTCTAAATTAATAGCTGTGGAAAATTTTAAATTTTAAAAAATGTAGTTTTGAGGAAGTAATGAACGTGAATCTCACCCCAAAGTATGTATGTAAAAAAATAAATAACAAGGCTTTTGTATTTAAGGAAAATATTTTGGGAAAAAGATAAAGGTAAATGCATATAATAATACATATTATTATTATTATTATTATTATTATTATTATTATTATTATTATTATTATTAGATAACATATTCCCTTAGATGCTGTGGAAGACTACAAAGGTTAAGGTGCATCCTGAACTGCATAGTTATGCCATTTTAAAATAGAAATAGTGGGAGTATTGTGATCACCCTGAAAATTCCAACAAAAAGTGTGCATCAAGTACCCAAATGATGCACTTAACTGAATAACTGAACCCACTCAACCAAATAAATGAAGTGTGAAATTCTGGACACTTCATGCACCCAACAGTCACAGTTACTTATATATTGGAATAGGGACAGGGCTAGCAGGTGCAGATGCTGGATAAAAAAGAAATTGGAGTGATGACACTCCAGTGGACATTTTATAAATGTCTTTTAAATGAGCTCACAATGTGTGATTTATTTTTCAACATTTTAAAAATTGTGTTGCATTATTTGCGTTTGGCATTATTTGCCATCGACTGGGAAATGCCTTGTACTTCCAGTTATTAATAAATAAAAAAAGGTTAGTGTTCCATTACTTATAGTATAAGTACGATATGTGTGAAACATTTTTGGTAAGTGATTTTGTTTTACTTTTGCTTTGCTGCCTAATATTTAAAGGACACCACATTTACAGTGTTCTTTGTTAAAATTATTTAGTTTATTCAATTTTAATTTTTTTAATTTAATTTAATTTTATCAAATATGAATGAATCTCTGTTAAATCTTATATTGACTTAAGATTTCACTAATTGCTTTATTGCTTTACATGATTTTTGATGAAGAGCACACAGTTTCACAGGGCTTCAGTAGTTCAGCAATCTTTCTTTTTTGTTCTTCTAGTGCTCTACATGTGTACTTACCCATCAGGCAGTTTTTCTATGACATCATTCATCCTGACTACAGCCCTGTGTGTGATGTATATGCTCTGATGTTCTTGATTGATGTTGTAAACTTTATTATTATTATCTTCGGCTACTGGGCTTTTGGGGTAAGGCTGTCTATTATCAATTTTCTCTTTCCGTTTTCAGTTTTCTGGTAGACTATACACTCACTTTTGTGTTTATTTAAATAGAAACATACAGCAGCAGCTGATATCACTGAATCCTTGTCTGAGGACCAAGTACCTGAGGCTTTCCTTGTCATGCTTCTCATCCAGTTTGCCACTATGGTTGTTGACCGGGCTCTTTACCTGAGGAAAACCTTGTTAGGAAAGTGTGTGTTTCAGGTCATTTTAGTTTTTGGAATACACTTCTGGATGTTCTTCATACTCCCTGGCGTCACGGAGAGGTAAACAATTACTCAGCGCTTGGTCACAAATTTGTGCTAAACACTAAAATCACTTCTATGCTGTGCTCATGCATGGCTTTCTGTAGCAGCTGTCTGTGGAAGAGTTTACAATTTTGTCTGAAAATTAAATTTTACACTCATACATGTTTTTCACATAAGATCTTTGATTTTATAGTAGTATTTTAGTTCAAATAAAACACATATTGTTGGGGTCATTAGTTTGCATATGCCTTGATGCCTTGCAGAATCTGCATAATGTCTAAAACTTATTATTTCTTTTAAAGGACTTATATTTTTTCATTTAGTACTGCTCTTCAGAAGCTAGATAAAATATTTACATTTTTTTCCAGAAGACAAAATTATAACAATTTACATCCGGTTTACAAGCCCCTGGCTCTTAAGGTGATGTGTTGCCTTCTTGAGGATCAATGAATGTTTGCTCCTTTTGTAATAGTTGTATACGAGTCCCTCAGTTGGACAAAGTATGAAAAGATGGATCTCAAAATCATATAGCTACTGTTTGTAAGAGGTCAAAAATGCAGAAGATATAAAGAATGTGCAGGACCTGGAGGATTTTTCTAAAGTGCAGTGGACAATTAAACTGCTCAGGACAAACAAGGGACTTATGAACAGCTATCACAAATGAAAACAGTTGTTGATCATCCAGGTAACAATACACAGTATTAAGAATCAAGTGTGTGTAGACGTTTGAACTGGTTCATTTGGGTAACTTCAATTAACATTGTATCTTGTGGACTAATATTGTATCTTGCAGAAAAATTCATTTAAAAAAAACTAAGTGCAATTTTTATGATTTCAAAATTATTAACATTTTACAAATTCTGCAAGGCACATTCAAACTTATAACCTCAAGTGTTGGTAATATACTGTTATGAATTTTAGAACTTGTTTGTCATGAGCAATAGGGAATGTGCACCAATCAAAAAAGTTTGTTAGAACAATATATTTTTAGTATTGTTCCACTTTAAAATGGCTTCCTTTGACCCAAGTAGGAAGAAATGGTTAAATAAACCAGCATTTAACATTAAAAAAGTCTTTGTGCTTTGTGTGCTGATCTTTAAATGTACAAGATAGTACTTGTGACTAGAATAGTTAATTGTGTTTAAGTTGTTAAACTGACTGTCATTTGTTGCAGGAGGTTTAACCGAAATCATGTCGCACAGCTATGGTACTTTGTGAAGTGCATCTACTTTGGCTTGTCGGCATATCAGATCAAATGCGGCTACCCGAATCGAGTCCTGGGCAATTTCCTCACTAAGAACTATAACTATCTCAACCTCTTTCTCTTCCAGGGGTTAGTGTTTTTCACTCTCATTTACAAGCTAAAACAAATGATTTGAATGATTCTATCTACTATGCAAGTGATTAGTTAGTATAACTACTGAAAGGATTGATTGGCCAAACCAGAAGTAACTACAAATTGCTATTTTCAAAACAAACAAATGAAGACAAACAAACAAGCAAACAAAGAACTGAATGAATAAATGAATGAATAAATGATTGAATGAGTGAGTGAAGTTAATAGCTGGGACTTCAAACATTTCAACATTTATATACATACATTCCTTTTTTACATTTCAAATTTGAGCCTCTTTATCTTTATCTTATCCGCCTTGTATTTTTACACTCACAGCTTCCGAATGGTTCCGTTTTTGACCGAACTGCGTGCAGTGATGGACTGGGTATGGACAGATACCACTCTTAGCTTGTCTAGTTGGATTTGTGTAGAAGACATTTATGCCAACATTTTCATTCTCAAGTGCTGGAGGGAGTCTGAGAAGGTAGAACAATTTTTACACAAATGTATCCTTAATTCAACACAAATACGTAATGTCCATATAACTCATTTATCATGATTAGTTCACTGAAATTTCCATTCAGAATTAAAAGCCAGTAAACAATGATGTGTATTTATAATTAGATAAGTTAGAGATTAAATATTTGTGTGTGGTTGATTAATATTTCCTTCTGTCCTTCCCTGTAGAAATATCCTCACATTCCCGGACAGAAAAAAAACAAGTTCGTGAAATATGGTATGGGTGGAGTGATAATTTTTTCCCTCATCTGCATTGTCTGGTTTCCACTTCTCTTCATGTCACTGGTCAAATCAGTAGCTGGAGTAACCAATCAACCATTAGATGTTTCCATCCAGCTAAGCATATCAGGATATGAGGTTGGAGATTTGATATTGTTTTAATAATTTTATCAAATCTGTATTACTGAAGCCTTTGCTCATTTAATTGTCTGTGTATTATCTTGGGTTTCAGCCTTTGTTTAGCATGAGTGCCCAAGAACAGAATCTAGTGCCTTTTTCTGAAGCTGCATTCCAAAAGATGACGAATGTTTATGCTACTTACCCGGTAAACTCATAAATACGTATGCTCATAGTAATTGTATGCTTTGTATGCTTATAGTAAATTGAACAATTTATCACTTTTTTTGTGAGCTTGATATCAGACAACAGTTTGCTTTTATTAACGAGATGTTCAAGAGGTCAGTGGGTTCTTGTGTCTTCAGAACATTAAACAACACAGAAGAATTTATCCAGAGATAGCATATATATATATATATATATATATATATATATATATATATATATATATATATATATATATATATATATATATATATATATATATCAGTGGCGGACCGTCAGGGCCTGCAAGGCCTTCTCTGCTGGCCCAAAAAAATATCTGAATCACAAACTGATGTTAATTATATTTTGTCCATGAATACTTAATAAATAATTCCAAATGGTCTGTCAGCTTCCTTTCATAGCTTTTCTGATGGTTGTGCTGCTTCCAGACATGTATTTTCGTATTAAAGCATTTAACCAATCACATTTCAGCCATCATTTGTTGCCAGGCAGGGTCAAAGTCAAAGAAGTCTGCCTGGAGGCCTTCACAATCCGTTCTGCAGGCCCTCTAACACAAAATAAATGTCAATGAAACTTTTGCTTCAACCAATCAGGTTTTGAGTTGGTTTCACTAGGGCCCTCTAGCAGGTGTACAGCAACATCATCGTATTCAGACCCGTTGATTGGATAGGATCATGATGGAACTGAAGTGCACGGATAATCTGTACAACAGAGTAATTGAACTGTTTTTGGGGAAAGAGAGGAGGATGGATTTTGTTTACAAATAATACGAATTTTTGGTGAGTAAAACGTTGCGATTTCCCTAAATAATATTGCAAGTTTCTGAGGTTATTATTGATGTTGTTTTTTATGTGTGTCGCGGCTGTAGCTGCAGTAGGAGGAGACTTGTTCACCCCTGGTTTGTCTATTCAATAAAGGCATTTATTGTGGCTACAGGAGTTATCTATCTGCGATGCAACGGCTCTTTAGACTGTATTTCTGCATATTAAAATGGTTTTTATAACCATAAATTGGTTTTTGAGGGGCGGGTTGATTCAGACGGAGCACTACTGGTGTGAAATGCACGGTCCGCCACTGATATATATATATATATATATATATATATATATATATATATATATAATATAGATAGATAGATAGATAGATAGATAGATAGCAATATATTACTCATATATATCTATATGTGTAATATCTATATGTGTATATCTAATATCTATATGTGTATATCTATATCTATATGTATATATTACACATATAGATAGCAACATGTATATATTTTCTAGTCTAATTTAAAAACTTAAACTTTTCAGTACTTATATGAATCTCAGTGCAACCTCTATATGTTTCAGATAGGGAGGATAATTTGGATTTATTTGCACTTTTTAGTGATCCTATTTTAAGGGTGTGACCAAAGCAGCTGAGAAAAGGAGCTATTATATGTAGGAGAAATTACATATTTGATCACTCTAACTCAACTTTTATTTATTTTATCTCTTACTATTTCTCACCTCGACCAGTCTGCAATGCAGTTCATAGTAAACTACATGGCAGACGACATAGTGATAGCAAAAGTTAAAAGTGATGCCAGTTTGCTGTGGAGCATTAGTCCAGCTAGCCATGAAGCCATGATCCATGAACTCAGCAATTCTTCACACATTTACATTACAATGCGCTGGACCTTAACAAGGTACATGCACACACACCGAGATACACACACCGAGGTACACAAACACACACACACCACCAGACACAACTTTGTTTTGTGTTACAGAAATGCATCCATTGCGATGAATGTAGAGAGCATAGGTGAACATACTGTGAAGTATGAGGACAAAGTGCTTCAACATAACCTTGTGCAAATGCTCAAAGGGGAACGTACCAAACCAGTGTAAGTATTTTACACTCACAATTCTTCCCTTATTTCTTTCTATTGCTTTCTCCTTCTCCCAAGCAACAAATTACTTAGAGAGACATGCCAATCCCCCAACCACAGCAGTCTCATTTACAAAATACATAAAGTATATTGTATAGTAACAGATAAAACACAAAACACAGGGACACAATACAATAATGGCAAAGGTATACTAGTTATAGCCTACACAATATAAAGACATTCTACAATATATATGTTCATCCAATTGTTAAGCAAATGTCCATTTTGTTATACTTCTTGTGTGTTTTTTGTAGGATAATTGAAAACCTGATGCCTAAATATATCAGAGGACCCTCAGGACCAGAATCAAAAATGGCACATAGACTTAATGTTGGCAAGTCATTCATGTTCTAATAAATAGTGGGTGCTAGAAACCATGTGGGATATTATACTTTTATAGAACAATATTTGTCAAACCCATTTTTACCTACCTTAAAAAAAGAAACCATAGTATCATATATAGAATCAGTTCAGTTTGATCATGATCACACACACACGCACGCCCGCACGCACGCACGCGCACACACACACACACACACACACACACGGACAGAATGAGAATTATTTACAAAAATGGAAAGTCAGTCTAAAAGAGCTCACAAGACAAGGTATACTTGTGTTAATTTTAAATCCACCTGTATTCAGCTGTTGTTTAGTTACACAATAAGTTTGTTTGATTTTTGAACTAACAGATAAAATCTCAGATCATGTCAGTCATGCTGTCTTGCTGACACAACCCAAACACTACCCAGATTACACCAAATTGGGCAAGAGGAGCAATTCTCAGAGAAGCTAGAACAGGTGAAATAGAGAAACTTCTCCATTCAAAAATAAAGGCTCCAACAGGAATGATCCAAAGTACAGTGCAAGAATTTAAAGGAATGGCTTGAAAAAAAAGATGATTTACATTATGGAACATCTGTATCAAAGCGCAGACTTAAATCCCACGGAAATTCTGTGGCATGACTTGAAAATTGCGAAAGATGGAGAACATTTGCATTGAGGAATAGAAGAAGATGCTCAATATCAGAGTGTGCAAAGCTTACACAGACACATCTGAGACAACTCAAATCTGTGATTGCTGCAAAATGACAATTCACACTGAGGTGTTGAAATGAGACAGTTTGTAGATTTTTTCCTTTTAAAAAAAATCTGAGGGAATCTAAACACTTTATTTTTTCTGTAAAGAATCACTCTAGAGAAAGCATTCATTGTGATATTTTGAGAAAGAATAATTAAGGGATGAGGTGAATACTTTCTGGAGGAAGTGTAATATATAAAACACTGTTGATATGTTTACTCACTCAGTAACTTCTCAGCTTAAATGCAAACAGTAGTGGTGATGCTAGCCTTAAATAACCATGATGATGTATTTTATATCTTATGATACAAATGCATGCAATAATGACCTTCAGCTGTATTAAACTTCACAGAAGATTCTGATCACCCTGATGACCATAATTTGGTCTTCTTCCGTCCCTTGTCCATCAAACTGAAACAAGCCAACAATAGCAACGAGGGCAATGCGCCATACTGGTGGGTGGTGGAGGAGTGCAGTGCAGGTGTTCCAATAACCAGATGCCAGAACATTGAAATCGTGGTCTTCAATGATAAAGTCAGTCCATCCAGCCTGGGATTTTTAGCTGGATATGGGTAAGAATGCTATTCTCTCTTTCTCCTAGCATAACAGCAATTCTTATGCATGATTTTTTTAACCTTGTATTTTCATTGATGTTTAGTGTGTTTAAATTGTTTTTAATTAATTTTAATAAAAGAAATAATAAGAATTATTCTTATATTTTGAAAATATTTTATGTTGAGTATATTATATTTTATATATTGGTAATTCACACCCTTGGAGTTCCGGACAAAGCCACCTTAAAAGCATTTGAAGCACTGTTGAGGATATTCCTACAAATTATTATGAAAAACATAAATTAAGAGAGAAGTAGTTTAATGAATAAATGAATAGTAGGTATATTGCAGTAGCAGTAGGCAAAGAATGTGTAGCTTGAACCACATGCACACAGTGAATAGTATAGTATGTTTTGTAACATGTGCATAAGCTGTTTTGTTTTGTTTTGTTTTGTTTTAAAAGAACACTGAAAAAGGTTACAAGTTGACATTGTGTGTCTTGTGTGTTGTGCAGCATTGTGGGTCTGTACATGTCAGTGGTACTAGTGATTGGTAAGTTTGTGCGCGAGTTCTTTAACGGAATATCACGTTCCATCATGTTTGAGGAACTACCAAATGTGGACCGTGTGCTGAAACTGTGCACCGACATCTTTGTTGTCCGGGAGACTGGCGAGATGGAACTGGAGGGGCAACTGTTTGAGAAACTCATCTTTTTATACCGATCACCTGAAACCATGATCAAAATGACCAGGGAAAAGAAAACGGACTAACATTTCTGTTTCCTTTGAGTGTTTGCTGTTGTTTTTTTTTTTTAAATATCATACCAGAATTTTAATAGTGTTGTCCTTCTTCCCTAATTAAGTGCTACTTAACAGAGTTCTCAGACCTTATTTGCCCATGTTATGTATATTTGCTATGTATTATCAGTCTTTACCATTTCAGCATGAAATTCTTTAGACTTCTTCCATTCTACTTTATACTGTATATATGACATGTACTGGTGTGTATGAAAAATTGAGGGTACAGCAGTGCTTAAATAATGCTTAAAAGGGTGAAAACAACAGCTAATATTATGTGCTTTTGGTTTGCTGCAGAGCATCATGCCTCCACAAATAAGTCTTTTGGCAGATGTCTTAAAACCCTTTCAGCCTCATTTTCCTTAAGGAGAATTGTCTTAAGCTCTGCCTTACTCTTTATAATGCATGTGTCTATTTCATAAATCCCACTATTTCATTTTAATGCAGCAGAACAAAGGTGCAATAGACACATTCCTTTTTAATGTTATTCATGCATTTAATTTCTTTGAAAAGTTGAGTTGCAAGCAAGTAACAGTTCATTTGGATAACTACATATGCCACCCTTAAGAAACAGAAATAGGCAATAATCAAGGATCTTTGCTCTACATTATAGAAAATACCATAGAAAAAGAATAATGGATATGACAGTGAACCAATTGGAAATTAATAGAACAATTTTTGGCTAACTTGTGTTTAAAAAGTCCAGAGACTTTAATAAAAAAATACACTAAAGAAAAACAGGCTGATTTGATAGATAAGATAATCATATAATATCTGTTCTAGGATCAGCACTAGAGTACAGCAAGTTTGTTTGGAAATGATTCATTGACAGTTTATTTTTATTTCACAAATTAAAAAAAAACATTTTATGTTCAAAAGAAATCCATCTGCAACAGTTATGGCAGACTCATGATAGTTTCTCCTCATGATGGTGAAGCAGATAAGCCTTTATGCAGATTTCTCATTATGCAGATATGTCCAGAGGTCAAATTTTGTCTTATTTCAGGGACTGGAAAGGACTAGTGATGTCTGCTGCGAGAAACAAAAATCCCTAGGTAGAGAAAAATGGAAACATGTAGCATCAAAAAGATAACAGCAAAACACTTTTTTATCCTGAATACAACTAATGTGCACAGGCACATCACACACCCCATACATGTGCAGTTACATACAAACACATTCCTACACTGTTTAATGTATCTCTTCACTGAAAGTCTCCGTAAGGTCTAAAAAATCTAACTATTGTCTTACAGACTTTGTTTGCTAAATACATGTAAAGTTATATATTTTAAATAAATGAAAATGCCCGTTTGGGTGATGGACTGTCATGCTTTTTACTGTAACCAGCAGATAAAGAAGTACTTAGTTTCAGTTTGTGCTACATACACATCTTGTCAACTGAAATGATCATGCTAGATTTCTTACACACATTCATACTAAAAATATTTTTTTTTTATACTGGTGGATTCATCTATACTCTAAAGGTATATAATGTCACAAGGAACACTCACACTTTTCAAGCAAAACACCCCCCCCCCCAAACCTACTTTATTTGGTAAATATACAAGCACAATATTCTGCTTTTAAACTACTACCAGTGAATACACATATGTAATAACTTTCTGTGATGCACATGAATTAAAGAGAGCTTTGGCTGAATGTGTGTGGAATACGTCACTGCTAGAATGCCTCCATTTACACCTATTTTCAAAACCACTAAACAGCTAGCTTACCAGAGCTACTTACATTTTCAATGGTCATCATTGATTTATTCAAGCTGAAACCCTTTACACTCGGCAATGGAAGCCCTTCCTTCAGTTGGGCTAAAACATAATATTGTTGTTTCATATTAAAATCAGAGAAGTGAAAAGATACTAAATATGAATTAATAAATGTCAGAAGGATTTGTTTCTCACCATTTATCTTTGGAAGTACAAAGCTGTTCATTACTGTCTTCATCAAATTCTCAAATGGTGCAATCTGAAAAAGATTAGAAAGGTGTCAGGTAGATTGTAAAAGTAATAGTGTTATAGTAAGCTTGAAATCAATTTATTGCGAAGTTCTTAAGCACATACATCAAATTTGTCAATCTCTGTCGATCCAAGCTGCATGGTCAAACTTCAGCCATTCAAGAATTTTAAAGACAGAATGTAGAAGTTATTCTTTGTTTTTCTCTTTTCATTTAAACAAAGTTAAGGTGGATAAAACAGGTAATTATACACTTACTTTTTCATTTCCAAAGCACCCTTCAGCAGCTGACCATCTGTGTAGACTTTAGCACAAAATGAATATTGCTTGAAGAGGGGAAATATGATCATGCAGAACATTAGTGTAAGTGTTATTCAGGTGTCATCTGCACTAAATCTACTGTGCTGAATCGACTGTGCTATTTAAGTGCTTGTGGGCATTTGTTCAATGTATTTTTGTTCAGTGCTTTTAAATTTGAATTTTGTTTATTTATTTTTTACAAATAGTTTTGAATAATGCTAAGGATCTCTCTTTGTAAAAACTGACCTTGGGGTTTTCTGTGCAACTGACTCAATTTAATGATTCCTTAATGAGCTAGAAGAAGCAAAACTCTTGTTTGCGATGGCAGGAGTACTCCAAGACTATGATTGATAAATACTCCCCTAGGCAGACTTGACATTTATTTGGATTGGCATTGTTTCTTTTACATTTCCTGACGGACACATTTGATAGTTTCTGATCATTGTTGATGCTTTCATTTATCATTTATGATCATTGTTTATAATATAATTCATATTCTGGTTTCATTACAAGATACAGGCATCATAAGCCAAGGTAAACATTAGATCACACATTAGATGACTATTATTGTTTTATGCATTGGGAAGTAGGAGGTTTAGGACCAGTGAACAATGTAGTACTGTAAATTTAAAGGGTTGGAAAGTGTAACAAAAATGTGAATAAAAGAGGAAAACTCTTACCATATCCAGACTGAAAAGGGGGATTAAATGAGTGGGTGACTTGATAGCACTGAATTTGGCTGCAGCAGACAATTCCACATTGATCACAGTTTGGTTAAAGGAAATGAGTGGGGTATCAGTGGCATATAGCACTACTTCCATCTCCATGTTTGGATACTTCTTGGGGAGCTTCAATTAAAAACCCAAAATGGACATTAATTGACTGCAAGACCAAAGATCAGGTGCAAGATCATGTTAGAAATTTAATTGACTGTAAACCATGAATTCCTGTTCACACAATTTTATAAAGTCTCTCCAGGATTTATCAATTTTGTGATCAAGCAAACTTCATGATATCAGAGGAGCTTTCAATTTTCCAAAATTACCACAGATTGTCTCTCATCATGTGACACTATCAATCACCAACATACATTCAGCCGAAGCCCTCTTAAATTCGTGTGCATTAAACATTAGTAAAGTTATCACACAAAATAACTACATATATGTTTTGGCCACAAAAAAAAAAAAAATCCTGGAGTTACTGATTAGCCAGTCAATCTGGCAACATTAGATGATATACCCTACAGAAACCCAATACAAACCTGAGGGACCAGGGATCCAAACTGGCTTGTGTTCAGGTGAATGGGTGAGGTTTTGGGGATCTTTGGAACAAGAAATCATATCAAATACTTGTTAGCACTGATGCAAGCACTATGTAATATGTGTGTGTGTGTGTATGTATGTATGCATGTATGTATGTATGTATGTAAATCAACTTTTTAAATCATGCAAACTGTGCATAAATAGCGACCACTTTCAGTAAGTTATATATATTTAGTTAATATTTTAATTAGCATGTAAAACTTGGAAAAACACACTAATAATAAACACCGATTCAGCTCAGCCCAATCTGCATCAATTTCTATCCATTTCTTTTAAAATTCCACTGCAATACTAGTATGTGCTCTGGATAGCTTGGGCCTGGGGCTCTGTTCCTTTACCACAAGCGTAAAATGAAATAAATCTGTAAAAATTTTAAATCCTGTGCTCTTTAAGATTTTTTTAGTTAGATCATGTTAGATTTAGTTTACCTCAACATGTCCCTTAATGCATTAACATTGTGTAACAAACATGTAATAACATGTACATGTACAAGTGGTTGTTCTTCATGCATGAATTCATAAGACCCATGCCATAATTAAAGTTAATTCTTTATTACTTGTGATTAGTACATTCCTTAACTCATTATTAGTTCATATTTAAGTTATAAATTCAGGTGTGCATGATTATTCATGTACTGTTATTATGTTATTGGGTGTTACCAATATTGCACTACAATACTTTATACAAACCTATATTCACATTTAATTCTGTTTAAATTCACATTAAAGGAGGTGGAACTAAAAACAAAATTCTTACATATTAAAATAACTACAGATCATGAATAGAACAATGTTCCAAATGTTCCTTTATATAGTTATCTTCTAACTCATTTTTCTTTTGTTGTCATTTTACTGTTTTTATTTAACATTTTATATCAAAACCTTTCACAGAATAATTGAACATCCAATTATTCATGCACTGTGCAGGTTTCTGATGCTACTAAACTGTTTACTATTCTTATGCTGAATTCATGTAGGAACAGGTAGGAACCTCCAACTCAATTCACTCAGAATATTGCATATTATTATGCATTTTATGCATAATATATAATATTTTTAATAATATAATCTACAGCTGTGCATTCCAATTACCAAATCTTTATTCTTTAAAATTGTTCTTTGTAACATGCACCTGATGCCATGTGCCCTAGATAACGTCCAAGTGCTAGGTCAACCTAGTCCCCAAACTCCAGTTCCTATCATTCACTTGACCTACAAACATGGCTGCATTGCACTTCCCAGAATGCATACATTGCCTCAATCTCAGTCACCAATCTGTGAGAACTGCCCTAATGCCCTAATGTGAGAAATGTCCTGATGCCCTGCCCATCACCTTAATGGCAAATTTAAGGTTTTTATTGTTTCCAATAGTAGCATGTTGATTGCTTCCTGGTAGCTCCATGAAAACAATGTTCTCTCTTGAACTTTAGCTCGAGGTAATATAACCTGCACCTTTTATTTAATGATAAAATCAAAATAGTTTAGCTTTTATAAATTTTTAGCTTTGCTTTCAGCAGAAAGAAATTGACTTGGGGTGTGAGTCTCTATTTGTATACATTCACTTGCCCAGAAATGTTAGTAATATTTAAATATACAGTGTTGCTAAAGAATCTGCACATACCTGTTAGAATTACAGGTTTTATAATACAAGGCATACGACAGTGCTCAGAATTAACCCATCATTCTATATTTATACATTCTATATATATATATATATATATATATATATACATTCTATATATATATATATATATCATGTGGCAAATTTTATGGTATAATGAGACCAAAACAGACCTTTTTGGTCATAATTTTAAAAGATATGTTAAACAGAATGATATACATCACCTAAAGAATACCATACCACCAGTAGAACATGGTGTTGGCTATGGGGCTATGTCATGCTATGGGCCTGAGTTTTTCATCTTGGACAGGAACTCTATTTAAGGGAATCATCCATAGCCCCAATACTCTTCAGGCCTCTGTTATAAAGCTGAAGTTGAATATTAGTTTCACCTTCCAGCATGACAATGATGCAAATCACAAATCCAAATGAAAACAGGAAAGGTTTCAGAAGAAGATCAACATTTTGGAATGGCTCAGTCAGAATGGCTCAATCTACTATAAAGTCTGCTGAAGCACTGCAGACTTGAAAAGAGCTGTGCACAAGAGATCACCTTGCAATCTGATAGATCTTGAATGGAATAAAACTACTGTCTCAAGATGAGCTAAGTTAGTAGAGTCTTACCCAAAAAAACTGCTTGCTGTTGTCACTTTAGTGTTACTAAGTAGTATTAGTTGGGGGGTATGCACACTTGTTCAACCAGGTTATTGTAAGCATTTTCTTTTTCCATTTCCCTCATAAATCTATTCTATTCTGACTTGATAGAGCGTGGTTTCATTTTTTATATCACAAAAAGTGATACATGAGTGTGTAGACTTTTTTAATTACCCATTGTTATTTTGTAATTTGAAGACAAATTATCTTGTACTAAGGAGAAGAAACAGATGATTTTTCAGATAATATCCTTACCATGCCATCTGTGATGTTGATGCTCAACACTCCAGATTTAAGATAGGCATATGCTGCTGAGTTTATGCAGAACTCAGACACACCCACTGACAGCATGTAATCTTCTTGCCATGGTAGCTTGAAATAGTGAGGAGAAAATGGTGGCTCAGAAGGAGATTTAACACTGTAAAATTCACCCTGTTACAAAGAAACAAGAACATTGTTATTCACAAAATAATCAGTGTAAAAAAAATAATATGTATCCAGCATCTTAGTTTATAGTCTACAGTTTGATAGGCAGCTTATAAAAAATGAATGCTAATGTAAATAGGAGGACATTTTTAATTGTTCCTTTAAGCTGTTTTCAACTCTAAGGCCATAATTTATTTAACATTCCTGGAAAACCAGAACATACAATCATAATCCAGAGACATAAATCTTTATGCAACCTAATTGAGTGGCATTGTGTTAGCAAATGAAATATTTGTCATACCTTTACATTTAATTTAAATCCATTGTCAAACACAACAGGCGAATCGGTCAGCGAAAGATTCAAATATACATAAGAATCCACCTGAATGACATCTGTTAAACAAAAGATAATAAGAGGTTTACTTTAGTGTGCTAATTAATCAGGATGGAAAATGCAACCTGCAAAATAAGTGGTTTTATTTATTATTGTTATTGTCATATCTCTGATATCATGTTGTACAATGTCACAGGCTTCGTTTCACATGGGCAACAAGCATGGCTGTAATAGACAACAACTCACATAAACCACCAGCACTCCCACATTCATCAGACGTTTAATTGTGTAACTGTTTTCCATTAGGAATGTTTGTTTCTCACTCTTTATATACCCCATGGCTTAAGTTCCTAGTTGTGTGCTATATTCTCTGTTCCTTTGGTCCGTAGGCCTTTAATTGTTTTATTATTGTATTATTGCTTTTAGTGTTTTTTTCCCCCGACTTCTGATCCTGTTAAGCTCTGATATTCCTGTTTTGCCCATTTGGACTGGATTTATGCTGTGCCCGTTTACCTGTCCCAATGCTTTTGCAGTTTCTTGTTTTTATTTTTGGTAGTGGCTAATACTTTTGCCCATTCCTAATTTTGTGACTGTTCTGATTTGTGACTTTTACCTATTCCTGTTTTTGGCCTTTTTTGTGTGAAAGCACAATTCTGTGGAAAGTATTAACTAGAAAGTATTAATTGACGAAAACAGCTCGTCATTTTGTTTAACATTAGTATGCATGAAATCACTAAACATTTTAAAATTTGACTTGGAAACCATACTCATATTTTGGATTTTATAATCCTCCATATATACAAAGGCAGGTGAGTGTGTGCTCAACAATACTACTACTTCTGCATGTAAAAAAAAGAAAGGAAGAAAAACAAAAACTGGATGCTTTTTTTCTGTAAGGACTGAGATCAGATTATTTTTAGTTCATGTTAGAAATTAGTTTTCAGACTTGATATGATTAATCAGGACAGATCAACATCCTCAGATTTTTTCTTTGCTACTGTCAACTTAGGAACTGTGCAGTCAAATGATAAATAACCCAAAGTTCCCACAATCTATCTCCCAAATGAATACGGTTACAGATTCAACAAAGATGTGCACTATTACAAATTTTTACTTAAGTAATAAGTAATACTAATGGTTACACAGCTTTATAGAGAATGTAAGCAGTTAGACATTTAATTACCATTTGCAGCCAGATATTTGTCGATATTTTCGATTCCTTTCTGAAATTGTGGACATATCTGGATGAAGAGAAGCAGTATATCATTATGTGATACTTGGCTAAAGATACAAAGAATCATGACTTCAATCACAACAACAAAGTTTCCTACCTACCCGTTGTTGGACCATATTTTGAACGTATCCACTGAACTTTTTTACAAAACTCCGGAAGAGGAAACTGAAAATAATGTAGGCTGAGATTAATTATCCTTTTATCTCTCATATATATGCAGTATGCACAGCACAAGCAGATGGGCTAAATAAAGGCTTAGATTAGATACAGTATGTGCATGGAAAGCATACACTATGGCCAAATATTTGTTGGTCTTCCTAACTGTTGCCAAAAAGCTGGAAGCACACAATTTTATAGAGTGTTTTTATGTGCTGGATCGTTAAAGTTTTCCTTCACTGGACCTCAAATAGTTTGCACAGAGTCCTGATTTACAACTGTAATGCTAGCTGTGCAAATCCACACAGCCATACTCACGAAAACCCTTTCCAAATGATTGGAGGTTATTTTAAAAGCAAAGGAGGAATAAATCTGGTTTTTGACATTTTATTGTGTACTTGAGTGTGTTCTGTACTTCCTATTAGGTATTAATCATTAAGATTAGTTACATTTAGACTTACCTTGCTCCACCATGGAAATTTATTTGAACATGTCCCACATCAGCATTACACATGGCAGTGGTAATGGAAAAGTGCTCTTCAGTGCTCTGAAACTCCAACAATGCGTTGAGATTGATGGTATAAACAGCCAGATCGAACCAACCACCATCATGACTGCAGTAAAGCAAATGTATTACAGTATACTTTTTAAACTTTACAATGACATTGTAGTGCACAATGTGTATGTTCATAGTACATTAAGGAAGCATTAACTTTTTTTATATTGTTTATTAATTAATAAACTATTAAATTGAAATATTGCATTTACATAAATACTCAATGCCTTAAACTGATTTTAATTTGCTATAATACACAGATCAGTCATAACATTAAAACGACCTGCTTAATTTAATGTAGGTTCCCCTAGTGCCACGAAAACACCTCTGACCACTTAAGGCATGGACTCCACAAGACCTCTGAAAGTGTGCTGTTGTATATACAACGAAGACTTTAGCAGCTTTTGTAGCTTTAAGTCCTGTAAGTTATGAGATGGGTCCTCCATGGATCAGACTCGATTGTCCAGAACATCCAACAAATACTTGATCAGATTGACATTTGGAGAATTTGGAGGCTGATTCAACACCGTGAACCTTTGGTCATGTTCATCAAACCACTCCTAAACAATTTTTGCAGTGTAGCAGGGAATGTAGCATAAAGATGCCACTATCATTAAGGAACAGCATTACCATGAAGGGCTGTACTTGGCCTGCAACAATGTTTTGGTAGGTTGTATGTGTCAAAGTAACATCTACATGAATGCCAAGACCCAAGGGTTCCCTACAGGACAATGTGCATAATACTGCTTCTGTCAGAATGTTATTCACTTCTTGTGTCAGTGGTTCTAATTAATGGCACTGTATACCTCTTAAAATAACTGACATTTTTATAATTTACCTGAATATTACTGAAAGACTGTAAACACTGTGGGATCAGTATGCAGTATTGTTGGGATATATATATATATATATATAAATTAAAATTATATATATATTTTATATATATATATATATATATATGCAGGGTATATTGCTTTCTTTGCTTTTCATATGGTCATTCATTTAGTTTTATCCCTGCACAGTATGTCTGAATGAAATATATACATTTCCAATAATCCTTTTTTTTTAATCAATCTGCACCCTGCACCTACACCTTAATATTTTTTTTTTACTACACTGTAAAATGTTTCACGGGGGTTAAACATAAAAATAAAAGTTCACCTGCTACCTTAAAAATGTGAGTAAACACAACTTGAAATTAATCTTTGTTTTAACAAACAAGTAGTCAAGACAATGAAATTCTTTAAGTTTCATTTTTAAAAGATTATAAGCTTGAATTTAATACAAACAAACCAAATATCTGACTATCCACAGCCACTTAATAACTTAAATCTAACAGTAACTTATTAAAAAGTAATATGATGAAATCACAGAGACCCCCCGACACACAAACTTACATGATGCCAAAGTCAGTGTTCCATTTACCAGTGATGGCAATGGAGAGTCCCTGCAATTGCAGAGACAAACCTGTTCCTTCTGAAAAGGACACAGCGGGTTCTGGCAAATCGCAGCGCACAATAGTCATGCTGAGGAGTTTAAACAGAACAGCAGGAATAGCAAGTTAGAGTAGCAAAACTTTAAAGCAGTAGTAATAAAAAACAATATAGATCTTTTCCTAGGTTTGTTCAAACTGACACTGATCTGATTATATTTTGGTCACACTGAAAGCCTTTAGAGGAAAATTACGTTACAAAAACCAAACACACCATATGAATGCATTTGTAAACATTTTGTAAATGGTTTTTTAACCTTGTATCCTGTAGTCATGTATTTTCTCCCTTGTGTTGAGTGCTGTGAGCAAGGGACCTTGGCATGCATAAGCGGTCCCAACAAAATAAACAAAATGCTATTTATTTATTTATTTATTTATTTATTTATTTATTTATTTATTTATTTATTGTTTGTTTGTTTGTTTGTTTGTTTGTTTGTTTGTTTGTTTGCTTGTTTGTTTGTTTATTTGTTTTAAGATGAGTGATAAGAGTGGGGCATTGGTGGCTCAGTGGTAGGTTTCTTGCTTATCATGTAGAAGGCCCGGGTTTGATTCCCAGCCAATGCCTCAACCCCAGCCACTGGATGCAGTGCCGGTCCTGAGCCCGGAAAACTGGGAGGGCTGCGTCAAGAAGGGCATCCGGCGTAAAACATTTGCCAAGTTGTTGTGCGGACCAATTGGTCCGCTGTGGCGACCCCGAACAGGGAGCAGCCGAAAGCAACTCCAAAAGTAGTGATAAGAGTGATCATAAAGATTGCATGTTGTTTTTTATTTAGTCCTATTTTGAATATAAGATGTTTACTTATAGTCCAATTGATTATGCATAAATTAACCATTAAAATATTATTATTAATTTGTCTTAAATCATCTTATGTAGCTTTTGAAGGGCAGTACTAAATGAAAAAATAAGATCTGTAAACAAAATACTAACAATTTATACAGATCATCCTGTTCAAAGGTTTATACCCACTGGCTCTTAATGTGTCATATCATATGACTGACTGTATGTAGCCCCTGTTTGAGGAACATCAGAGAGATCTGCTACTGGGATACTGGAGATCTACCAGTCTGTGGTGGCAAGTGCCATTTACTGTATTGTGGTCTGCTGGGGGGCAGCATCAGTGCCAGGGAATGATACAGTCACAGAGAACTGTTTTTTCTAGACTTTGAAGGTACTTCATATTTATTATCTACTGCCAGTTCGCACATGTGAACTGTGACGTAAATGCTGATGTAAATATGGTTAAATCCACAACTGTGTTTCATATCTGCACTGCTACATTTAATTTAACTTATTGTATTCTATATTTAAGGTTTTTATTCTTTATTCATAGACTTTTCTATCTATCTATCTATCTATCTATCTATCTATCTATCTATCTATCTATCTATCTATCTATCTATCTATCTATCTATCTATCTCTCTATCTCTCTATCTATCTATCTCTCTATCTATCTATCTATCTATCTCTCTATCTCTCTATCTCTCTATCTATCTATCTATCTATCTATCTATCTATCTATCTATCTATCTATCTATCTATCTATCTAATCTATCTAATCTATCTAATCAACCAACCAACCTACCTAAAGCAACCCGAAAACCTAAAGTTTTAATCTCTACAACTGCTTTACTTTTCATATTGCTTTTGATTTATTTTGTTTGTTTTTGTTTTTTCTAAATACAACACTTATCATTAGTTTAGGTACTTACTCATGGAGGGAGTAGTAAATGGTGCCCAGAAAAATACTGACGCTCCCTTTGACCTCTGGGAGCATAATTGTACTCAGATCACCCTGAAGCCAGTCAGTCGCCCAGTGAGATACTGCACAAAGTAAGTAACACAATGTTGTATGTTTACACACACACACACACACACACACATACAGACATATATTCATACCCTGTTCACTAAATTATTACATAGTAAGCACATATTTAATGTGAATGTAGCTAACTACTCATAATATTGTCCCAACATAAGGATACTTTTTTCAGGATACACAATTTTTTCTGTAAAAAAAATCATCTCTACGTTTACAATATTTGAACACTAGAGGGAGGTCTGGGAATTATGGATCTTCAATTTTTCATAAGCAAGAGGGTAATGGTGTCAAAACTCCTGCAGGATTCACTGGACAGTAAAACTGATTCAGAACAGCCCAATCAAGGCATAAGAGCAGCAGTAATTACCACTTGCTGTCAGGATAGAATGTCCAAATCTTGCAAACACAGTACACAGAATACAGCAGTGTCCAAATATCTAAGCCCACACAGAAAATCTGTATTTTTTTTTTCTTTTAAAATATGCAATTAGGGGGGCACGGTGGCTTGGTGGTTAGAATGTTTATCTCACACCTCCAGAATTTGGCGTTCGATTCCCACCTCTGCCGTGTGTGTGTGGAGTTTGCATGTTCCGGGTACTCCGGTTTCCTCCCCCGGTCCAAAGACATGCATTGTAGGTTGATTGGCATCTCTAAATTGTCCGTAGTGTGTGAGTGTGTGTG
Organism: Hemibagrus guttatus; assembly: GCA_033459395.1. Taxonomy (NCBI): domain Eukaryota; kingdom Metazoa; phylum Chordata; class Actinopteri; order Siluriformes; family Bagridae; genus Hemibagrus; species Hemibagrus guttatus. The sequence continues at coordinate 10,591,444 of JAUCMX010000007.1, forward strand.
TGCCCTGTGATGGGTTGGCACTCTGTCCTGCCTTGATGCCCAATGACGCCTGAGATAGCACAGGCTCCCCGTGACCCGAGAATAGATCGGATAAGTGGTACAGACAATGAATGAATGAATATGCAATTAGCAGAAGGTTTTTAGAATTTTGATATGGTCAAAATAAAGATGGCAGTTCTTCAATATCTTGAATGTTTAATGTTTAAGATTCGATACTATTTCTTGATCCCTATTTAAATGTAAGTAAATGTGTTCAATTTTATCAGGTTAACTGCTTGGTACAAAAGGGGAGATTTTCCTCATGACTAATCTCTTTTTTGAAGGACAAATTCAGGTGACACTGATGGATTTAACCTAAAATGGATCATATTGTTTTACACCAATTTGTGAAGTCCATGCCAGCTCAACGCCATGCTGTCATTAATGCAAAAAGAGGATTTACCTAATACAAAGAAATTCAAGTTGGTTTTCATATCATTTGTAATAGAAATTGTTGTATTAACTTAGAAAACAGAGATTAATCTTGAGGTTAATTCCAAAGCTCTGACCTATCTACCTCAGGAATTCAGTTTTCAAGCTTACAGCTCTTGACATTCCACCTCAGGCTTTGGTGACCTCTATAAAAATCATATGGACTTGAAATGAAAATTCACACTCAGAGGCTGTCTTTGTATGCTTGGAAACTTTAGGACAAAAAATACAAGGGATGTCTAGCCCAATTATCACCAGCACATTCATTTTCCAAACATTGTACTCGAACATGAAAATCTTGTGTACTGGTGTACTCTGTCTGCATTCAGAATTTCTCTTTGCTTGCCACACCATATGTTTGCAAATATTTTAGTCCTCAATCCATACATTTTGTACCACCTGTACTACATATCCTATGCAGGTTCATAGGGAACCTATTACAAGGTCTTGAGGCATAGAGTGGGGGACACCCTGGACAGGGAGACAACCCATTGCAAGGCATAATCAAATGAATACTCACACCCCTTCACACACTACAGACAATTTAGAGATAGCAATCAGCCAGAACACAAGACTTTTGGACAAGTGGAAGAAATCAAAGTACTCAGAGAAATCCCTCAAAGCACGGGAAGAACATGCAAACTATACACACACACACACACACACACACACACACACACACACACACACACACACACACACACACACACACACACACACACACACACACACCCCTAAACCCCTAAAACATTTAGACATTTGTCATTTTAATACCTACTTCCTCCAAAGTTAATGATGCGAAATCAAGACCAGTACAAATACTGTGGAGGTGGGGTAAAGAAAGAGGAAATATATTTGCATCACATGTCTCACAAGCTTCATTTTCTGTCCTCTCACATTTTGTGTTACACGAAAGATTTAACATTATTAGCAAATTTGATAATCATTAACAGCAAAATTGTGTCTAAATTGTTCCAAAATCTTAGTGTAAAACTGCTTTATGCAGTGTGATTACAGTCATCGTTTGAAATTATTGTCATATGCATCCTGTCATACATTACAGCCAAAAGAATGTGGACATTTGACCGTCACATTCATATGTGGTTTTTGAACATTCTATTCAAGATTTGGTCTCCAATTTATTGTTGTAATAACCTCTACTCTTCTAGGATAGAATTTCACAATTTCAGAGCATGGCTCTGGGGATTTGTGCTCATTCAGCCACTGGAGCATCACTGAGATCGGGCTCTGATGTAAGGTGAGGAGGGCTGAAGTGCACTCTGTGTTCCAATTCATCTTAAAGGTGTTCAGTGGGGTTGATGTCAGGGTTTTGTGCTGGAGAGTCAAATTATTCTACACCAAACCTGTCTATATGGGGCTCACTTTGTCATACTGAAACATATTTGGGCCTCTTAGTTCCGGTGAAGAGAACCTGTAATGCTACAGCATACAAAATCATCCTATGAATACATTTTATGAATACATTTCTATCACTAATAATCAGTGGCATTATAGCATTACATTTTGATAAGTCATGCAGTGAGATCAGTAGTCCTTTGATCAAAATCTATGCACACCTGCTCTGACAGAAATTTTGACCACATTTGACCACAACTTGTAATGTTATGTCGAAAAGAGCAATAGGATTTATTAAATATAATTGATAATTAGCTAAAACATGTAAAATATATACAACTGAATGAAAAATATATGAAAATAGCAATGGAAGAGTGCAACTGAATGGCCATGTAGAACTTTTCAAGACTATTTAAATTTAAATACAGTTTCCTATAAAAACAACTTAGAATGGCATTAAATACATAAAAATATTCTCTTATTATAGAAATGAGTACAGACACTTGCTAGATAAGATGATTCATGGTCCTTTTGTTGCGGTCTAGTTTCTCTTTTTGTGTCCTCTTTCTAGAAAGTGAAATATAATACCTTTTTGCAATCCCTTCTGTGACAGAACAGATTGCAATGCCGGATTTTCAGCGTGTGTCTGTGTTATTCCCATCAGGAAGAAAGTAGCAACCAACAACATCTTGGACTTGTTTATTGAATTGTTGGACCTGCTAAGTTAATAACAGGGAGCAAACAAAAACATTTTCTATAAGAAAAAAAACATGTCTTCTTCTATAACACATAATACACACAGATAAAAACAAATAACTATAGAATCTTTTATCCAGTTGTTAAGTTGGTATAACTTGAAAAAATTACCTACCAGCTACATCTGTTGCTTCCACAGGAGTGTATATTTTATGTATGCTCAAAAAGCTTGGTTCATGAGTCATTATACTACTTACTTCCGCTATAGATAGTGAACTGAAACCAAAGCTAGCACCATTACTTTTATTTAAGACACACACACAAAATCTTTTGCTGTAATACTTAAAACCTCTGTATAACTAATTTTTAGAATTGCAAGAGTTTCACTTTCTACTTTTTGTCACATGATGCTGTCTGATCTTTAAGGTCTCTAAGAAATCTAAAACTAAAGACAGTTCAAGTAGCTCAGTTATACTTGAATGTGTGGCACAACACTCTTATGTTGTCTAATTCGTAAAAAGATTCCAGGGATAATATTGATTTCTAGAGTTAATAATTGCCCCAACAAAGCATGCCAGATGACGGAAATGGTAACAAGACAGTAGTGTACTCTCAAAGAGATTGAAGGGAAACAAACCATTTGTGGAAGCAACCCCAAAAGAGGAACAGATGCTCTTCTGGTTGACATATTATTATGATATGCAATGTTCAGAAGTAGGACTGAAAGGGCATTCAAACATTTGGTGGAGTGGCAGGATGCTGATGTCCCTGGGTGCCCCATACCAGTATACCTTCTGGCTCTCTTTTTTAGTTAAGCTGTCATAGCTACATATGCCAGAGTCTCTGCTTGCACTCTGGTCATGATATATCCTTTTAAACCACAATGATAAGAGCAAAGCTAATAATCTCTCTCTCTCTCTCTCTCTCTCTCTCTCTCTCTCTCTCTCTCTCTCTCTCCTCTCTCTCTCTCTCTCTCCTCTCTCTCTCTCTCTCTCTCTCTCTCTCTCTCTCTCTCTCTCTGTTGAGCTGTACATGTTCTCCTGCTGCCTGACAGATTCTGCCTGCTGCCTGACAGATTCTGACAGCTTTTCTGCTGTTGCTGCTCACACCCCAGAGCTGCCTGTTTCATCCTAGCACTTTATTTCTACTCCTCCTGCTTCTTCTTTTGTTCACACCTGGAATACGACGTCTGCTGTTAATGGTCCTGCATTAACGGTGTAAAGAGTTGCAAAAAACAAAACAGTTTGTGTCCACCCTCTGCTTCACAGGATTCCAAGTGAATGCTGTAGATTTCTACCTTCAAAAAACTGATACTGTAATCATAAACACTGTTCTGTGCTCATTCTGTGAGAAAGCTGTGAACTGTACTTGTTTATTGTGACCAATAAACAAGTACATTTCTTATAAAAAAATGGTAATTTTTTAATGCACAAGAAATTACCAAAGTCATCTATAAGTTTGATCAAATATATCACCACCCTCAAAAAGTAGCTAAAATGTTTTGACTGTCCAGATTGGAAAGACCCTTATCCTATTGTTATCCCAACCCTACCTGCATTTCTGTTTACATGTTGCAGGGGTACTTTAAAAGTTTTATTGCATGATTAAATGTGTTAGACATATGAAGACTGATAAAGATAAGATGTGGCTGATTACGCTCTTTCTCATGCAGTTTCCTCAGAAATGGTTATCAGAATTCTAATTTTAATCAAATAAGGAAGTGAAAGTATTTAACCCAGCAAACAAAAGTAGAAGTAAGACTTAAAACCTTAACTTTGAGTTCAATCCACTTCATGGTCATAAAGATATCTAGAGCTGTAATTAATGATAATATTAGCACTAGGAAGTTTTTTGTTTTCATAGTTCCCTAGCTTGTCAAGCCTGTTACCACACATGACTCACATGACACATGGTTTCAGCAGACAAGTGATAAATCTCTGTGCCTGATTCTGAATTCTTGATAAATTCTTGATCATTTTGGCACTGGTTTAGTTTGCCATTGGTTTTTGGGTATCTGGGAGAGGAAATAAATAATTATACTTAATTCTGTCCTGCAGCTAGAAGTAAGCTTTCAGGTGAAAGAGTATCTCTCAATAGCCTTTCTGTTTCATCATGTTCATCACCTTGGTGTAATGACTCTAGACATTAAATTTAATGCTTGTGTAGATATTACTACTAGAATAGCCTAAATAAAATGTCACTGCACAATTATTTCATTACTTATAAGTATAACTGTAATGCCTTGCTGTCTCGATGTTCCAGTAGGAACATAAATAAGCTCCAGCTAGTCCAGAATGCAGCAACAGCGAGAATGCTTACTATAACCAGAAGATATTCCCACAACACTCCTATCTTATACAAACTGCACTGGCTCCCAATCAAATTTCACAATGATTATAAATTACTACTATAGACCTACAAAACACTGAACGGTCTCTTGCCACAATAGCTGAGCAAACTTTTGGTCTTTTATGATCTGGCATACCTACTTTGATCTGTTTGTTGGTACCTTGAATAGTAAAGGCTGCAGCAGGGGGGCAAAAATTTCTATTAAAAAGCATGATAAATATGGAACAACTTTCAAATTTGTGTTTGGTATTCAGTATTTAGACTGAAAAAAAATTATTTAGTCAAGGCTTTTGTGAATAGTTTTTTCTGCAGGAGATAAAGAAGTGGATCTGGGGGTGCTCACGTGTATAGAGTGTTTTGTTGAATTGGGATATTTGGAGGCTGTAAGCACCCTACTCTGAAAGCACCTATGTTCACTCTGATTTGTTAAAAGTGGCGAGGTTGTGTTTTCTTTTGGTGCTAGCTCTAAACCATGTTAGCCTGCAAAACAGAATGCAAAACTGATGATTAAAGTAAACTGATGATTAGAAGGGTTTAACAACAAATTAGCCATGACTACTATTGTTGATATTGAGCACGATTTTGAAGTAAGTTTAAAGAGGTCAGTGCAGTCATAGACAATTTGGATAAAACCAGAGTAGGCCATAATAGAGTTTGACTGTGAAGAAGTGGTATATCACATGACCAGATTTCCCTTTGAGATAGCTGCTGACAAAGACCATGCTTTATGGTGGTCCATAGACAGCATTATTATATATATATTCAAACAGTTCACTAATGGTGGTTGGGATTAAACATTGCGTCTGACCCTCCAGCAAAAGATCAGCACTAAGCCCCCACCACATTTCTCTGAACTTCTTCAGCTGCAAACAGAAGTGGAGAGAAGGGCAGTAAAAACTGATCAGATGTAGTGCCATTTTGGCACCTCCAAAATGAAGCCCTCTTTGCAGCTTCAGCATGTTTTAGAAGACACTCCTAAAAGTGAGTTTGACCCAGATGTTTTACAAAAGTACAAACCTGAGACAGAAAGAAAGAGAAAGAAAGCATGTGACAGAGTTACAAGTACAGCTGACAGAGAAGAGAGCTCATAGGAGAAATAAACAAGCACCTGCAGTCCTTGAGCCATCAACTGCGGCAGCAGACATTCATGTACACTAGCAGGTCTCAAGACCATTGCTAGACAATGCAAGAATGCGCCAAACAAAGATCTGGTTGACAAGAAATATAAAGAATTGAAAGTAAAACAGCAGAAGTGGAGAGTCAAGCATGATCAAACTTTAAAACTGACCAGGTTTCAGTAGAGGAACAAACTAAGGCCTGACTGGAACGTTCCCAGTCAGCAAAAAATCTGACTCACATAAAAAGATGCAATGATGCAATAATGTAAACAACAATCTGTAGATGTCAGAAGGGGACTCTTTAAATGCCCTGGTTGGATTAAAGGTTGGAGTCATTTCATAAGCTTCACCTACCTTCAAGGACAATCTGACCTTTGTATGACCTCCTAGATATAGATGGTGCAAGTGGCCAAGCTTTGCCTTATCTGGCGTACATAGAGGTAAGCATCTTCTTTTCAGAGGGAATTTCAGGAAGGCCTGAGGACATAAGTTGCACTGATTGTGCCTGGATGCAGAGCAAAGTACTGTGGGAACAAACATTTTGGTCATGCTTTATGAAACCTTAAGAGGCTCTACAGGAAACTGCAACAGCGGCAGATGAATAGTTTGTGCTAACACCCCTCTGATCCAGAAAATGTACAGTAGACAAGTCACTGATAAGTGGAACTTATTTTTGAAAAGATGTGAAAGTTATTTTTGTTGCACATGATCTTGACTATGGACACACCACGGCTGTATCTCTCAAACCCCATTCTCTTTAAACAACATCCATGACATATCCATCCATCACACTATGAGGCAGTCAGATTGCATCTGAAGGAACACGGTCATGCAGCATGATCTGTGAATCTAAAAGCCCATTCACATCTTCTATTGTTGTCATTAGAAAAATGGCACAAAAAATGACATCAGGCTGGGCATTGATTATCGCAAAGATGCCTATGCCTTACCAAATATTGAAGAATCCTTTTCAGCACTAGCAAGTTTGAAATGGTTTTCAGTCATGTATTTCAAATCTGGATATTATTAAATTGAAGCTGAGGAAAAGTAGTTCAATCACATACCTAAGGGGTGACAAATGCTCCCAACATGTTTCAATGTGTAATGGAAAATGCATGGCCAGTCTGAACTTCAAGGAAGTTTTGGTCTTCTTAGATGACCTAATTGTCTTTTCTGCCACTCTTGAAGAGCATGAAACAAAACTCCTCCATCCCCAGCAAACCTAAAGAATTTAGACTCACACTGTCTCCTGAGAAATTCTGTCACAACCTGGCTAAAATCCAAATCCAAAATCCCTGAATTACCTGATAGGAGGCTATTCACCACCTTAAAATTTGGCTAAGGGAACTCTAAAGAACAATCCTATGATTGGCCCAAAGAAACCATTCGCTGGAAAATGGAAACCAAAATGTGATGAAGCTTTTGATATACTTACCCGAAAATTTACAGTCGCACCAATTTTGGGCTTCGCAGATGTGAAAAGGCCTTATATTCACATACGGATGCGAGTTTGCATGGGTTAGGTGCTCTTCTTCATCAAGACCAAGATGGGCAGTTTTTTGACTACCTGTATGGTGCACAGTTACAGTTGTAACTGATAACAATGCCCTGACATATGTCTTGACAACTGTTATGTTGTGAAGGGTGGTTGGCTGCACCTCATTCTTTAATTTCTGTGTAAAGTAGAATCAAGCTGCATATGGCCTCTCAAGGTGGCCATATCCCCAGCGTGGGATGGATTGCACATGAAGATGAGGACATCTGCATAGAGCAATTCATATCTCGGGTTGTTCTGGAACCAGAGGTCTCTGCAGAAGTTGTAAGAGCCATCTGGCAGAGACATTTCACCCAAAATAACCCTGAAATGCAATCTGATTTCCCTCTTGTGCCAGTCTCTGTTGAGTGTCTTTCTATGGTTGTCTATGCCATTCCACCAGAGTATAGCCATACTGTAACAGAGTACAGCCATTCTGTTCAACACTGAATAGATCCTGTTTGACACAAAATCATGATCAAATTGATCTAAAGATCTAAAGCCATCTTGGATACATGTAATGAGCTTGATCTGGTTGATACTTGGCATACTTGTTACCTAAGGACAAAGTGTTTACTTTTTATTCAGAAGTTCATAAAAATAGTAGGATTGATTTTATTCTAAAATCTAAAATTAATTTTAGTAATTTTTTTTTATCAGATTATGAGCCCATCTTTATAGGCTTGAATTATTTTAATATGACTTCTCCAAACAAACTTTGGAGGTATAATTCATTTTTTAATTTTTACCCTAATTTTGAAAATTTGTTAATGGAGCAGATGAACTAATTTTTGTTGAAATCAAGACCCCTGGTATCTCCCCTGGATTAATTATATCATACAGAGCATGGTGCAAGAAGCACAGTAGGAGAGAACAGATACTAGATACTAGTATCTCTAGATATTATTCATCTCCTTCTGATGAACTTGGAACTCACACGACTAATAATTCTCTCTATTATAATAAAAAAGTTAATATTATGTTTTAATCCTTTATAAGCAATTATAAGTCACAGTTCAGTGCTGGCTCTGAGATTGATATGAATACTTGCCTCAAGTTTCAGAGCTAAAGAAAGTTTTTTTTTAGACAACCCGTTAAGTCTTAGTGAAATTAAGAATAGTATTTAATCTCTTCCTAATAATAAAAGCCCCAGGCCCTGATGGCCTTAGTTGATGGAGGCTAATATTTCCTTGGTTCCTAAAAAGGGTAAACCACCAGATGAATGCTCCTTGTGCAGACCCATGTCAGTTTTAGATGCAAACTCAAACTTTTTGCTGAAGTCTTAGACTTGTGGACTGCTTAGACAGTTCAGGCTTTTTCTATGCCATTGCTTGTGTCTTGTGCCATGTTTATTTTCCCCATGTTGATCTGATCCTGTAACCTGATCTCCATGTTACCCTGATTACCTTTCTATATATACCTGTTCTGTTGTGCTGGTCTTTGATGAGTCTTTGTTTTGTTTTATATTGTTCACATTGCGGTCCCATCATTGGTGTTGTCCTGTGATGTCCTTCTGAGTTATGTATTTTCAGTTGCTCAGTGTATTTCGTAGTGTTTCCTGTGTTTTGTTAGTTTGAAGTTTTGCTTAATAAATTTCAGTCAAACTCAGGGTTGCTGCTCTGCTTTCCAGTATATGGGTTCAAAGTACCATTTAGCTGCAAAGCAATAAAGCAGAATCTATTACCTAACCTATGGTACTGTCATGGTCACTATAGTCAATGCTCCAGACCACCTTTGACAAATTTTGAACTTTTTCTTTTGTTGTTGATTCCATTTACTGCACTGATTATGTTCACCTATTTTGTATTTTTCACCTGTTTGATTGAGGAAGTTTAACCTTTTTTTTTTCCACTGAGGATTTTTTGTATCGTGTCATAAGTTCCCATTTCTAACTCTTGCCTTGTTTATTGCCATAGCCTTGTTCCTAGTGTGTATGTTTCTGCTATTTTGATTAAGGTTTTACTGTTTTTTTGTTCCTTTTTATACTGTAGTAATGAATATCTGCACTTGTATCCACCTTCGCCTTCTGTCAATAACAGGCAACATTTCACAAAAACTCAAATGTCTCAGGGCATTGATTGTGATCTCAGCATATGATATACATATAATCCACTCTAACTCTAATATCGCACATGAAACTGACTATATGAATTAAAATTCTATATGCAGGAGTATTAAAATTGATAGAAATCAGCCAACTAATTTCAGCACTATATAGCATAGATAGGATTTTGTTTCATTTTACATAGGAGAGTTACTGTTGCTGTCATGTGCTATCACCAGGATTATGCCAATGCCATCTGTGACCTGAAATCCAAAGGCACATAGCTGGCTATGCTTTTTGGGTGTGAAGGATAGCATTTGTCTCTCCCATGGCAATTAGGTCATTAGCCAACTGTGGATGCCTGTGTCTATGTATGTGTACAGTATGAGGCAGTTAGCATTTTCTTTAAAGTGAGTTCATTTTTAACTCTGCACAAGGTGTAGTTTGATTAAAGATGTAATAGTTGTTTTTGTGTGTCTTGGAGGAAGCATGTGCTAGCCCTCACCCTCCTGAGACGGAAGCCAAATTTTGAACAGGATGATTGGTGTAAATTGTTATTATTTTTTCTTCTGGGAACAAGTAAAAATCTCATGTAGCTTCTGAAAGGCAGTACATAATTTTTCCAAAAAGATCTTTCAACAAGATAAAAAAAATTTACATGGCTCACTCTGTTTAAAAGTCTATATCCCCCAGCTCCTAATGTGGTTGGATCAGTGAATATTTGTACCTTTTGTAAAGGTTGTGACTGAGTCCTTCAGTTGTCTTCAGCATGAAAGTTGGGCCTTAAATTTATGTAACCACAATCATATAACCTTGCAAAGAGGTCAAATATGCGGAAGATTCTGGAAAAGCAAATAATGTGGAGGACTCAGGACAATAAAAATGGCTCATGACAACAATCGCAAAACATAAAACAGTTGTTGATAATCCAGGGAGCAACACACAGTATTAAGAATCAAGCATGTCTAAACTTAGAGGGAAATATGCAGAATTTAAATAGGGTGAATAATTAGGGGAACACAAACCAAGCATGTGCAAACACAGGCATCAAGGCAGACAAGAAAAAAAATTCAACGAAATGTGAGTGAGGTTGCCCTCTAGGAGACTGGGGAGGAATTAAGAATGTGACATTGTAGCCCCCTTTAAGATACAACTCCTGAAGCACCCAAGCCTGGGAGGGCCTGGACCCCTGGATTGAGAGGTGGAGCAATGACTATGGAGAGGCTAGAGGGAGAAGCAAATGCCACAGAGAGTCCAGATGGTGGAGCAACAATGATTTCAAAGCAAGTATGCCAATTCTTTAGCAGAGCAGGGAGGCAGGGCAATGTTCCCAGCCAAGCAGGGGGCCAGTACTACAGCTTAAGATACATATGGTCAATATATTAATTTTATATCTTGTGTCACTTTTGGTTTTTGTTTAGTTACAGTGGATAACAAAATGCAAGTGGCTTTTATGTAAAGTTAATCATCCCTCAAATACAATCCCCTTCATGTATTAAATGAGTCATACTGGATAAGTTTAATTAATTGTTATTATTACAACCTAAGAAATGAACTTGATTTGCATATTTTTAATTCAACAAACAAAATCCATTTGGTAGGATGTTAAGACATATGGATTGACTGGTGACAACTGAATACTCAAGACATTGAATCATCTTTCAAATGTCACTTAGTTTCTAATGCACAGATAAAGATGAGACTCCTAACTTCACTGTGAAATCACAGGTAGACATTAGTCATGCTTTTCAGTGAGTAATCTAGAGACCATTAACTGTCACCATACACCATTTCAAATACCCATTAGTTTATATTACAGAAATAAATTTGAGAATTTATTATGCTATTCTACATTACAGTACCATAAACAACACTACACTACACTCCATTACACCACATTACATCACACTACAATCCATTCCACCACAATACACAATACCAAACTGCATTCCACTACACTAAAATACAGTATACCACACATAGTACATCAGACTACATTTTTGGAAGATGGTGTTTGCTAGATTGCGGAGTAAAACTACAAAGCCAATAGAGCCATATCCTTTCACAAAAAATGCCTATTGACTAAATGAAAATACAAACCCGATTCCAAAAAAGTTGGGACACTGTACAAATTGTGAATAAAACCAGAATGCAATGATGTGGAAGTTTCAAATTTCAATATTTTATTCAGAATACAACATAGATGACATATCAAATGTTTAAACTGAGAAAATGGATCATTTTAAGGGAAAAATAAGTTGATTTTAAATTTCATGGCATCAACACATCTCAAAAAAGTTTACCACTGTTTACCACTGTGTGGCATCCCCTCTTCTTTTTATAACAGTCTGCAAACGTCTGGGGACTGAGGAGACAAGTTGCTCAAGTTTAGGAATAGGAATGTTGTCCCATTCTTGTCTAATACAGGCTCCTAGTTGCTCAACTGTCTTAGGTCTTCTTTGTTGCATCTTCCTCTTTATGATGCACCAAATGTTTTATATTTGTGAAAGATCTGGACTGCAGGCTGGCCATTTCAGTACCCGGATCCTTCTTCTACACAGCCATGATGTTGTAATTGATGCAGTATGTGGTCTGGCATTGTCATGTTGGAAAATGCAAGGTCTTCCCTGAAAGAGATGACGTCTGGATGGGAGCATATGTTGTTCTAGAACTTGGATATACCTTTCAGCATTGATGGTGCCTTTCCAGATGTGTAAGCTGCCCATGCCACACGCACTCATGCAACCCCATACCATCAGAGATGCAGGCTTCTGAACTGAGCGCTGATAACAACTTGGGTTGTCCTTGTCCTCTTTAGTCTGGATGACATGGCGTCCCAGTTTTCCAAAAAGAACTTCAAATTTTGATTCGTCTGACCACAGAACAGTTTTCCACTTTGCCACAGTCCATTTCAAATTAGCCTTGGCCCAGAGAAAACGCCTCTGTATCATGTTTAGATATGGCTTGTTTTTTGACCTATAGAGTTTTAGCCGGCAACGGTGAATGGCACGGTGGATTGTGTTCACCGACAATGTTTTCTGGAAGTATTCCTGAGCCCATGTTGTGATTTCCATTACAGTAGCATTCCTGTATGTGATGCAGTGCCGTCTAAGGGCCCGAAGATCACGGGGATCCAGTATGGTTTTCCGGCCTTGACCCTTACGCACAGAGATTGTTCCAGATTCTCTGAATCTTTGGATGATATTATGCACTGTAGATGGTGATAACTTCAAACTCTTTGCTATTTTTCTCTGAGAAACTCCTTTCTGATATTGCTCCACTATTTTTCGCCGCAGCATTGGGGGAATTGGTGATCCTCTTCCCATCTTGACTTCTGAGGGACACTGCCACTCTGAGAGGCTCTTTTTATACCCAATCATGTTGCCAATTGACCTAATAAGTTGCAAATTGGTCCTCCAGCTGTTCCTTATATGTACATTTAGCTTTTCCGGGCTCTTATTGCTACCTGTCCCAACTTTTTTGGAATGTGTAGCTCTCATGAAATCCAAAATGAGCCAATATTTGGCATGACATTTCAAAATGTCTCACTTTCAACATTTGATATGTTATCTATATTCTATTGTGAATAAAATATAAGTTTATGAGATTTGTAAATTATTGCATTCCTTTTTTATTCACAATTTGTACAGTGTCCCAACTTTTTTGGAATCAGGTTTGTATATCAGGAGTGTGATTTCAAATGAATAAATTGGCTATTATAATAATTGAAAGTTACTTAGGTTCACTTGCATATCTGCCACAAAATAGCAATTTCAGCTTTCCACAGATAAATTCATGCTACAGTAATCATGTCATATTACTGTGTTGGAAGCAAACATCAAGGTTGGTGGCATGGAAACCTACTAGAAACTTGTTTAGTTAAACCAAACCAAAACAAGCTAAAATAGACTCTGCCAGTATTGCAAACCTGAAATGTTTAGAAAGCATTTGGATCTGTTTCTGCCACAAGCAATTATACTATAAAATATCCTTTTATCTCGCTAAACTGTGGGTAAAAGTAATGAGGACGTGTTATGAGTATCTCCTGAATTCCCTGTATCCTAAGTTACATCCATACATATTTTAGATGTGCATGGATTGAAACATGTATTACACACGTATGTGAAAAACATGGAGACAAATAAATAAATAAACGAACATACAAATAGACAAATTAATCAATAGTAAATTACAAATAAATGCTTAAGATTTTTCAATTTTCTGGTAATCTGTAAGATACAAATATACATACATGCAGAGTGAAAGAGAGAGAGAGAGAGAGAGAGAGAGAGAGAGAGAGAGAGAGAGAGAAAGAGAGAGAAAGAAAGAGAGAGATCAATACCACTTGAGTAAATTTAAGAGCTCTGAATGAGCTATGCGTTTGCTATACAAGGCCAAGAGATCACTGATGAAACAAATATTTAGTTTATTGACTTCAGGAATATCTTCAAGGTGTACACTCTCTTTATTCTCGTACACATTTTGAACACACCACAAGGCCTTGTCTGCCTAGGTTTGGGTTACATTAAACACACAACTCAGTCACTTTTCCATAGCTCACCTTGCACCACAGATTCACTCATGAATACACACACTGTATAATGAAACAATCTTACTAAACATATGGAGCAAAATAAAATATGCTCTAATTTAGTAATTTAATAATTTACTGAGAGTTTTGTTTAACTTAGATAATTTGTTAATTGTATTCCTCTTCAGCCTCAAACATTTAAATAAATTATCAGAGATCCAAATCATTTGTATTCTCATTGTACTCTTTTAAATTTGCTTAAAAATCTCAACACATTTGGTGATAATAATAATAATAATAATAATAATAATAATAATAATAATAATAATAATAATAATAATAATAATAATAATAATAACAGTGTTTTAAAAGGTCAGTATCTATAGCTTGATGGTTTTTGACATTTAATGATGTATTTAATGTATTCGATTTCCGACATCACTAATATTAGTTAGCTAATGCCTAATGTTGATTTCTATTTTCCGCTACACAAGCCATGTTGGCTGGGTTTGCATCACATTTCTTGGCTTAGTTATTAGGTAGGAAATAATTTCTTTTGGCTTATATTTTGCCAGGGAGATATTTAGAAAATAACACAGTTCAACTATCACAGCAAACTTTAACAAGAAATAAATATTTAGTTTTAATTGTTTTCTACAGAATGATTTTAAATAAAAACACATCTCATGATCATATATGCAATCAAGGAGCATTTCATTAGCGTTTAAGAAAATCTGTAATATCCTTAATCTGGGGTGTTATACTTAAAGGCCTCAATGAGACCTTCAGTGGAGTAAATAAACCCTGATATGCTGCATATGCTTCCTATTATACAGATAGAGATGTCAAAAAAGACTTCATGCCACAAAAGCTTGTGCCAGAGAAGCTTCAGGTGGAATAAGCAAGGTAACAGGAAGCACAGTCCAGCACCAGTGAGACTTCCAGTGAGGCCCATGAGCAAAGCAAAGTGAGGGACAAAGATAGCCATGAGAAGGGTGAAAACAACAAGCCCAATTCTCATGGCAAGCCCCCAAGACTTAAGCCTCCCATCTGTTCCATAGCAGTTTGGGAATGGGGTCCCATCTCCATCTTGAAAGAGAGACTTCTCCAAGATGTCTACAGCAGCGAAGAAGGGCAGGGGGTAGGAGAGCAACGCCTTTGCCACCAAAAAGATATTTACCCACATCCGTATGCCAGGTGGCAGATTATCTGTGATCACCTCTTTTGTGTCATCGGCCCATGTGAGGTAGGCTACAAGGGCAAACAGGCCCTTAAGAATGCAGGCAGCAATGTGTGTCCACTCCAACATGCAGTGGAACTCAGCAGGCTTCTGCATGTTGCCCTCAAGTGAGGGCAGGAAAATCTGTGATGTGTAGCTAAAAACAACAATGCCAATAGAGATGGGGAACTTCTTGACATCAATGTAGAACTTGACCTTGTCCCATGCCCAGTCCTGTGCATGTGAAAGGCAGAAGGCAATCACCATCACATTAATGATGAAGTGCACAATTGTACACAGCAGACTTAGCTTGGAAACGGCCTTCAGGTTGCGCAGGAAGGCGCATGGCAGGAGCGCCGCTGCAGCAAACACCGACCAGGCCTTCTGTGACACAGGCAAGCCTGGAAAGCTGTTATACATCAGATTGCCACTGACAACCACATAAAGGATGCATGTCATCACCAACTCAACGATTTGCGCCACATTCACAACATGGCCACCAAGCACGGGGAAACGTGGCGCACAGCAAGCATTTGCAATGTCCACATACGTGTCACGCACACGTACATGCTCTCCATCCTCGTTCTCCTCATAGAGGCACGCAATGAGAATCTTGCCTGTGTAGCAGCACACCACAGCTGAAAAGATGATGAGGAAGAGGCCCAGGTAGCCACCGTGCAGGACAGCATAGGGGAGGCCCAACACAAACATACCCTGCAGTGTAAAAATAATTAGAATTACTTGAATAAATTACTTAAAGATACCACAAATGTTTGACTGAACAGGAAACATTGCAATGGCAGACATCAAACACTAGTGTATAAATGAACATTACACATTACACACATCTGATCTATCTATCTATCTATCTATCTATCTATCTATCTATCTATCTATCTATCTATCTATCTATCTATCTATCTATCTATCTATCTATCTATCTATCTGCCTATTTGTTTCTTGTTTGCTAGTTTTTCCCCTATATATCAATTTATTCATACTTTTGTTGTTTTTTATGCATTAATGTGTGTTTTTCTGTATTAATTGATTTACAACTTATCCTTTACCACTAACAACCAGTTGTACATGTAGTGTATCTGTTCAGAAAGGATGTTTTGGGCTGTCCTAGTGGTAAAAACAACAAGAGACATTGACTCATTGGGGCAGGAACTACATATTTTAGTGGAGAAGAAGAAGCAGATTGGGGATTTAATAACTGGGACACCAAGGTTGTAGTTTTATGTCAAACTGGGTTACTTTAAAAAAATGCTTCTACAAAAAAAGCAGAGTGTAAGTACATATAGTGTGCCTATGATGTACAGAACCATTACTATATTGCAAAGATATATTGACTGGTCTTGCGCTGCAGTACCTGAGCAAACAAGGTATTATAGGCTATTTGTTGGTACCTCAAGTAGTAAAGGCTACAGCAGATGGCAGCGTTTTTTCGTACAAAGCCCTGCAGTTCTTATACACAGTCACAATGTTTAGGTCTAGACTGAAAGCGCATTTATTAATTCAAGCCTTTTGCGAATAGTTTTGAATAGGGGATTCATGGGTATAGAGTGTTTTGGGGAACTGGGGACCCCCCTCACTCAGGTTTGTTGACAGTGGAGTGGCTGGCTGCTTTATGCCCTCTTTAAGCCTGTGTCACCTTCTCTCCCATAAGTTATGCTGTCATAGGTAGTCTTGCCAGAGTCTCTACTTGCACTATACACACACTGTACAAATCTCAGGGAGTTATTCCTTACCACTGCTGCCTCTGGCTTGCACATTAGGGATAAAATAAAATACAAAATGTATCATTCATGACCTGAATTTATATATTGCTTAAAGCAGTGACACTGTCCCTGGTTAAATGTACCATACAAATAAATTTGAAATGAACTGAATATATAGGAGAGAGGAATGGGATTATAAGAGTTGATTTGTCTTTACATCAGAATTTTGGTGAACTTTTTCCCATGTAAAGAAAAAAGATTAACTGAATTTGTGGGCTGGTTTCGGGCCTTTTGTGTTTTTGTTTTTTGTTTGTTTTTTTTAGATGTAGCTAATGTTAACTCTTGGTTAGGAAACATCTGCTTTATCAAAACCCAGTTGAACAAAGGTTTGCTTAAATCCGCTCAATGTCTGCTGCTAGACTGTATGCCATTAGACTGTATGTTGTTGAATCTTAACTGCCTTTTATTGTGTTATTCTAAAAATTTACTTGATAGTCCAGTAACCTGTAGCATAAGTCAAATGTGATAGTCTCTCTACTTATTTATATTTGAGGCTATTGTTGACTGTACACAGAGCCACTTTTTCTCACAAGCCTTTTTCTTCTCGCAGCATAGGTGTCGATAAAGTTTTTTTGTGTGTGTTTTTTTTTTTAAATATTGGTTGTTTGTTTGCTTGTTTGTTTTATTAAAGTTGTATTTATCCAGTTATTTTATCCAATAGGATGAATGTTACCTAGCTTTTAGTACAAACACAGTTTCATTTAAAATTGGGGTACTTTAAATGTGAGTTGGATGGCTTGCCAGTTTTAAAACAATGATTTGCTCTTTTGCTGTTCAATTTATTTTCTTCGTGGAATACATTTTAGCTTTTTTTTTTATTGTCCAGAAAAACAATCCAGTGTGCGACTTGAATGCGGAGTGAAATGCTGATAGCGCTCTCAATTTGCCCCAAGCGACACTGAATAAAATCGGATCTGATAGAACGAGGTCTTACCGTGAGTGATGGTGTGTAAACAGGAAAACAAGTGGTTTTTCCACGATTATAGTAGTTCACTAAACGCATTTGACAAAATCTTTGTTAAAAATCAATTATATGAAAAATTGTGAAAAACAGTAGTTTTAATGCAGCTCGTGTGAATTATTTTATTCAGATTGTTATCTATAATAACCTTAAACTATCATCCTTGTTATTTATGTTATTAACTATTATATATATATAAAATAAAACTCTGTTGGATAATACATTTTGTTTGCAAATGCCCCGATTTCGTAATAAGCTGAGTTTAGTTGAAATAATGCATGAAGGTAATTATTGCTATAATTTTTTTTGACTACTTGGAGCAACTGCTGTGCACCTGAATTGCATTGGTGACGTTCCAGCCCGCATCCCATGCTGTGATTTTCCGTTTGTCTTGTGCTCCTTCCATCTCGAACGAATCGCTGTTTTTTCGGGATTCTGAGGGGCCAATGCCGTGTCTTTGGTAATGACTGTCTCCAGCCACCATTTCATCTGTTTCTTCGCTCGTCTTTACTTCGTCCATTCTTAGCCCACGTCTGTAATCGTAATCCAGGCCATCACAATCGGCGAAAGCAAGAGCTTCCTCATCGGTGGCCGTTTGAAAGCCGAGGCGCGCAAACACACCGCTCACCTTCGCCTCCGATTTATGTGACGCACTGTTCATTAGACTGATGATTTTATTTGAAACCGTGTGCCGTATTAGATGGGCCATGATTATTAAAGCAATCGATGATCGGGTGTTTAAGAATTATAAAACAATCACTTTTTTTGCGAAAACAAAACAGTTTATCACCGAACACGAATCATTCCTGTTGCATATTCAGTTTAATGTCTTTCCTCTTCAAAGAATCCGTCCTAATATTTTCTTTTTGAAATACATCTTAATCCGAAGGCGACGAAAGACTAATCCAAAACCCTCACACAAACTCACACACAAAAATAATCCGAATTCAGTAGCTTTCTTTTTACATCTAGTCCAGTAGCAGACGCATACCAACTCCTCCGTGTGCCCAATGCCAGTTGCGCACCTGCGTGCGTGCGTGTTTGTGAGAGAGAGAGAGAGAGAGAGAGAGAGAGAGAGAGAGAGAGAGAGAGAGAGAGAGAGAGAGAGCACACGTTATTCCGAAATGTAGCGCTTATTCCATAGTCAGGGTCGAGAGGAGTGTCGAAGTCTGTCACCATTTCTGATCATGTAGCCGATACTTGCGCTCCATAAAGATGAAAGTTGCTTCCTCATTTTTTTTGGTCCACAAATCGCAATTTGTATCCCGAATAGGTTTGTTCAGAATAAACGACAAATTATTTTATATAATTTATTTCTAAATGTTACACCACACACACATTGGCCTTTTAAAATCCTGACCCATGTGCGCCTATTTAACTTTGAGCATATGCTGGCATGATTTGCGTCAAAAGTATAAACAAGTCAAAGTCATTCTGAATGATCCCCTTTATACTAAAATGAATCATTTTATGTGATTATTATAGTACATAACATGTTTCTATTCTTCGTGTGGGAGTGAATGCATGATATTATACGTATTGTTATGATATTATCTAGTATCATATGCTTTGCACAGGTGTGTTAAAGAAGCCATACGCTCGTCGCCATCACTGTGAAAGTGTGAACACGTAGCTATGTAATCATAATAATCATAATAGATTTTAAATGTAATTTGTTGGTAAAAAGTTATTTAAATAACGAAGGCTATTTTTGTTTAGCTATTTATATTTATTTTTATTTTTAAGCTACATAATGAATATTCAACGTATTTTGGGGTCGGAACGCAAAAATGATGAAGACGTATTTTAATAAATGGCCATACTTTGACAAAAACAAATGAAATGTGCATTACTTAAAATGTTTTTTTTTTAATTTTATTTAAAATTAATTAAAAATGACTGAAATAAAATCTACTCAATTCCGTTGTTAAGGATTTAGCTATTCTTTTTGAATAATTCCAAAAAGAGAGAATATTGAATGAATCCAACATGATGAAAATAAGCTGTTTTCAATTCACAAGAATTTCCTGTTACAACGCGCGGTTTGATGAACACGAAGCGCGCATGCGCTGGGCTGACAACTTGGGGGCAAAGCTGATCGCCGCTCTTTTTCAGCTAATCTCACAAAGGCAAGGAATGTTATTTAATTTGTAAATGAAAAAAAAAACCTATTGTAAATTGTTCAAACTGTCTACTATATCTAATATAGGTGTCGTTTAAAAAAATAAATACTAGTTAACGGTCGGCTGTAAAAAGCTGTTATAAATATGAATTTTTATAGCGGTTATAAATATTGTTTAATAATGGCGGTAGTCAGTGTACACACACACACACACATTATATATATATATATATATATATATATATATATATATACACACATATATATATATATATATATATATATATATATATATATATATATATATATATATATATATATGTATGTGTGTGTGTGTGTGTGTGTGTGTGTGTGTATGTATGTATGTATATGTATGTATAAAATTCAAGGTTCTGTTGAGGAACTGTTCCCTCAGCTAACCAGCATACAGTTGTCAAATGCTGTAACATACTATGGGACACAGTATTCTGCTGGAATGATCATCCTATATGGTTCCACTCTAGGGCTCCCTGATTTTGTAGAGATTATACAGACCGTGATTTTGTCCATTTACACGTTCACTGCATATCCATCTATCCTTCAGATTCCTTCCATTGCTGAAGCACTTCTAAAGGTGCACCCATATCTGAAGGATCGAGGAAGCTTTTCAGGACTTTATGCATGGCAGACAAGCATTAAATATAAAATGGTTAACTATCGAACAACACTCAGAGGCTTTGGCATTCCTGAGGTCACATGCAACGCTCTAAAACACAAACATCCTGATGACAGGAAGTCTATGAAAAATGTTAAAAAGCCATGAAGAGCTGAAGTCAACTATCTCCCATCTTACCCAGTGGGTGAAGATGAGAAGACTTTGGAAAAAAAATGAGAAAAGCTGGTGTCAGAATTTAAGAAGAAAAACAATGAAAGGATGATAAAGGAAAAGATGAACAAAACGTTTGCACATCGTCGACACAAAATCATTAATCAATGTCCAGGTGTTCAAAACATAAAGGAACGATGGCCAGCCCTGTTTCAACCTTCTCAAGGGAGTTACCAATCATGTTTAGAGACCAAAAGGAACAATGTATTTCAAAACATTATATGAAATTAAGTTTTCTATCATTTCATATTTCAGGTGATTGTAGAATTCCAACGAATAAGCACTGTGCAGCCTGAACCTAAATTTATGTCCTCATTGGATCTTCACACTCTCAAGCTGCTGACAATGTTTCGTGGCAAAGGAGGAGCACTTGGAGAAAGTCTGGAAACTGAGATGGAACTACTGAAGGTACAGTTTATAATGATGCATGCAAGCCAGTTGGTTACATGTTTTATATAAGGGTGAGAGAAATTGTTTATTCTTATATTTTTCTTTATGATCAGCAGGTAGTACTTCCCCCTCTACAGTAAATTAAATATTAAACGTGATGATAATTAGGTACTCAAACACAAAAGCTGACAAATGCATGTATGTGAAAACAGGAGTTTGTTTTGTTTCCTTGAGTTAATTTCATGGACTTCACAGAAAATATTCAATAAGTCATATTTATTTATATACAAGTTAAATTTCAATTATAATAACAACTTTAGTAACAAATTATAGTAACCACCTTGAGTTAATTTCATGGACTTTCAAAAAAAAAAAATTCAATAGGTCATGTTTATATACAAGTTCAATTTCAATTATAGTAACAACTTCAGTTTCAAATGTAAATCAGCTGTACAGAGGATAATACAGTGCTGTTAAGTTATTCAGCAACCTCTGTAATTCATAAAATGTACTAAAAAATTACTTAAGCTGTTTTTTCGACCCAGATGATCAAGCCAAATGGTGAAAGTATCAAGGAACAAAGTATTGTGGAGGCAAAAAAAACTTTGGATAGGCTCTGAGAAGGATGTATCATTAATTAATTTTTTCCCCGTTTTTTTAGGATGAGCAGTGTTCTGTTGATATGACAAGAGAGGTGGTCATCCGCTGTATTATAGAATTCCTTGGAAAACATGCAGGAGACGTCATCAAAGAATTCAAAGTATGCAATGTCAATTTCAATATACTGATTGGGTTTTCTGTTTAAACAAATTGTTGAGTGTCAGATCTTCTCTTGTGACCAATATTTCATAGGTTTTGAGTGTCACTACTATTTAATTTCACAGGACAATAATGACCAAACAGGAATTGAACAGCTTGTGATGGCAGTAATTATGACCAAGACAGGAGCTTCCAGTGACTGTCCAAAGGACATTGGAATATTTGTGGAGGTGGCAAAAGTTGTTAAAGGCCTTGAAGGTGTTCCCAGGGCTTGATGTGTCCTACTTGGTTTGACATATGCACTGAATCTCCATTATCCCAGGCATCTAAAGTATACCTTTGAGGTACTTCAGAAACCTTTGGAGCTGGATGCTTCAAACCTGTCAAACAGAGTCCAGTCACTCAGGTCTAAACTGAGTCTAAACAAGATGGTGGTATCTGTTCTGTGGTTCCATGTTGCCAAACAAAGACCTCACATATTTGAACATTTTGTGCCTAGAAAGAGAGAAATGCCAAAAAAGTTGTTCTGCAAACTGTTCTCATCCCATGTGAATACATGAACAGCACGTTGATAAAGAGTAGTAATGTTCACTCTGTCATTGTGATTGTGACCAAAATAAAAAAAAAAGCAGCTTCTACACGTGACTGTTCATTGGACACTAGAGTCATGTTGACTAGGGGGTGATATTTCTTACTGGTCCTGAAGGTGTTCCCAGTACTTGCTATGTCTTGACCTACTGCATGCATTGAATCGCCATAATCCAGGCCTCCAAAACAATTCTCTTGGGCCTTCATACTTCGAAGCTCTCAAACAGCTCAGTCACACAAGTCTACAGTGCTGATTTAAAATGAGATTGAGATTTATTAAATCCAGGTTAACTAAGTGTAGATTTGAACAGCAGTACTGTTTTAAAATGAGATGGTTATTGGATTAACTAAGTCCAGTTGTTCAAATTTACATTTTTAAAGTGAGATTAAAGTGTTATTAGTAGTTTCTACAGCGGTTCAATGGTGCTGAAAAAGATGTAAATTTTTTTTTTTTTTTAAAAAGGGGGTTTATTTTAAACAATGTAACTGCATTAAACTTAATTAAACATAATAATATTAAATTATTTTTTGGGGGTTAAATCAAAACTATTCCTTTAAGCAGTATTCATTAACAGTAAACAATATGTTTGTTTACATTTTACTTATTTTTTTGTGTGTGCTATTTGCATCTACTTAATTTGAATGGCTAATTTTTAAGGAGCTTATTTGATTAAATCTAACTCAATTCTCAATTGTTGTTGAATTTAATTAATAATATTGCTTGTAATCTGTTGCCACAATTTTATTGAGTAGATATAGTGTATTATTTTTTACAGTGTGCGCACATTTACACAAAATATAATCAGAGTCATGTTAACAAATCATATAATTTTCTAGATGTTTTTCTGTTTCCTATTTTATTCTATTGTATTCTTAGTCTATTTTCAGTATAATTAGTATTTTTAGTATATTTTTATACTTTTAGACAAATAAAAATGATTGTGAAATGGGCCCTCTTTCATAGTAAGAGTTAGGTTACTTTGTGAACACATTCAGTATATATTCAGAGGTACAGTCAGCACCAACACCAATAACTCAGCATGGGGAGCCCAATTTGGAACATTTTTAAAAGCTCTATTTAAAACAACACAAGGATTGGTGTTAAAATGGGAGAAAAAAAACCCCGTCTACGATTAACATCCCTGTCCACATAGCCTATACAATTCCCCATCCAAAACCTACACAACTCAGCCTCAAATATTCAGGGAACCTGAAGCCATACTAGGGTAATCCAAGCACAAGGATTGGGGGGGGGCATCTTAGATGGGGTTCCAATCCATTGCAGGGCAAAACTGCACACACTCACACACCCATTCCCACTCTTTAAATTAGTTCAAAATGAAAATTTTGACAGACCCAACTGTGGGAGGACCCTAGAGAATCCAGAGAAACCTCCTGAAGTACAGAAAGAGCATGCAAACTCCATGCATACACGGCATTGCGGTAGGTATCAAACCATAAGTGGCAGGGGTACAAGGCATACGTGCTAACCATAAAGTCTCCATGCCCTTGATAACATCAACAACAGTAACAACAATAATTTAAATGTATAATAATAATAATAATAATAATAATAATAATAATAATAATAATAATAATAATAATAATAGTAGTAGTAGTTCATTGGTCTGGTCAGTTTAGGCACTGGGGAACAATGAAACATTTTTCATCTTTGTGCAGCCAGTCACACAATTCAACTGCACCTGCATCGAACAAAGCAAGTTGTGGAAAAGGACAAAAGAGAGCACACTTCAGGGAAGAGAAGGCGGGGTGGGATTTGTGAAAAAGCATGCACGCAAGCTTGTGTATCTATGTGTGCATGTGTGTATAAGTACATCTGTCTGGGGGCTGTAATAGTCCCTCTTATTGTTGCAGTGGAGATAATAATTGTAGCAGTAATTACTGTCCAAAATGAACATAAGGTAGCTTGTAATATAGGGTAAACTTTTCAGGTAATTTTGTACACCTAAGCTTTGTTATATTTATTTCTTGCTCTAATAAACACAAGTCAGCACTGCTTCAGGTAAGCCTTTTGAGAGACACCATGTGATCACGTGACTTCATGGATGCATTCTCAAATAAAATATGACATGGACATGCCGAAAGCACTACATGGGCAGGTGCTGTGATGAACAAAGGGGCATCTACACTGTCATATATCCTGTGGAATAATGCTTACATTATGGGTTTTATGAGTTGTGACAAGTTGCCAGACACATTATTGATTTCAGTTATAACCACACAATCAGTGACTAGAAAATGAGGACAATAAATAAAACATACATGGACTATTATATACTTATGATATACAGTAATTATATTACAATATATATTTGGCACTTCTTGCATCATGAGTATGAAGATTGATTGCCCTGTCCGGTCTCTTTTTTACCAGTTAAACAAAAAAGCTTCTTAAACATAACAGCAATATCTAAAAACCTGTCTGTAGGCCACTTTTCCAGTGAACTGACAGAAAGCTTATCACATTGTGCTTCTAAAAACAAATAGAAACCTTTTTCTTTCAAGTGCCACAGCTTTGTTTTGCCAACCCACCAAGTGGCATAGTGCCAGTAGGCTTCTGTTTAAAACTGGATTGTATTTTAAATATATGTAAATGTCAGAGATGTTAGATATGTCTGCAATGACTACAGAAATGTATATATTTTTCCTGGGACTTGGTACAGATCAAACGGATCAACATTTTTACTACATTTACATTTTTCTATTTATTCATTTTTTTAAATTCATTCATTTTCATTTTGGATTATGCTCATAATTATGGTAGCTACAAGAAAACATGACTAAAACAGGTCAATTACTGCAGTAGCTAAATATTACACTCATATCCATGGAAGAACATTTTGGCCTTCAGTCTTCAAGAGGCCTGAAGATGTATATTACCTTTTTTTTTTTTATTGTATCCTTAATATTACAGTTGTGTCTGGAAAGTAAAATCTAGCACATTAAGGTACTCCAGCACAAGGACAAGATACCACCCTGAGGCTTCCTTTCAGTAAGGTCAATAACTTTATCAGCCTCCCAAGAAATGCCATCCATGCTGCTGTGACACATTCACACACACACTTATGTCTGCTTTATATGGCATTAGAGTAGCTTGAGACTTGCTGCAGTCGAACAGTCCCTGCAAGGATAGGGACTAGGATAGTTTTGGGAATCAGGTGTTGTACCAGATCTAGTGGATTAGATACACTTCATTTGTGGAACAGCTTCCACCTAAATGTATATACGGTAAGGCCGTTGTAATCCTTGGAAAAAAAATTTTAACCTAGGGAAAAAGGAAAGGAGGGAAAATGGTTCACAGATGCACAAAGTGAGCTCTATATAGGCAGGCTTTGTCAAGGCTAATGTGGAAGAACTCAAGTGTCCTGCACAGAGCCCAGATCTTAGTCCCACTGAGCTCTCTGTCTCTCTCTCTCTGTGTATGATTAATGCATTTTTCCACCTACTGCCTCGTCATGCCTACCGGGTAGAATAAGGGAGAGTACGCATGTGTATGTGTGTGCTTCTGTGCTCTTGTCGCAGCGATGACCTAATTCTGTTCATGAATGTCACTGTGAGCTATATCTTTGTGTTTGAGCAATGGACTGAGAATATACAGACACTAAATAAAGAAATGCATTGCCTCTATCACTAAGGCAAAATTTAGCATTTGTTTGCAGTTTGTTTTTTTTATTACTGTAATAATATAATTAAATGCAATTATAAACCAAAATTTTGCCAGAAATTAATATTTGGAGCTATCAATGATTCTGTCTTGAGAAGAGCCTCAGTTTTAGATGATGTTGCATGTCATGATGTTGCCACCACCATATTTTACTGTAGGTATGGTATACTTTGTGGGGTTAGCTATTTTGGTTTTATACTAAATATATCTTTTAGAATGATATCCAAAATGTAGGCTGGATTTCATCAGAACATAACACATTTTGATTAAACTGTATGTAGTAGTAGTTGCTTTCGGCTGCTCCCTATTCGGGGTCGCCACAGCGGACCAACTGGTCCACACAACAACCTGGCAAATGTTTTACGCCGGATGCCCTTCTTGACGCAACCTTCCCATTTTTCCGGGCTTGGGACCAGCACTGCATCCAGTGGCTGGGGTTGAGGCATTGGCTGGGAATCGAGCCCGGGCCTTCCGCATGATAGGCGAGAAACCTACCACTGACCCACCAATGCCCCTCTGATTAAACTGTATACCTTTAGCAAAATAAAGTTATGATTTTTTGCTTTGTCATAAAAAAGACTTCTGTCTCGCCACCCTATCCCATAGCCCAGACTGAAAAATACAGGAGATTGTTGCCATCTGCAGGGAGTGACTAGTACTTACCAGATCCTGCAGCTCCTTTAATGTTGTTATACTGTATGTCACTTGGCTATCTCCATGATACTCTTGTCTTTTCATGTATTTTGGAGGGACATCATGTTCTTGGTGATGTCACTTTGATAGCCCATTTTGTCCACTTGCTAATGATGGATGATTTACAATTTTCAATGCTACATCAAATGTTTTCAGAATTCTTTTGTACACCTCTCCTGATCAATACATGCAATCCTGTAAATGCATGTTGTGGACCATGGGCTTCATTAATTAGATGAAACCAGGAAATTGTGAGAAAAAAAATCCTACAGAAAGAGCAGATCTATATTTGGGGTTAATCAGAATCACTTCATCAATTACTTGGCTGGGTCATTCTGAGCAGAGTCACATGCCCAATTCTAAAAGAGTGTGTTAGTTGCTATATGACATTTTTTACATGTACAAATTACATGACCAAGAGCTACTCGTGTTATATTATTAGTAACATTTATTTACACATTTATTGCCATAAACCAAATTGTTAATAGTTGAGTCGAGTTAATTGATTTAACACAAGAGGTGTGCTGACTAGACTTATCAGTTATTATTGTCACATTTTGTTAATTCACTGGATTCTATTATTTATCAGCAAATTACTTGTTACTTACAAGTCCCATGGCACACATACCCTGATGGCCTCAGCAAGACTGAAAAAGACTTTTCGTAAAAAAGCTACAGCTTTGATGTTGAAGGTAATATTGATTTTGAAAACAGAGACCTGACATTGTATCGGACTTTATGTGATTAAATAATCAGAATCAGAATCAGAAAAGTTTTTATTGCCAGGTACAGCAAAGGGTTTGCGAAGAGCACTTTACAGTACTTGGAATTTGTCTTGGTGTCAGGTGCAAACATATACACAGATAAAATTTTAAAATAATAAAATAAACTAGAATAAATTAAATAAAGCTGTTAACAGCAAGTGACTTACGTGTTGCAATTTACAATGTGAAAGTGTAAGTGAAATTGAAGGAGACTGTCCAAATATGTATATCCAGTATGTACAATCGAGAATGAAATAAATATTGTATACAGAAGTTTTAGTTTGCAGAAGATGTAGTGCAATTTAGAATGTGAAAATGTCATGGTTGTCTGTAAGTTCTTGGGGGGGGGGGGGGTGGGGGGGCTTTCATCTGGGGGTAAGTGGGGCACTGTTCAGCAGGCTGACTGCAGTGGGGAAGAAACTGTTCTTGTGGCGTGAGGTCCTGGTCCTGATGGACCGGAGCCTCTTTCCAGAGGGGAGGGACCGAAAGAGTTCATTTCCGGGATGAGAGGGGTCGGCTGCGATCTAGGCTGCACGTCTCCGGGACCTAGAGACGTCTTGGAGAGATGGGAGACTGCAGCCAATCACCTTCTCAGCTGAGTGGATGACACGCTGCAGTTTGGCCTTGTCCCTGGCTGTAGCTGCAGCAAACCGGACCGTGATGGAGGATGTGAGGATAGATTCAATGATGGCAGTGTAGAAGTTAACCAACATCTTCACAGGGAGGAGAAACTTCTTCAGCTGCCGCAGGAAATACATCCTCTGCTGAGCCTTCTTGGTGAGGGACCTGATGTTCTGCTCCCACTTGAGCTCCTTGGTGATGGTGGTGCCTAGGAAATAATATTTTTATGGCATTCATATGCAATTGAAATAAGAAATATTAAACAGTACTTTACTACGAAACACCATATGCACTAATAATATATTTGCACGCGCTTACTGCGTTACAACACGAGAAAAACGCAGCATTTTACATGGAACAATAAATGCAGACGCAAAACCTTCCGGACCTATTTTGAAGTGACACCCATTTGAAAATGACGTCCGCCACCGGTCCGCCGTGCAAAATATTTACGTTTCAGGACGCTAAGTGTTCTCCTGACCCAGTGTTCGAAGTCAAACCCGAATGTTTACACCCGTCTCCTGTTCCGATAGTAGTGGATAATGGATCTTTCCAAACGCGAGCCGGTTGGGCTTGTAAAGGAGAAGAATTTGCGCTTCCGGGGCTGCTGTTTAAATCGCTAGCGGCGAGAAGCAGAGGAGCTGCACGGAGTGAAACACAGGTCGGCAATGACATCCCGAATCTGGAGCCTCTCCGGTGGCTACTTAAGAGTCAGTTCGACCGCAATGTTGTTGTTAATTTTGAGATCCAAGAGCTTATGTTGGACTATATCTTTCTTCACCTCGGGATTGGAACGGAGGTAAGACACGAACTTGTTTATACTTATAGTATACCTGTTCACCAACGACATCAGAACTCATTCTCAATCTTAAGGCACGAGTCCACTTCACCTGACCTACATTATATTGCCGAAAGTTTTGGGGCACCCCTCCAAATCATTGAATTCAGGGGTTGGGCTTGGCCCCTTAGTTCCAGTGAAAGAACTCTTTTGTTCACAATGCTTCAGCATACCAAGACATTTTGGACCATTTCATGCTCCCAACTTTGAGGGAACAGTTTAGGGATGGCCCCTTCCTGTTCCAACATGACTAAACACCAGTGCACAAACAAGTTTCATCAAGATATGAATGAGCGAGTTTAGTGTGGAAGAACTTGACTAGCCTGCACAGAGTCCTGATCTCATCCCAATAGAACACCTTTGAGATGAATTAGAGCAAAGGCTCTGAGCCATTCCAAAACTGCCTGATCATGCCCATGAATTTGCAGCTATAACAGCTTCAACTTGGGGGGGCACGGTGGCTTGGTAGGCAGCACGTTTGCCTCACACCACCAGGGTTGGGGGTTTGTTTCCTGCCTCTGCTGTGTGTGTGCGTGGAGTTTGCATGTTCTCCCCGTGCCTTGAGGGTTTTCTCTGGGTACTCCGGTTTCCTCCCCCGTTCCAAAGACATGCATTGTAGGTTGATTGACATCTCTAAATTGTCCGTAGTGTGTGATTGTGTGAGTGAATGAGAGTGTGTGTGTGCCCTGTGACGTCCAGGGTGTATCCTGCCTTGATGCCCGATGACGCCTGAGATAGGCACAGGCTCCCCGTGACCCGAGAATAGATCGGATAAGCGGTAAACAATGAATGAATGAATGAATGAATGAACAGCTTCAACTCTTCTGGGAAGGATTTACACAAGGTTTAGGATTGTGTTTATGGGAATTTTTGACCATTCCAATAGAAGCACATTTGTGAGGTCAGGCACTGATGCTGGACGAGAAGGTTTTGTCAGGTTGAGGTCAGGACTCTGTAAAGTTCTTCCACACTTAACTTGCTCATGCATGTCTTTATGGACCTTGCTTTGTTTACTGGTGCGCAGTCATGTTGGAACAGAAAGGGGCCATCCTGAAAGTTGGGAGCTTGAAATTGTCCAAAATGTCTTGGTATGCTGAAGCATTAAGAGTTCCTTTCACTGGAACTAAGGGGCCCAGTCCAACCCCTGAAAAACAACACCTGAATTCAATAATTTGGAGGGGTGCCCCAAGACTTGCCTCTGCAACACAGTGCAGCATTATCTGTGTGAATGAAAACCCTTTAAGACTCAACTGTTCTAACTATCTGTGTTCTCTGTAATCAGGGTCATGTGGAACATCCCCTGGTCTTCACTGAGGCTCCTTGCAACCCTCATCACTGTCGGCAGATGATGTCTGAACTGCTATTTGAGTGTTATGGAGTTCCTCGTGTGGCGTATGGTGTTGATAGCCTCTTCAGTTTCTACTACAACAGCACACAATGTGGTCTCGATAAACTTCATACTGGTTTGGTGTTGTCTTCAGGATATCACTGTTCTCACATATTGCCCCTCATCAATGGCAGGTGCAGAGCTTGTCTACTGTTTTCCTCTCAGTACTTGTGAGACACTGCCTAATGTGAGCAGGGTCTTTTTTTAACACTTATTATGTAAGGGCATAGCATTAGTGCCTTAGCGTAACATAATTCTTGCCCATTATTTTTTAACAGCAGTCATTTTCACTAAACAATGTCTTGCTTAACCGAGCATGTAGACCTCCATTGATGATTTTCCCACACAACTGGCCAAAAGAAGCAATTAATTTTTATTAATTTAGTCAGAACCTACACCACTATTTCTTGCAGGAAGCACATTTCAAATTCACTGTCTTGCAGAAGGCAAAGAAGCTTTCTTCCAGCTGCTCAGCCACTAGAGGCCTGGGTCCGTATTCATGGAAATTCTTTGAAATGTGTTTCCTCTAAAAATTAAAGAGAAGGTCCTAGTAAAGATAAGTTATTCACAAAGCATCTTAACCCTTAAAAGAGCTCTGAAGATCAAAAAGAGTTCGGAATAGGGAGGAGGACTTTTAAGAGGCTTAAGAGTTTCTTTAGCATATGATAAAATGGCCGAAAGGTAAAGAGGGTGAAGAAATGCTTTGTAGTCAATGGCTGACAGTGAATTAATAAAATACTTAGATCGTGTAGATATTATTATTTTTACTGATAATATTAGTGATATGCTTATATATTATATATATATATATATATATATATATATATATATATATATATATATATATATATATATATATATTATATAAGTGTGTGTATATAAGTTTGATGAGAGTTAAATAGGTAAAAATGTAAATATGTAAAATTAGTCCTGTAATTCGAAGTGAGGGCTTCTAATAGGCCCTTTTTTTACTGGACAACAAATGACATTCTTTTGAAGACTGATACCTAGCGACGGGGTCTGCCCCACCTCTTCTCAGAGATAAAAGTTTTTCTCTTTTCACTGCTCAGAGTTGCTCTGACATCTGAGAATCACTCTTAAGCTAAGATTACTAGTTCTACGTTTTTAAACTAAATTAGGAGCTCTGAAGAGTCTTAGAAGCTTTAACAATGCAGGCCCTGGAATTTCCTGTCTCTGCCATCTTCTTTGAAACTCAGGTAAAACGTCATATAGACAGAATGGTGAGAGCCTGCATCAGCAATATAGATGTAAGAGGGACTAGAAAGACTAAACAGTGTGTTACATCATGTAACACCATGTACAAATTTCAAATAGGGCCATGTGTACAACAAATATAAAGCTATGAAGATGATGATGATGGTTGTTGTTGTTGTTGTTATTATTATTATTATTATTATTATTATTATTATTATTATTGCTTGATACAGATACTGGTATTGAGTCTCTGACCAATACTTTAGGTTACTCAATTCATTGTCTGTATTGATACGTTCGCTTGTTTGCCTCTCACCTCTGTGGTTTGCTCTTTAATTCCTGACTCCACCCTGTGTGCCTATAGCTTGCACATTCTCCCTGTTTTTCAGGGGTTTCCTCCAGGTACTCTGACTTCAAAGTCAGATCAAGTTAAGAAGATTTTATTGTCATTTCAACCATATATAGCTGACACCGTACATAGTGAAATGAAACAAACTTTCTCCAGGACCATGGTGCTACATAAAACAGCACAGAGCTAAGGACGAAAGAGTAAGCTGTCCTAGATGCATAAAGTGCATGGTGTGCAACTTAGTGCAAATAGTGCACGACAAAAGAGAGTGCAGACATTACAGTACTCTATAGGACATAGGCTGATTGGCATCACTGAGTAGTCCATTTGTGTGAAACGGTATGTGATTGTGTGTGAGATTGTGCTTTACCTCATGCCTAGAGTGCCCTGGCATAGACTCTAGGCTCCCTGCTATCCTTATTTGGGTAGCAGAAATTGGATGGATGGATAGATTCTGACTCTGTCTGCAAAAAATGCTGCATGTGTATCTCTACTTGCACTCTACAAAATGTTTATTGGTCTGTGCTGTTCTGTGTCCACTACTGTTGTGCGTTGCACATTTTCTGTCTTGCACTTTTTGCACACATACACTTTATGTGAAACTGTGTTAATTTCTACTTAGTCCTTTGTTCTGGGTTGTTCAATGTAGCTCTGTATTTTATTTAGCACCATGATCATGAAGGAATGTTGTTTAATTTCACTGTGTACTGCACCAACTATATATGGTTGAAATGACAATAAAAGCTTCTTGATTTGTATACAGATTGGATGCTGTTAACTGTAAGCGAATAAATGTTGGAGGAAGCCATGCTGCAGCATATATGCAGAGACTTCTCCAGCTGAAATATCCTGCTCATCAGGCTGCCATCACGCCCAGTCGTATGGAGGAGCTGCTGCATCATCACTGCTATGTCGCTGTGGATTATGAGCAGGGTAAAAACATACGCATCATCCAGTGCATTACACATTGACAACACTGCAGCAACATTGACCTGACAATAGAAATCATAGTTGCTGAATGAATTTTTCTCTGCCAATGACACATTTAGGTTTTGGTGAATTTTAGTGTAAAAGTCCACATTTGAAAGGTTGCACTGTTCTTGAAATTTTTATATACAGAGCTGGAGAAGTGGCGTAGTGCTGAGTTTTATGAGGCTGAGGTTCACCGTATGCAGCTGCCGTTCTCGGGGAAGGTAGCAGGGATGTACGCTAGTGTGGAGGAAAGGCAGGAGAAACGAGTGCAGCAGCTTCGCCGGCTTGAGGAGATGAGCAATCGGCACAGAGAAGAGAGACTGCAGCAAGATCAGAAGAGACTGCATACGTTGCTTACTGTGCAGGTATCCACAACATGCAGAGAAATGGCCAGAAATAAAGGCCCTGTTGTATTCTCATGGGTCCACACATCCTTATTCTGCTTTTTCTCTCTGTCTCTCTCTCTCTCTCTGTCTGTCTCCATGCCTCTCTCTCTGTCTGTGCAGGAGCTGCTGGAAGAGGGTGCAGTGGAGCAATTTCACAGACGACTGATGGAGCTGAACATGGACTCAGCTGAGGAATTACAGTCATACATCCACAAACTCAGTCTGAGTGTAGAGCAGCACAGACTAGCTCGAACAGAGGTATTTTATCCAAGTGTGTGTTAGGATGCTGAAAGTACCTGAACTATAAGGTGATCGATTTCATGATGTAGGTTTCATTGAAGAATTTGTCCAAAATGGGAAGCAGATAGTGTTGGCACCTTACATTTCCAGAGTTTCAAGGTTTTTTTTTTTTTAATGCCATGCATTTTATGTATTTTTGCTTTGTTCAAATATTTTATGTTTAACAAAGCAAAAAGCTACTCTTGGGGTCATAAGTTTACATATGGCTTACAGAATCTGAAAAATGTTAAATAAAAGAACCATACTGATGATTGGTGTAAATATTTATTGTAAATATTTATTGTAAATATCTAATGTAGCTTCCAGAAGGTAGTACTAAATGACAAAAAGACCTTTTAAACAAAATACTAACAATTTACACTGAACATCCTGTGCAAAATTTATACCCCTAGCTCTTAAAATGTGTTACATTCTTGAACATCAGTGATTAGTTGCACCTTTTGTAATAGATGTGTACGAGTCTCTCAGTTCCCCTCAGTGTGAAATGATGTATCTCAACATTTTATAGCCTCTGTTTGAAAAGGGATCAAATATGAAGAAGATGCTGGACAAGCAAAGAATGTGCTGGACTGTGGGCAGTTTAACTGCTTAGAACAAACAAGAGACTCATGGATATCTATCTCAAACATAAAAGTTGCTGATCATCTAAGAAATACCACACAGTGTTAAGAATCAAGCATATGTAAACTTCTGAACAGGTTTATTTGTGTAAATTCTGTTTTTATTGTGTCTTGTGGTTTCTATTTAAATATCTGTTGTGTGAAATAGCTTATTCAGGGCAGAGCTATAAAAAAAATTATTATCCCTCTTATTTTGAAAAAATAAATAAATAAAAACATTTAGCAGATTCTCCAAGGAATATGAAAACTGTTTATTTTATTTTAATTAAAAGAATAGTATAACATTTTTACAGTATTAACACCACAAACTGGGGGGCAGGGTTAATGTTACTGATGAAGCTTTCGATGACAAAAACAAAACAACCCGATACATAAAAATAAACCTATGTTTAATTAATAGAAATAAGAGAAAAATGGCAAGTGGACAATTCTCTCAGTGTAAATGATTATGGATGTAACAGTTTAGAAAAGAAAAGTAAGAGTACATTTAAAGCTAAATACTGTAGTTCCTGTTTTGAATTGAGAACATCTGTGCTGTGTAATGGTCGTGTGTGTGTGTGTGTGTGTGTGTGCTTGTGTTTGTACTGTGGTCTTAGATTACAGAGCTTGAGCAGTTGGAGCAGCCTGTGGATGAAGGTGACATAGACGTTGATGTAAATAAAGAGAGCTCTGAGCCAGAAAAAGCTGAAAATGTCCAGGTAATGTAATATTACTCTTTTACAGAATATGAAGTTATGAAAAGTTGCTTAGTGGTTTGCATGTTTGCCTCACATCTCCAGGATTGGGGGCTTATTTAAAACCTCCTCTCTCTGTGTGCGTGGAGCATGATCTCCCAATTCTTCTGGGATTTTCTCTGGGTTTTTTTCTCCAGTTCAAAGACGTGTTGTAAACTGATTGGCATTTCTAAATAGTCTGCAGTGCGTGAATAGGTGTGTTCATGTGTTATATTGTGGCCTTCACTGTTCTGGCACCACTTCTGGCCTAGGATATCCACCACCTTGTGCCTTGAGTGTCATGGGATAGGCTCCAGGTTCCTTGAGACCCTGTGTAGGATGAGTGCTACAGAAAATGGATGCAGTTATGAAATAACTGAAGACCATGCCTGAAGCTCCACCTTCTTCAAAGTTATTATTATTAGATATGTTTGAACTCATTGGTGTTATTTTTACTTCCTCCAAATTTTTGATCTGCAGCCAGTGTTTAACATGGCAGAGTACCACCAGCTGTTTGTGGGAACTGAGAGACTGCGGGCACCAGAGGTCATGTTTTGTCCTTATCTGATTGGTGAAGAGCAGATGGGCCTCACTGAGGCATTACAGTTTGTACTAGAACAGTGAGTGCATTTCTTACATTTCTGACCTAGCAAGCAGGTTGATCAACTTCAAATAGCAAAAGAAGATTAGTCTAAAATGATCATATCATGCACTACAGCTTGGTTGACAGTTGAAGATCACTAAATAGATAAATTTTTGGTTGACTGTTTAACCTTATTAGCTGCATAATTAATATATGTATGGTTTACTTTGAGGATAAATGTTTTTAAGAAACAAACAAACAAAAAAATATCTGGCCACCAGATGGCATTGCTTCTCACGTTATTCTTTTTTATTTTCTGTCCATATTTAATTTAGGGATTAAATATTGGATGTCCTACTTTGTTTTAAATCTCTTTTTAGTTCTGTCTTAGCCTTCTAGATAGTAGATGAATTAGCTTAAAAAAATGTATGTTCCTTTTATTTCCTGATCCTTATTATACAATATATGTTATTACTTCTTGTTTGTTTTTGATTGTTTTCTGAATTTGGTTGGTTGAACTAGCTTTGATATGATATAACGAAAGCTTAAGTGTATGCATGTGGTGGCTTTGATGCTCTGACGTACAATTGTGTTGTACAGGTACTCTCCAGAACTGCAGGCAATGCTAGCTGAAAATGTTTATCTGACTGGAGGAAACCTCCTTTATCCTGGAGTTAAAGAGAGAGTTGAGAGAGAACTGCTTGCTATGAGGCCTTTCCAGTCACACTTTAAGGTAACAGAGGGATACATACATACACTGCTTTGTAGTAGTGTTTTTTATTTGCAGTACCAAAAAGTGTTTAGAGGAGATACAAACTGATAGAGTGGAAAATATCTAACATTATTTAGTAAAAGCTGAGATTTTTTAAATAATTTATTATTAACCCCATCTTTTTCCTTCTGCACATTTACTTTCCAGAAGAGGCAATCATCTAAGGTTAGATTGCCATAGAATTAGTGATTTTTGATTACTTGGCATGGTAATATGGAAGAGACATTTAAGCATGTTGTTAATAAATGCAATTGGATGGTATCACATGATCAGTTCCTCTTAGTATGATCAAGAACATCTGTCTGGATCAGATTGTTGTCATTAACATTAGATAATCTGTAAACAAAATATTCTCTATATATTCGGATCAACAGAAATGTTATTCTGTGTTGAACATAGGACCCTATGTTTATATATATATATATATATATATATATATATATATATATATATATATATATATATATATATGTGTGTATATATATATATATATATATATATATATATATATATATATATATATATATATATATATATATATATATATGTATATATATATATATACATATATATATATATATATATATATGTATACATATATATATATATATATATATATGTATATATATATATATATATATATATATATATATATATATATATATATATATATATATATATACACACATATACATATATATGTATATATGTATGTGTGTGTGTGTATATTATATACACCCATAATACACTTTATTAGGAACACCTCTACAACTGCACCTTAATGCAATTATCTAATGAGCCAATTATTTGGGAACAGCGCACAATGTAAAAAAAAAAAAAATGCAGCATTTCAGTTAATGCATCAAACATCAGAATGAAGAAAAAGTGTGATCTCTGTGACTGTGTGGATATTGGTACCAGAAGTGTTGCTGTGAGTTTTTATAAGTGCTGATCTCCTGAAATGTTCACACGCAACAGTCTCTAGAGTTTACACAGAATGGTGCAAAATGTCTGCCTTGTTGTCCACTGTTCTAAACATTGTCTGTAACTACAAGTGTAAATATCTGTGATATATATTTATATAAATGGAAAAATGTTTTTTGAAAATGGCAGCATATAATTTATACCGTAAATTCAATATTGGCATCAGACAACTTACACAAATGTCCAAAAGTTTTTGTTTGGATGGTTACAGCAAAAAAAAAAAAAAAAAGTTTTTGTCTTTCCCAGGTCTCATTGGCATCTCAGCCATCTCTGGATGCTTGGTTTGGGGCACGTGAGTGGGCTTTAAAAAATGCGTCTGGATCTCATGGGTGGATCAGTCGCCAGGACTATGAAGAGAAAGGAGGAGAGTACCTGAGCGAGCACTGCGCATCTAACATCTTCATCCCCATGTGGATCAGCAAACCAGCAGCACGCAGTAATGAACTGTCATTTTCAGCCACAGAACATGCTCAGGATTGCAGCACTTCAACTACAAGCTTCAACACTGATGTAGCCTGTGATCCAAACAGTGGATTGTCAGGGGTTACAGTGTCCCAATAGACTTTTTGCATGTTTTGCCTTCTCATATTCTCCAGTGTTCCATGTTTTGAAGATGTGTTAATGGATGACTTTACAGTTATATTTCAGCATAAATCAAAATTGGGATTTCTTTTACCAGGTTTATTCTATTCTTCGTTGTTGAGTGACTATTTTTTTTTAGAAAACCTTGTGGACTCAATGACAGTGAGTGTATTACGCTGGACTATGTCTGCTTGGAAAAATCACCATTGTTTTATTTTGTATGAAGCACTGGTTACTGAGATGGAGTAGTTTTATAACAATATACAAAACAAAATTTTTAATGCTGCTTCTTTCTGCTGTCCTCCTGTATAATTGAATCATCCAAATTAGCCAATTCTTAGATTTCTTTAGATTTCCTGGAAAAAAAAATTGCAAGAGTCAATTTGTAAACTTTTAATTTTGTTTTTAAAAAATGAATGTCTAGTAAATTTTTAAGAGATTTTTTTTTTTTTGCTGCATAGTGAAAGTGCATTCAGTTTTCAGTAAAGGTTTTGAGCTGAAGCCAGTTTGTGGAAATCATCTTTCAAATGCTGTGGCTCTTTCAGTTATTCATTCTAACCTTACTGACACACTTGCTGATTCATGAAGACACTTGGCGACACTGTCTAAGCGATATTATGAGCTGTGGTAGCTTATCATTGTTGATCAATTGTCTAGTGCCTCTGTTGCAAATTTACAATCTCATTCTTGAGCAATGAGTCACTGAGCATCCTTACTAAGATGGTCTCATTAGCTTGAGGAAACTGCTTCTTAAAATAGGCTTGCTGGGTTGTTTTTGTTTGCTTTTACATGGGAAGAAGTGGAAATAAACGTCCTGCTTTTTTGTGGAGGTAGAAATTAGTACACCACAGGTTAAATATGATATGAAAAATGGAAGAAAAAAAAGGTCGGTTTCTTAACCACAGTAATTATATACAGCAGATTTGTGTGCTAGCTTATTTGGGTAGAGTTTAGGTATTGGAATGGGATCAGATCTGTGGTAAAGAGAAAATCAAAGCTTTATTAAAAAATAAACGCAGGTACAAGAATAAGAAATATTACTAATGTCCACTATGTTTGGGCTCTTTTTCATAAAAAAACAAGCAGGGACAGACTGGCTTAGTATTAGTTTGGAAGTTTGACTAGATAAACCAGGGGCTGTAAGCTTGATATTTAGAAATATTTAGTAGTATATTTAGTTTTTAGAAAATGATATATCTTATTACTTATAAGCTAAACTGCACAATTACTGTATTTAAGCAAACAAACAAATAATATATGATGAATTCAAATACACCATATGGCCAAATGTTTGCTGACACCTGACCCTCATATGTGCTTGTTAAACATCCTGTTTTTTCCCTATAATAATAACAACTTCCACTTTTTGTGCTCATCCAGCCACAAGAGCATTATTGAGGTCAAGCATTGATGTCAGATTGAGGAGGCCTGGCGTACAGTTAGCATTCCAGTTCATGCCAAAGCTGTTCAGTAGGGTTGAGGTCAGAGCTCTATGCAGACCACTTGAGTTCTTTTACAGCAATCTTGGTAAACCATGTCTACATGGGGGTCACTTTATGTACAAGATCATCGTCATGCTGGAGCATGAACAGGTTTGAGCCTCTTAGGGCTTTTTGTCTATTGTAACAAAATATATAGTTTTGTTGTTAAAAGGTCTATACAAATAAAATAGAGTGCTCCAGGGATGAATTTTGTAGGCCAACCACAAAGTTACCATCACCCTTGTTCCCTCAACTAAAAGCCAATAGGATTTTGCCACTGGCTTTTGGATTATTGCAGAAAATAAACTGTGTCCAATGAAAGGTTTTCTTATTCAAGATAATCTTCACAGATGAACACAACTGTTATGAATTTAAAAAATTATTCCGTAAGGAACCATTGTGCTCTTTTTGTAGATAAATCTAAATGAATGAAAAGTTGGAGTTGGAATAGATTGCAAGAGCATGAGAATAACACGCTAGCACAACAAGGCTGTAGTAGATGAGTATTTCTGTTTGGTTTGATGACATGTAATGTCCCCAACAGGCCCATTTAGCCACTTTTAGAAACCATAATAATTAAAAATATTTTAATCTTGTGTTAAACACAGACCTGATTTCAGGCATTTAACCAAAACCAATTCAAAAAACCCCAGATGTGTAAATTCCTAAGGATATTCAATTCAATTTTATTCAACTGGACTACTTTCACTACTTATCTGAGCAGCTTCTCTTCTGACACCTGACAGTTCAGTTGACATGACTCAACTTTTAGATAACCCCACCTGAATTTTACATAGTCCCCAAAGTCCTTAGAGCAAGACGTCTTTGGTACAGGTACAACGCATGATGTCTTCCACAGCTGTGGCACCTTCCCCAGCTTCAGGCTTAGACCAGACATGTACAACAATATTCTCACTTTATTGACTGTACTAAAGTATATGCACTGTAACAAAAAAAAAAAAAAAAAAATCAGCATAAAAAATGCTGCAATTTGCTTCAGTATCCTTTGTTTTTTCTATATCTTCAAGAAATATATCATTATCCCTCTCTTTTTCACTGTTCTTT
Organism: Hemibagrus guttatus; assembly: GCA_033459395.1. Taxonomy (NCBI): domain Eukaryota; kingdom Metazoa; phylum Chordata; class Actinopteri; order Siluriformes; family Bagridae; genus Hemibagrus; species Hemibagrus guttatus. Next base: position 10,632,238 of record JAUCMX010000007.1, read on the forward strand.
CCACACCAACCTGTCTTCCATGATGCATGTTTAAAAAAGAGCATTTCAAAACCTTTTGCTAAAAGATGGTAACAAGATTACGAGCAACAGTAACAACAGTAACAGAGACTGGTAACAAGCAGGACACCTGATTAGGCTTTCAGCTGAAATTGCAATTAGCTGTGTTGGGAACGAATGAGTGAAGTCAGTAACTGAATTCATTGATTGAATATTATTTCATTTTCTTGTCAATATGCTGCTAGAGACAGAGGAGACACCTCATGTTAAGTGAATCTTTGTTGGGGTGTAGCATTTGCATTTTGTAGCAGGAAAATTTATACACATATGACAAACTGTCACAACTGTTGATAGTTTTCTCTAAACTGATGTACTTAATTGAAATGATTACACATAAAATTGAGCCGATTTGATTAATGTATAGCATACAGTCAATGGATGCATGGAAGAAGGAGGAACTTTTGTGATTTGAAAAAGCATACTTTAAAGTTTTAAATAATGTAAGCCCATTATTTTTTCATACATACTGTAACTTGAATATATATTCAAGTTAGTAATGACATACATGTTATGAATTTCCATAGTACTCAAGTCATGTATAAATATGCGGAAAATAACACTGAAATATAGTAACAAATCCAATTTCTGAAATATGTTCCACTAGAATTATCTGCAAAAAATTAAAAGCCTTCGTTGGTGGGCTGTCTCTGTTTCTCTTCTGCCATTCTCCTCCACATATCTCTCTCCCTCTTTTACTCATACTCCACCCTCTGTCCTTATAGCTGTCTCTTTGTTTCCTTCTTACCTATCTACCTCCCTCTGTCTCTCTCTCTCTCTCTACCTCCCTCTGTCTCTCTCACTCTCTCTCTCTCTTTCTCTCCTGTACTTTTTCCACTTTTTTCCCTCCTGCCACGGATTTACCTCTTGTCTGCTTGTTGAACGTTGCAGCTATGCTCCGAATCATGCGTGATCATGCCAGGAAACACCCTGGAGTAAGTTTATGCATTTTATTATTGCAATATATACTATACTCTTTTTTGCTTTTCTTTAAAAGAAATGTGATCTACTGACGACATGCAAACCTTGTCTTTATTAGGGAACATTGTGCATGAATTATGAAATAAATTGCATGATAGAAAATACTGCAATCTAAATTAACCTTCTATTGCATAATTTGTACATCATTTTTTTATTCACAGACTACTATCTATAAGTGTGATTAGACTACTGATATAACTGTATCCTGAAAATCTTTACACTAACTCATTATTTCTTGTGCTCTGTTTCAGCTTATCCCACAGTTTTTTTTCATCTGTCTGGGAATTGGAGGCGCTGCACTTTATCTGGTTCGGCTAGCCAAGGGACCTCATGTTACGTAAGGATTGCTCACTGCAATTTATTTATGATCTGATGGTCAGGTATTTAGTTTCAGTCACGTAAATATAATTATATGCATAAACAGAATTGGGAAATAGGAAATATCCCATGGGTATGAGGTGCTTTTGTCCATAAACACTAGGTATCAGATATCAGAAAAATACCTAATGTTATTTAAAACTGTGCTAATGAACAATTTGTCCTATGGCATTTCCCACTTCTTTGTGTAAAATGGCTGCTTTTCCCACATCATTAGATGGAACAAATCCAGCAACCCCGAGCCATGGAATCAGCTCAGCCCTACCTATCAGTATAAGGTGTGTATGTGACATGTATTTTCTTTCTTTTAACAATTACTTTTGTTTAGAGGATACATTATCACAAATGATGTAAATTTTATTTTTTTCTGTTTCTACAGTAATAATAATAATAGTAAGAATAAGAATAAGAATAATAACAATAATGGTTCCCTATCTATTAAAGGTTCATTATTTGCTAACTATTTTTCTTTTGAATATAGCAAGTTATTTGGAGCTGCATTTAAAGCTTACTCTTTTCCTTGTCTATTTCTTTAGTTTTTAGCTGTAAACACAGACTACAAGAACCTGAAAAAGGAAGGGCCTGACTTCTAAAACAAAGAAGATGTTAACAATTCACAGAAAATGAGTACTTGTAATCTTTGATAACTAAAGTGAGTGAGCTACTGATGTTTATCTTTCTAGTGTGAATGATGTGCATAGCAAAAAGATTGCTTTCTGCATTCAGCGAGTAAACCCATTTCTGTCTGTTTGATATTTGTGTTTGGTTACTAAGTTGTAAATGGATGTAAGTATACTAAATGTAAACTAATTTCTTTCTGGGGAATTATTAATTACTCTACATTATTATGGTATGCAGTAAAATTATTATTCATAACTTTATTCATAAACATTATTCCTAATTACCCTAATATTTTAAACATTATCACCAAACTGGCCTTGTTCTGATTACTGTAAGGACAGAATTTAATGTTGTTTTACACACTGAATTGAAGTATATTTTCTTTAAAGCCAAATTAAATTGTAATCAACAATTACAATATGTATGTTGCAAAAAAAATGGGAATTAAAGTTCTTTTCTTAAATATCCATCTCACATAAGGTTTTACATCACTGTCTCTATACAGAACTCTGCAAAATGGGTATTACATGCAATTTAAATTTAGATTAATGTTGATTGACTAAAAAAGGAATTAAATGAGGTAATGCAATGTGGTTTTGTACAGTAATATACTTCCACAAAGATAAGATAAAAAGATAGCTAGGCCTATATTTAGTTTTTTTGCACATGTCTAAGAAGATGTCTTTTGGATTTCAATTGTCATAAGATCCAGATTAATAGTAAAATAAACCCATAATGTATATCCAATATCTCTTATAATATGGTGTCTTTATTGGGTGCCTATATGGGGGTTGGACAGTGTACATGGTCTAAAGGAAGGATCAGACACCAGGCTACAATCTGCATGTGCCTTTCTTGTTTGAATGACGCACAAGTTGTTTGATGATGGATGTGTGGAATTTTCTCCTTGTTAGCACTGATTAGATGAGGACCGAGACAAAGGGGCAGCTAGACATATTGATGTTACGGTGTAGACATGACTGAGAGCTTATTTCAAAAGCCCACCATTCATGCTGCCACCATGTAAAGCAGCATTGTCTCACTGACATGAAGTGGCACTGGCTTAGAGTCAAACATTCATTTAGAAAGTTTGCTGCAGCATTTGTCTGAAGTAAAAAAAGAAAAGAAACGCAGACTCTCTTAATGTTTAAAGTAACATTAACACACAAACCTGCACAATCACAAAAACCTGAAGCTTATGTACCAATTCCCTAAACTATATCTGTAAAATTGCAAGCTGATTTTTGAAGGAAAGTGGAAGTTAGTGTTTTAAAAGAAAATGGGAGTCTGTGATGAAGCAAGAACTGGAGGTGAAGGAGTGAATGCAAGAGGAGGATGAGGATGATGACAAGGAACGACAGCATAATTTCTTTTTTCTTACATTTAGTTTCAGTTTTTGTCTTTTTGTGTTTAGAGTTTTGAAGTAATGAGCCACATTTATTTTTAATTTTGTAGAGAAAACCCCAATTATGTTACCGAAAGTTTTTCCTGGTTTTCTGATATCGGTTAGGGAAAGTGTTACATACAAAACACATGTTCAAAAATAGTGCGTTTGGAAATAGTGTAAATGACAATATTTGTTACTGTATTGGATATGTGTGTGTTTATTTGTGTATGTTTGAGTAGGTACATACATTGCTGTAGCAATTTTTTATTAACCTAATGATGGGGTACTCATAGTAGTGTCTTGTGTTGACCACATCAGTGTTTTGTTGGTTGGTAGAACTATTCATATGACACATGTGTGTGTCATTTTGAAAACAGTTTTGATTTGCTTGAGATTTGCATTTTTGAGTTTTTGGACAATGGGCCAAAGACTCAGTAAGCTAGGTGGCTTTCTCTGAATGCTCACTACACATGCATTTATTGGAGATACAGTACTTTAGCCATTCATTATATGTCTTTCTTTTGGTGCACTGGTAGTTGCACACACAGCAGGAACCTTGACAGAAAAACATGAAATTCTGTAAACTTCCTGTGTAAATCTATCCTATTTGTAGAATTCAAAGTAAACAGAACTGTAAGATCAGCACACACCATTATTTAGAAAGTGGCCTCCCTGGGTTTGCACTATGAGCACACAGGTCGTGAGAAAGTGAGAGAGGGAGGAGTGTAGCAAGAAACAGATGTTTATTTCTTCATTGATCAAGTTGAGCCTTTGACTACTGTGTCATGAGCAAAAATGGCTTTCTATTAAAAGATTTCTCATATACAACATATTCACATTGACACACTTTGTTAAAACTATTTTCAGAATTTCTCCATCTCCTATTACAATTCATCATTTATATCTTTAAATCTCTGCTCTCAAGAACAGGAAATAGCCTCAAGACATAGGAAATGTGCAGTTTTTGGTGTTTACATAGAAGCATCCCTCAGTCCGATCCTGTGTTTCTGAGAACAAACTTTTCAATGTTTTCTCATTTTCATGCAACCAATATGCCACAACCTCCCAAATTAATAAACTAATCAAGTTTGTTGCCTGATATTGCCCTTAATGTGAATTTATTTGTGTGTAAATAGCAGGTGAAAGTAATTTATGCTTTGAAATCGTCTTGCACATTGCACCATATGTGCAAGATGCTACAGCCCTGGGAGAAGAGATCAAAAGCTTCAAGGAGTGTCTGGCTTTGGTAAAAGCTTAGGGCAAAATAAATCCAGGATAATTTGTAACTAGAAGTAAAACAGGCCTCCTCAACTGTCTCTGCTGCTGTAATAAACACAGTAACAGTAAGAAAATAATTTCTTTATTTATAATTATTTCTTTATTTTTGTAAAATTTAGCGTGTTATCAAAAAAGGGATGTGCCTTTTTAGATAGAATGACTAAAGAAAGAACATTTTAACCTTGGAACAAGTTGAATGCTCTACTGTCTCCCATCAAAGGCACTACAGTGTTTGCAATGTGTCCCAAGCATGCCACTTCCTGAGGGACAGCAAGAGACCAAATAGTGTTCAGTTACTATGTGCCAGAGAGAAAGAGAGAGAGAGATCCAACAGAGAGTAAAGCAAACTATATGCAATCTATATTATACAGTATAATGACAAAACCTGGAGTAGGATACATTTGAAAACATAGCTGCTTTGCATTCAGGTAAGGACAGCTAGGGAAAACCATAACAAGTATCCAAAAGAGATATACAGTCTCCTCCAAAAGTACTAGAACATCAAGGCTAATTCTTATGTTTTTACAACTATACTAAATATATTTGGGTTTGAAATCAAAAGATGAATTTGAGACAGTATACCAGAACTTCACATTTCAATTCCTGATATTTACATCTAGATGTATTTAACATCTTATGCATGGCATACAATTAGACATGGCACCTTTTGTTTGAACCCAGCCATTTTTCAAGTGATCAAAATATTTGTGCATATATTGAAAAAGAAAGAAACTGCCCTTGTATTAACAAGACATCAAACAGATAGGCCAACTAAACAAAAGCAGTTGATGGCAGAAACATTGAGAGAGCTGTGAAGGAAAAAACACAAAATAACAGTCAGGGAGATCACCAACAACCTTCAAAGGGCAGGGTTGAAAGTGCAAAATCAACTCTTCAAAGAAGACTACAAGAGCAGAAATATAGAAGTCAATAACGCAAGACTCAAACCCATCAACAGTAAGAATCAAAAGGCCAAAATGGAATTCACAAAGAAATACAGAGATGAGCTGGGAAAGGACTGAAACCAACATTAACCTCTACCAAAGTTCAGAAAGAAAGGATTTCCCCATGTTCACAAGTTCACTGTTTCTAACACGGTAGAGGATGTATCACAACTAGGGCTTGAATGAGTGCTTCTGGAACAAGTTCACTGATCTTTACTGATGATGTAAGTCATGATGGTAGCCGCAGAATGAATTCAGAGGCCTACAGAAACATTCTGTCTGCCAATTTACAGAGAATTCCATGTAATCTAATAGGGAGGAACTTCATCATGCAGCAAGGCACAGTAGAAGGTTTTAAACCACCAAGTCAATCACCAAACCTTTTAACCCAATTGAGCAGCATTTTACCTCCTGAGGGGGAGGCTCAAGGGAGAAACTCCCCCAAAACAAACAAGTGAAAGAAACTGCGGTACATGTGTGGAAAAGTATCACAAAAGAATAATGTAACAGTTTGGTGATGTCAGTGAGTGCAAGCAAGGGATATGCAACCAAATATTAAGTGCTATTTACTTTATTTACTTTAGTCCTATATGTTCTCATACTCTTGCTCAATAAAAAATGGCTGGTTTACTACCAAAGATGTTTAACACATTTAGATGTAAATATCAGGATCTGAAAGCTGAAGTAGCAAGTTAATAAAATAATAACTTTTGTGTTCCCTTATAGACTTGGAGGATTTTATCTAGAATTTATATAACCCCTTTCATGTATCTTAAAATACATTTTATGTTTTGTTTTTGTTTTTATGAAAATGACTAATTAATAGGGTTTTTATTAATCTTGCTTTTTGCACTTTTATTGAAACATCAGATGGGAGGTACTCTAAAAATACTAATAAAAATTGACACTTTTTGATCTAAAAGTGTATTTAAATATTAATAGTTATGCAAGTTGTAAGATATAATATACTTAATAGAACTATGACGTCCTTTCTGAAGTCAGCATTGGTCTATAAATTATATAATAATATATTTGAAAGAATGGGATGAAATGTTTAGATAAGATCATCTGTGGATGAGCTCTTCTCTCAGAGGAATAAAACAGTATCTTGCAGTTTGGAACAGTGTGACATTTAGTGGCAATAAATTCCCACTTTGAGGACAGAGGGAGGCATTAAATGTCTGCACCAAGATTTCTGTTAAGCAACTTTGTGTCAAAGGCTGTTTTAATTAGCTCTGTCTGATTAAATCATATTGAGTTGAGCTGTACATGTAGGTTTCCTTTAAATAAAAAAAGAAGAAAAAAGAAAAAAAATGAAAACAAAAATTTAACAAGACTGATTTTAGCGTTAGCTACTGCAGCACTTGATTATATATATATTCTGCATGTAATTTAATGTCTAAGCTGTGATACATAAACCTTTTGCTAAACATACATAAGAAGTAGCATTCAAAAATAGGGTTCTTTAGCTACTACCACACTGGAAACTCTAAAATCCAAAGAGGTCAGTTCAGACTTGTTGTTGTTGAGTTTTTAGGACTCAAACATCATCTAACTATAACTATAGATACAAAGGTCTGTCTACTATCACAGTGTTGAATCAGTGTCAGTGCCACATTTAACCATTAGATTAATCCACACAGGCAGGAAGTATAGGCATCCAAACTTCTTTTTCTTAATTTTTTGTACTGATTATCATACACAGGATAGTGGGGAGTATTTAGCCTATCCCAGGGGGCACAAACTGTGGGACACCCTGAATGGTGTGCATGGATCATAGCACACAATTACACAAACAATCAAATACATAAAAAAACAGCTAAACCCAGTCTAAAACAGCAAATTAAGTCATGAAAAAGTCATGTTGATTTGATGTCACTTGCTGAACCAGGAGCTGAGGTGATGATCCATGTCAATCCCATCCGAGGCTTTACAACAGATGTACCTGTAACTGTTAACTTTGAGGTCAGCTTTTTGGCCTAATAAAGATATAAATATCCCCAGAGTTTCATTCTCTGTTTAATATTTACAGGGACCTGTTTCTGCAGTTTCCAAGAGGACCAGGATGCAAATGTCTTCCACAGGGTCATGCACGGCCATTATGGCTTTCTTGTAGAAATCAGCAGGTCATGCAGTATGCTGTACATACACAGACAAAGGGAACATTTCCAATCTCTTGTTTTTTTTGTATCCACAGAGAGATGAAGATGCAACCATGAGGTTCATTGTATTGCAACATGCAGCCAACCTACAATTTAATTACAGGATTACATTTCAGTTGGGGTTTCAGCATGTTTTAACATTTGCAGTGAGCAAACACAAAAATGTAAAGGTCTCATATAAGAGAGTAAAAGAAACATGGAATGACATGAAAAAAAAAATCAGTTCTGCCTAATGCCTTCCTCCTCACAGTTTACAGTGTTTCCATGTCCTTTGTTTATGAGTCTTTGGTCCACAGTGTTCCCAGATAGGTTACACTCACTGTACCGCAAGGTGAAACGATCAGCATTGTTTCCAATAGAAACCCAATATCTGCGGAGTTTTCTCTCTGCGCACAACAAACATACCTCTGTTAGTAAGAGAATTTTCCAAATATGCTAAAGAATAGTCTTACATGAAGACACAATATTATGCTCCTTTGAATGAATTTGAATCAATAGTGCTGGACCAAGGCCAGGAAGATAGTAAAGGACCTTAGCCACCCGAACAACGGACTCTTCTCTCAGCCGTGGTCAGTGTAGGAGGAACTTCTTCAAGCAGGCCATTTGGACCCTCAACCAGGAGAACTTCTGGACTTGTCTCGCAACACCCACTATTTCAATTGACTCTTTTGCACAACACACTTAAATTTTTTTATTTATTTATTTTTTTTAAACATATTTTGAACTGGTCCCACTATCTCTCAGGGTACAAGGTAGGTATACATCAAGACTCTTTGTCTGTGTCTGAACAGCTGAGTCACTGGCTGTGTTCAAATGACAGGTGAAGACCTACCTCTTCCTGAAAACCTTAAATTAGCTCTTTATCTGTGTGTTATTTTATCCCTCAACAGAATATTAACTAATATTATCCTTAGTCCATGACTTAGTGGACCAATATCAATGTATTTATTGATAGAGACTTCAAACCACTTTTGTATGTTTCTCTGGATAAGGGCATCTGGCAAATGCCGTAAATGTAAGTGTGGCAACACAAAATGGAGACAAATACTCCATAACCCAAAAGCTCTAAAATTGGAAATTTGCCCCAATCCCTCTGCTGTTTACTGGCTCAAAACAAGTAGGTTATACAACAAGTTTGAATTGCTAACCAAAGCAACTGACTACATCACTACAGGGGCCTATTACTCATGTAAAATTACATTAGAAATTACATTAGAAGTACGTTAGAAGTCAATAATTAAGACAGAGACTTTCTAAGCTGGAACTGCCTGTCTCTGCATTCAGTGCCTTTCTCCCATTTAGAAAAGAGGTGGCAAGAATTTCTTCCCCAAAAGTCACAAGGTAAAGCTCACTTGTAAATTGGGTGTTGATCCTTTAAAAATGGCTTCTCTTAATTCTCACCTCCTCTTGCATATTGATGTAATCAATTACCTGATGAAAAACAGGAGATTTAAAAAACAGAAAACTCAATCTGTCTTTTATGTAAAGGAGGTAAATTTTAATGCACACCTTTCAGCCAATCAGAACAGAGTATTCAGACAAACTATGGTATGAAACACAACATATATTACTGTTTAATTGAGAACCACTTGCTGTACCTGCACTCCATCTTGATATGTTGAGCGTTTTTCATTCTGATCTGCTATGTGGTCTGCAGTGTATCAGGATTCTGCTTTATTTCTTTACACCGTATTTCTGTAAACGTACATTTTAGCTCTTGTACAACAGCATGCACTTCTGGAAAAGAAAGCAGAAAGAGACATAATCAAATTGAAATACTGAACAGTGCTGTTTAAAATTTTGGAACACTTTATTCATTTGGTCTTTTAAACAAAATATTAAAAAACAACCTTTAAATAAAATAAAATCACTTAAAAATATAATATATTTCACTATTATTGACACCTTGATATTATGTTTTTTGTAACCTCCCTTTGTAATAATGCTGAATCTTCACCTATAATGCATATTAAAGCTAATGGGCTTTTCACACTGAAGACAACTGAGGGACTCATACACATTTCACAGAAAGTGAAAACATTTACTGATTCTCAAGAAAGCAACTTGATGCACAAGAGCCAGAAAGTGTACATTTTTTTGAATTGGATGTTCATGGTAAATTATACTTATTGATGTCTGGAAAACATTTAAGTACTGTCTCTAAAGCAGTGGTCTCCAACCATTTTTCCTTTGAGAGCTACTTTGACAAAATGAAGGTGGCCCAGAGCTACTCGTGTTATATTATTAGTAACATTTATTCACACAGCTTATTGACATAAAACAAACTAGCTGAATCCATATGAATCCATGTGAATGGATTCACAAACAAATAGGCAAACTGACTTATTACAGGACACACTTTAGTTTAACATGTCCCTATGGTCAAATTATTTTCAATCTTTTCTAGGGGTACCGTCATTTTTGTCCAGGCCAGTTTCATAATTTTGTTTTTAAAATGCTTCTGTTGAAACACAATTCAAAAGTCTGATTCAATTTTCAGTAAATTTTTATTTATTATTACTTTTGTCAAATCAAGTTGTTTCAGGGACCGTTGTGGGTTTTTCTTTCTTTAATGGAAGGGTACCAACAATCTATTCAACTGTACTAATATTGGCATTATAATTAATGGGAGAATTTTTTCCGTTGTTTCTTTAACCTTCAAATTCAATCTAGTAACTAACTTTCAAACTTTAAACAGTCGATGAGATTGTAATGGATGAAGAGAAGGTAAAAATCCCTGCGACAGCTGGACCTTTGCTCTTTATCTATCTCAGTCATTTACAACTTAATCTTCTGAACAGAATGAAGTTTTCACTCCATGCCATTAATTTGTTTGCTGTTCTCTTCATGAAAATACAACTACTGATTACTAAACTATTACTATTCTTTAAAGTTAATGTTTTTTTTAAATCTCATTTCTTTATAATATAACTTCTAGCAAATTATTAGATGATTACATTTATTAGATTATTAGATTTGAACACTTTTAGGTTATAAATAAATAAACTTACACAAAAGTTTTTTTTTAAAATTGAATTCAAATGACAATCATGGTAATATTTACAATGACGGGTCTGGTGTTTATTAGTTCTTTCTATTATTCTTCCTCTTCTTCCTCTTCTTTTTGCTGGTAGTGTTTCTGGGAAGCATCTTGAGGGTTTTCTGAAAGAGAAGTGCAGATGTCAGAGATTTGAGTCTTTTGAGTTTTTTTTTTTTTTTTTTAAATCTCAGTGTATCCCTGTGAATCAATATCATTACATGTCCAGTTTTATTAAAAGATTTCCACTGGCTTGTGAGCAGCTTCTCAATGCCTTAAGTAGAGAGTCCATTTCATGCACCTACCTACACACAGAGAGAGAGAGAGAGAGAGAGAGGGGGGGGGGGGGGAGAGGGAGTGAGAGAGAGGAAATGAGGGATTATTGGGTGGGGTTTTGTTTTCAAATGGCAGAAGCTAATTCAACATGTCAATGATATCTACAAATCAGATATGGAACACTTGGCATGTTCCTTGAGTTCCTTATCATCATCATTATTATTATTATTATTATTATTATTATTATTATTATTATTATTATTATTATTATTATTATACTATAGTCACACATTAATTAATAGCGTTTGGACAAGTGGACATGAACAAAAAGTTTTGATAGTTTTTTAAATAGTATTAGTAGTTTTTTAAATAGTACAAATTTCTGAATCTTTCCCCAGACCTATCACTAAAATGTTAAAAGAGATTTTTGAATTGCAGCCCTTAATACAAGTCTGGTGTCAGTTTCCATGTGAAATCTTAAAAGAAAAAAATCCAAATGAACATTTATTATGTTCCCTTGTAAAAATCCAACATTCTGTTCTGCAGTTTAAACTTGTTATTATGTTGTTCAAGTTCTCTTCAAGTATTGGCACCTGTCTATCTGTCTATCTATCCAATCTAATCTATCTAACTATCTATGTCTGTCTGTCTGTCTGCGTGTCCAGCTCTAGATGCATTGGCACTCTAATAATCTATCTAATTAATGCTGCAAATATTGGCACCCAATCTCTCTCTCTCTCTCTCTCTCTCTCTCTCTCCATTTCACACACACACACACACACAAAACACACACACACACACACACACACACACACACACACTTCCTCCATATTTCTATCTACCTGTCTCTTTCTCACTCTTTCTGTCTTTCTAACTATAACACTTTGTCTCCATCCATCACTCTATCAGTCTACCAGTAGCAACACCTAAAATAGTGGAATCACAAAACTCCCACAACATTGGCATGTAACATATGATAAGGAGAACTGAATTATAGGTTGCATAATTATATTGCATTATTATATCTCCTCAATAAGGAGAATTGCATTATGGGTATTCTAGTGCATAGTAATCCCCAAAATAAATGTAATCTTAAGATTACAGCAACATCCACACTGAGAATCCATTACAGGTATTTTAGTGATGCCACGTGTACGTCATGTGACTTCACATGTACAGTAATAAAATATGTTGGATAATAAACCTACAGAAACATAGATGTGACATATCAAAATGCTCAGTTTAATTAGGAGAAGTGTCGTATATATGTATATAGTGTTCTCTTCTAGTTGAAGCATTTATTCTCTCTAAATCCAATTTTTACTGACAAATTGTGCACACAGGTGCGTTTGGCATATAACGAGGGCAGTGTTGAGTTTGGAAACGGAGACCTGTAATAAACTCCATGTCTGTGAGAACTACATCAGAGGAATATTTGATGGATGCAGTAGGCGTCATTTATTTTGATCTTATCCTTTCAAAACAGTGCAGAACAATGTAGTGTCAAATGAGCTGATGGACACTTTCCTGTCAATTTATAAGAACATGCTTACCATTGCAGTCATAAAGCGATGCATAGTGTCTTTGGACACTTCCTTTCCAGATGTACTGATAGATTTAATTATCAGTAGCAAAAAGTTTTCTATAATGGCTTTTACACAAAGAAGAGATAACTTTAACAGAGAATTAAAGTGTCTGATACAGACAGCCAGAACCACTATTGTGGAGATAACAATTTTAACCTATAAGGGGCATCATGGCTTAATGGTTAGCACATTTGTTTCACTCTCTCCAGGGCTGGAGGTTTGATTCCTGTCTCGTGTGTGTGTGTGTGTGTGTGTGTGTGTGTGTGTGTGTGTGTGTGTGTGTGTGTGTGTGTGTGTGTGTGCGTGTGTGTGTGTGTGTGTGTGTGTGTGTGTGTCTGTGTGTGTGTGTGTCTGTGTGTGTTTGTGTGTGTGCGCGCGCGCGCGTGTGTGTGTGCGCGTGTGTGTTCTCTATGTGTGTTCTGTGTATGTTCTCTAGGCTAACTGGAATGCCTAAATTGTCCAGAGTGTGTAGATACTCTGGTTGGTACCCTAAGGTTGGTTGGCTGCCCACTGCAGTGTGTTTGGAATTTAAGCTATTTCATGATAAAGGAAGCTGTAGCGTTTTGTTTAATTTTTTTGCGTGTATATATTATATTTTAATAATTCAATATGAATCATTCTCATGAATAAATATCATCAGTACGAAAAATGCAGCATAGAGTTAGACCAGCAGTCTCCAACTTTTTTTTCCTCTGAGAGCTCCTTTGATAAAATGAAGGTGGCCAAGAGCTACTCATGTTACAGTGGGGCAAAAAAGTATTTAGTCAGCCACCAATTGTGCAAGTTCTCCCATTTAAACAGATGAGAGAGGCCTGTAATTTTCATCATAGGTACACTTCAACTATGAGAGACAGAATGAGAAAAAAAAAATCCAGAAAATCACATTGTCTGATTTTTAAAGAATTTATTTGCAAGTTATGGTGGAAAATAAGTATTTGGTCAATAACAAAAGTTCATCTCAATACTTTGTTATATACCCTTTGTTGGCAATGACAGAGGTCAAACGTTTTCTGTAAGTCACCACAAGGTTTTTACACACTGTTGCTGGTAGTTTGGCCCATTCCTCCATGCAGATCTCCTCTAGAGCAATGATGTTTTGGGGCTGTCGCTGGGCAACACGGATTTTCAACTCCCCCCAAAGATTTTCTATGGGGTTGAGATCTGGAGACTTGAAATGCTTCTTACGAAGCCACTCCTTGAAATGCTTCTTACGAAGCCACTCCTTCGTTGCCCGGGCGGTGTGTTTGGGATCATTGTCATGCTGAAAGACCCAGCCATGTTTCATCTTCAATGCCCTTGCTGATGGAAGGAGGTTTTTACTCAAAATCTCACGATACATGGCCCCATTCATTCTTTCCTTTACACGGATCAGTTGTCCTGGTCCCTTTGCAGAAAAACAGCCCCAAAGCATGATGTTTCCACCCCCATGCTTCACAGTAGGTATGGTGTTCTTTGGATGCAACTCAGCATTCTTTCTCCTCCAAACACGACAAGTTGAGTTTTTACCAAAAAGTTCTATTTTGGTTTCATCTGACCATATGACATTCTCCCAATCCTCTTCTGAATCATCCAAATGCTCTCTAGCAAACTTCAGACGGGCCCGGACATGTACTGGCTTAAGCAGGGGGACACGTCTGGCACTGCAGGATTTGAGTCCCTGGCGGCGTAGTGTGTTACTGATGGTAGCCTTTGTTACTTTGGTCCCAGCTCTCTGCAGGTCATTCACTAGGTCCCCCCTTGTGGTTCTGGGATTTTTGCTCACCGTTCTTGTGATCATTTTGACCCCACGGGGTGAGATCTTACGTGGAGCCCCAGATCGAGGGAGATTATCAGTGGTCTTGTATGTCTTCATTTTCTAATAATTGCTCCCACAGTTGATTTCTTCACACCAAGCTGCTTACCTATTGCAGATTCAGTCTTCCCAGCCTGGTGCAGGTCTACAATTTTGTTTCTGGTCTCCTTTGACAGCTCTTTGGTCTTGGCCATTGTGGAGTTTGGAGTCTGACTGTTTGAGGTTGTGGACAGGTGTCTTTTATACTGATAACGAGTTCAAACAGGTGCCATTAATACAGGTAACGAGTGGAGGACAGAGGAGCCTCTTAAAGAAGAAGTTACAGGTCTGTGAGAGCCAGAAATCTTGCTTTTTTGTAGGTGACCAAATACTTATTTTCCACCATAATTTGCAAATAAATTCTTTAAAAATCAGACAATGTGATTTTCTGGATTTTTTTTTTCTCATTCTGTCTCTCATAGTTGAAGTTTACCTATGATGAAAATTACAGGCCTCTCTCATCTTTTTAAGTGGGAGAACTTGCACAATTGGTGGCTGACTAAATACTTTTTTGCCCCACTGTATATTATTAGTAACCAAAGGTGGCTGGTGGTAAAAAAAATTTGGGGGGGGGGGGGGGGGGGGGTGCAACCAAACTTAACATCAAACTGGTAGTAACGCAGGGCTGTAAATAACTATTTATCAGGTGATTATGTATCATTATTGCTAAGATAAAATATTGAAAATGTTACTGTTAAAGTCAACTGTTAAAAAATGCAATAAATGTATTATGAATTAGTGAATTTGAGTTCAATGTGGCCTTCATTAAATAAAGACAACAATAAAATCATTAAATAAATAAATAAATAAATAAACCCGCACACTGGAAAGTTGCCTAATCACAGGCCTTTCTTTCTGGCTTGCCAATTTCTCAATGACCTTTTGGTTAAAGTCAGTCATCTCAGTCTCTTTTCCATTAACAGCATGGCCAATGCATTCAATAAGAAGTGCTGGAAAAGCACAGAGTGTAAGCTCGGACGCCATTACCTTGACTGCTGCTGAATTTGCAAATTGGGTCGGTCTGGTCCAAGCTCCTTGTTCTTTTGTGAAAGTGTATTTTTATAAAGATATAACCGAATTTTCTTTCATTTCGAGATATTTCTCTTGCTTCCACTTTAATCAGTACCTGTCCCCTAATGAAACTCGTTGAGAATGGTTCAATCGCATGAGGCCAAATATATAAAAGCATTATTTATTCACTAACGACAAAAGTGGGAGGATTCGGGGGAGGGCAGAGTGCTGAGAGTGCACACACGCACACACGAACGCAATGCAGTTTTGATTTTTATTTTTTTTTAATAAATGATAATATGACTAACACTGGAATAGTATGACTAAATTATTTTATTTCGTTATTAAAATATATAATTATTGTTAACGTTTTAAAGTAGCAGTGTTCTCTGGCTAACTTTAAGGGGTTGGCACCGCAGCGCCCCCTATTGACCAGTCGTTACTGTTTACATTAATTTACACAGCTTATTGCTATAAACCAAACCAGCTGAATAAGCTATTTTTTGTGTCAACTTTTAATCTTTCAGAGTCAATATCAAACAGTCATATTTTACAATAAATAATTTTAAATTCACATAAGCAGCACGTTAACTGTTGAGTTGAGAAAATTGATTTAACACAACGGGTTTGCTGACTAGATTTATCAGTTATTATTGTCAGATTTCATTCATTCACATGGATTCTTTTTATCAGCAAATTGTTACTGACAAGACCCATGGCACATACCCTGATGGACATCCACGAGTTTGATTACATCTTACATGTTTATTCGATATTAACATGATCAATGTACAATGTGCTTGATTGGGATGAAATTTAAACAGGTTTATTGAGTTAATTTGATTTGATCAATTTTGTACATTATTCTATGAAACTTAGAGCTACTCAGAAGAGGTGAACTACTCAGAAGTGGGTCGTGAGCTTTCAGTAGCTTGCGAGCAATGTGTTGCAGACCCCTGCTCTAAAGGGCAGTACTAAATGACAAATATGCTCTTGATATGAATATGAAAAGATTTACACATCTCTTTTGTGTTGATTCTTTGAAAAATCAGTGAATGTTTGCACATTTTGTAATAGAATTGCAAACAACTGCTGATTTTAATAACTGTATTTTATTACCTTTCCACTCTCTCAGTCCTCTCTCTGCTTTTTTCCTGAAGTGCCACTCATATTTTTATTTTTAAATCTTCCTTTAGATCTGTTAGTTCATTCTTTAAATCCTCGAGCTCTTCAACAAATCAAGTGGACATAATACAATTGCATGGATTCTCACATACTTAATGTCACATTTAGTTCAGGATGCAAGGCATTACTTCCATCAGAAGTAACAAACAAATGTATAAAAATTGAAAAAAAGACCAGATGGGCTGGTCTGTTTGCCTTTACAAAATACATACATCTTTTTTTTTACCTTGTATAAAAATGTTATAATCTCAGAATATGACACATAAAATATATGTTTTTCTAAAATATGTGCATTGCCTAAAATTAAATCACTTTTTGTCTTGTGATCTTGTCACTAACACAATAGACTCTTTGCACAGACAATATATCTTGTGGTGCTATCATAGCATATTGCTATAAGTAGATTAGTACTCAGTAAAACACAAAGAACACATTATTAATTGAACTCTCTGGTATATATAGCGGTCACTTTGGTGTTTTTGACTGTCAAAACTGAACAGAGATGTATCATCATATAATTCATTCATTCATTCATTGTCTAATGCTTATCCGATCTATTCTCGGGTCATCTCAGGCGTCATTGGGCATCAAGGCAGGATACACCCTGGACAGAGTGCCAACCCATCGCAGAGCACACACACTCTCATTCACTTCACGCAATCACACACTACGGACAATTTAGAGATGCCAATCAACCTACAATGCATGTCTTTGGACCGGGAGAGAAAACCAGAGTACCCAGAGGAATCCCCCAAGGTGTGGGGATAACATGCAAACTACACACACACACACACACACACACACACACACACACACATATAAAATGTTTATATATATATATATATATATATATATATATATACAGTGGTGTGAAAAAGTGTTGGTCCCCCTCCTGATTTCTTATTTTTTTGCATGTTTGTCTGTCAGATAGTCAAACACATTTAAATGTTTAATATTTAAATGTGTTTGATTATCTGAAACATTAAAGTGTGACAAACATGCAAAAAAATAAGAAATCAGGAAGGGTGCCAACACTTTTTCACACCACTGTGTGTGTATATTATATATATATATATATATATATATATATATATATATATATATATATGACATGTCATACTATATTGAATTCATGCAGTATTTAAGTCAAAATTAGAGCTAGAATATTTAGTAGTGGCAGATTCAGGAGGTCATCTGGTGGACAAAACACGGAAAAACATGCGTAACACCAAAGTGCATCCACTAGATGCCTGTAGAGGCCTACTCTGCAAATAAATACATCTAGAGGGCTGTGCATTTCTGATTGCTCAGAACAGTGTTTTAAGACATAGTTACTTAATATGCGTTTCAGTGTATCGCTAAACTGCAGTTATACTGCATATGTTCTTCATTATATTGCAAACATACATTTATATTTTATTTTACAGCTGTTGTAAATCTTTGTACTGCAGTTTTTACTGTAGTTGTAATTCAATGTACTATAGTTATTTTTTGTTCGTGAAAGGGCTTCATTTTTTTAAAATCCTACTTTAATAACTATAATATAGTTATATATATTATTATATTATATGTTTTTGGTAGATAAAGCAATCCAACAGGAAATGGAGAATTCATATTTACATGATTCAAAAGTGAGTCAAGTTCATGTTTCATGAATCAGTTTGAAAATGGAACTGAAACAGTATAAGTGTTAAGTTAAGTTAAAGCACCACATCTGACCAGAGACCAAAGAGACCATGTAGTGGACATTATGGACCTTGTTCTTTATCTGAACAATGAGTATGCTCGATCTCTGACTCTCAGTAACATTTCATCTGATTCTTTCTTTTTCTTTAAAAGGTCACAAGTTTGGAGTTGTCAGTGTCTCCTGCTGTCGTTCACTGTTCAGTGAAGCCCCTCAGCAAAATCTTTGGCATCGAAATGACAAACTGAAAAAAATGGCTGAGTCCAAATCAAGCAAGTACTTTGCCTCAAAGGTAAATGTTACTGATCTGCTGCTCAGATTTCACTTTTAATATTCACAATAGTCAACTTTATTGCACTGTTTAATCAACACTTTCTGAGCAATCAGATTCCAGAATCTAGCAGTACAGAGGTGAAATGACTTATCACATTGGGTTTCTGTGTTTTATGATCAATTAGCTGTGCAAAAGAGAAAATGAATTTAACACTGTCCTTATTTGAAGTAAAATTCTCATTTCTTTTTACTATTTTCTCTTTGCTGTGTGTGTATAAAGTTCCCCTACAGAGGCATCTGATTTTATCTGTCATCTAGGTATGAGAATCGTCACGGAAATTAAAGGTGCGATGCTGGAGGCGATCTAGAGTATGGCATCAGGACCATGGACAAGCTGCTTTGTCAGTACTTTGTCACCTGCAGAAGATCCGATCTTGCAGCTAGTTGACCTCAGCATTGCATGCACTAATGAGATCTGTGATAAGTTCTTTGCCATGTATCGCTCTGAAGAGCTTGACAGATTTGGAGGACAGACAGCTTCAGGAATGTCACTAAAGTCACACCAGGAAGTCCATGGGATAATAAAAAGCCAGCAAATGTGCAATTCTCTCAGCACTGTCAAGTCCCTCAGCATCACTATCACTAGCATTCATTAAACACTCCTTCTCTGGCAGCCATTCATCATTGCTATCACTGCATTCATCATCACTGAACTCTGAGGGAAGTTCCTCCAAGTTCCTTCTATCCTATATGACTCTCTCTTCTGTACGCATGCTCTACAAAATATAATTATAAAGCTGGTAACTTTCATTTAAAGAATACCAATAATCTGCATAAAATATTGATTTTGCAATAAATACCCTACAAGAAAGTTAATGATAATATACATACACTGATTTACAACCAAATATTTGCTAAAAACAAAGTATTTTACAAACCAATATTATTATTCCTTAGAGGTTAATTTATGTCACTATATTATTACTAACTATCTCCTGGAATAGAAGGTATGACAAGATATTCCTCAAATAATTAGGTTTTCTATTTTTCTGTTAGCCATCTTGGTTGTAAGAAATGTAAGTTGCAGTTACAACTGCTGGCCACTGGGTGAAATCCTATGGGGTTATTCAATTGCGTCCCATGTAGTAGCTGATATGAAGTCATTGCAACCATTGCATTTAGCCATGTGTTATAGGGTTATGTAGATTCTAAAGGGCAGTGCTAAATGAAAAAATAAGATTTTTACACAAAATAAAAATTGAAGAAAAGATGGATCTAAAAATCATTTAGCCTCTGTTAGAAAAGGGTCAAAAATGCAGCAGATGCTGGAAAAGCAAAGGATGTACAGGACCTGAAGGATTTTTCTGAAGAAAACTTCAAGTACTGGCATCCTATTAAACTACCCAATCAATAGTACAATTATTGTTATATGCTCATTGGCTCAAGAGAGAATTGTGCTATGGTTATTCTAGTGAAGTCCTATGCTTATAAAGTGTATGGTAATCCCCAAAGTAAGTGGATTTGCTAAACAAAATGAAAAAAAATAAAATAAATAAACTTAGCCATAAGGGGGGCACGGTGGCTTAGTGGTTAGCATGTTTGCCTCACATCTCCAGGGTTGGGGGTTCGATTCCCGCCTCCGCCATGTGTGTGTGGAGTTTGCATGTTCTCCCCGTGCCTCGGGGGTTTCCTCTGGGTACTCCGGTTTCCTCCCCCAGTCCAAAGACATGCATGGTAGGTTGATTGGCATCTCTAAATTGTCCGTAATGTGTGAGTGAATGAGAGTGTGTGTGTGCCCTGCGATGGGTTGGCACTCCGTCCAGGGTGTATCCTGCCGTGACGCCTGAGATAGGCACAGGCTCCCCGTGACCCGAGAATAGTTCGGATAAGCGGTAGACAATGAATGAATGAACTTAGCCATATTTGTTTGTAAGCAAGCTAACCTTACAGTTGCCATGGTTGTTCTGATTAGGTTTGTCTTTCTTTCTTAAATGTCCACATTTGTATTATTGTGATCACTGGAACACCCAAGACTTTCCATCACCTGAAGGTGGCAATATTTGGAAAGGACAGTCACTCTCCTACACATTCCTTTATCTAATCAAAAAACACACACACACACACACACACACACACACACACACACATACACACACACACACACACTCATCCTCTACACACTCATCTAACACATTCACATGCAAGCAAACAATCAAAGCAAACAGATAAGCATTTTATATGTTTTTTTTGGTGTGTTGTATTGTCTGTTATATCTATATCTGGTGATATTCTGTGATAGCAATAATTTTGTATATCTATTCTAAAATTCAGTAGACATAATTATGATAGCTGTTGTAACTGTTGACTTAGTGGTGATCCTTTATGCCTGATTAGTCCCTAACCTTCATAGACTAAATTAGTTCTGATTGGGATCTTGTCTCTTACTTTAGTCTCGTTTTTATTCTTTGATGAAAATGTCAATATATTTTGTCATAATTTTTGTCCTTGTGCATTATTTTTTATTTTGTTATAGTCTCGTTTTCGTCTAAACTTCTAAAAAAAAGTTGTTGACGAAAACTATGATGAAAATTATGTCAACAAAATTAACACTGCACTACCTATATTAATTAATAGCTCAATAATTAATTTGTGCATTAGAAATATCTGCATTGATTTCATCCAATTAGTTCCCCAGGCCTTGGTATGAAGGTTTTAAGCCTCTTGGGAGTTCAATACATGTTTTACACAAGATATTAAACGCAGCTGTACCTGTGAATCCTGTTAGAAATACAGTAAGGTTAGAAATAGTAATATCCTCTACTATGCATGGAAGTCCTCTACTATGCAATATTAGTTTTAACAAGATGTGACTTGCCAGCTCCAGCATATCCACTCAGGAAATATAGAAATTATTGTGTTTTCACATGAGACTTTTGCACCAGTCTCACATCTCATAAAATATGGAAGCGTGTGTTTGATTTAAGCGCTGGTACATTTTAGCTGTGTTAGTAACAGATGCAGAAATTGTGTAATCAGGAATGTCATCTTTTTCATTCACATCATTAGGATCAGTTGGTTCATGTTCTAAAATGAATTCTCTAATTGAATCAGTTCACCTGCTGGTGCCAGTGTAATCCATGCATCCTCAACTGGGCCATTCTGCTCAAAATCCTCAGTTGCTTTTCCTATAGCCTCATCATGTTTTATATCATTTTCATGGCTGTCATTTACAGTCCCACACGTATGCCTCAGTTTATTAGTGTCTGATAGAGTTATTGATACAAATGTGCAAAATGATTCATAAGTCTGTAATCTGGAGGACTTCAACTATATCTCTGCAATATGGTAAGGAGTGTCCCATAGTACTTTTTTATTTTATTTTTTTTGCTGTGAGAAACAGGCAAATTGAATGACAGCAGGTTTTAACCCTAGTTTTGTCGCTGATTAGTCTGTGTATTTGAACAATCATGTATCATGTCCTTGGTGCAAAGTATTTCCCCATGAATGTGCTGCACCAAGCCTTGTTTCTCGCTTTCCTATGTCATGTTTTTCACTTCCATTTCCGTTTTCTAGATTTACATGGTCTCGCCCTAGAATGTTTGTGTCTGTTTGCTGATCATTATTTGGACTTCGACTGTGCTTTACGTTTTAGTTTATTTCCTATAGTGTTCATTAAAGCACCTGCATTTGCATCCACCTCCGTGACCGAAGCCGAAATTACCTCTGTGACATGACAGCTACAATGACAGCCATTTTGTCAGGTTAAAAAAACGTGTTTACATTAATTCCAACTAATAAATTCAACAGTACAAAGAAAAAAGGACCTCAGAAGACCATCACTGACTGCCTGCAATCATTTAAGCAGCAAGAATAATAAAAAAAAATTCCAACGGTCTTAGTGTGTTTGAATTAATGATTTTCCTGTAGAAAGGTAGTAATGAAGTAGCAGAAAGGATGTTGCAGCTCTCTGTTGTTGTTTTTTTAAAGCACAACATAGCAGAAAGGTGAACAATGTGAAAGCCTGTAACATAAGTCTATACATTACAAAGTATTGCTTTTCAGACATAAAATATGGCAAAAAGTGGGGGGCACGGTGGCTTAGTGGTTAGCACGTTTGCCTCACACCTCCAGGGTTGGGGGTTCGATTCCCGCCTCCGCCATGTGTGTGTGGAGTTTGCATGTTCTCCCCGTGCCTTGGGGGTTTCCTCTGGGTGCTCTGGTTTCCTCCCCCAGTCCAAAGACATGCATGGTAGGTTGATGGCATCTCTAAAGTGTGTGTGTGTGTGTGTGTGTGTGTGTGTGTGTGTGTGGCCTTGATGCCCTATGACGCCTGAGATAGGCACAGGCTCCCCGTGACCCGAGTGTAGTTCGGATAAGCAGCAGACAATGAATGAATATGGCAAAAAGTATTATGTTGAAACAGTTTTTAGAGATTTGACAAAAAAGCTCATTTTATTAGAATGATTCATTGTCTGCCACTTATCTGAACTACACCCCTTTATTTTTGCACTCAAACTACACTCATTTCTTTCTCAAACTGAAAAATACTACACGCGTGCATCTCTACTGTGGCACCTGTAATGGTGCGTGCATGCTTAAAGCGTGCGACTCAGATTCCTGACAGACATTACAGCGATTGCAGTGATTGAAAGGTGAGGCATTTATGACATTTACAGCAAGTTATATATTCACATAATAAACTGTTAAATGATTATAGAGCTATGATGACAGGCGAATTGCAAAGTTTCACAGCAGTTTTTGACAGGATTAGCACTCTTAGCGCTCATTGAGCGTTGTCTGAGATACATTTTACTTTAGAAATGATATCATTGACGTTGGAAAAGCTTAAAACACCATCGAAAACACCAAATTCAGTCGACAAGAGATTAAAGGTTCTATAAGATACCAAGAAAGTCAATGCATAATAGCATATGGCCTATTAGCCAAATAGGCCTAGTGTGGCCTGCATCGCTATTCAGTGCCACAGCTGAATCTACAGCAAAATGGCAAAAGAAACTATATTTGAGTGTTTAGCATGAAATTAATACTTTATTTCGCAGTAGTCATTCTTTTTGTCCAACTAAAAAAACATTCATTTACAGCGCAACAGGTGAAGTCAGGTTCTTGAACAAATGACTCGATTCTTTAACTAATCGCTTATAAATACTCACTCATTAAGAGTCATTTGTTCAAACCTGTCTAACAAATCTGTCAAAGAATAATCTCACTAATCCAGTAACCATGCACCTCAAGTGCCTTGCACCAGTAACCCTGCACCCTCAAGAGAGTTAGATAGACAGAGAGATACAGTTACCGTACACTTTATTAGGAACACTTGCATATCCATCTGCCTATGCTGCACAGTGTCATACAAACTCTGAATCTCCAACTCCAGAAATTAACAAAAAACATGCTAACCAATAAGCCCCCATGCAGTGATCTAACATGTTTGCCTCACACTTCCAGGGTTGGGGGCTTGTTTCCTGCCTACACACTGTATGTGGAGTTAGCATGCTCTGTCTTTACTGTTTGGGTTTTAGGAGTATTAAATTACACTGATTACAGTCATTTAAACAAATAGGGGCATTGGTGGCTCAGTGGTAGGTTACTCGCCTATCATGCGAAAGGCCCGGGTTCGATTCCAGCCACTGCCCCAACCCCAGCCACTGAATGCAGTGCCGGTCCCAAGCCCGGAAAAATGGGAGGGTTGCGTCAGGAAGGGCATCCGGTGTAAAACATTTGCCAAGTTGTTGTGCGGACCAATTGGTCCGCTGTGGCGACCCCGAACAGGGAGCAGCCGAAAGCAACTTCTTCTACAGTCATTTAAACAAATAGATACTTATAGATTTAATTACTTTAATTAAGGTCATTAAATAATTAAAAATATCATTTTATAACAATGGTGGCATTAGGAAATGGAAATCAACAGACTGTTGTGTAAGTAGTAAACATTTCTTAAAGCAAAGAGCAGAAAATTGCCTTGGTCTGTATTTTTAAAATGTTTTTCTTCTTTTTTATTATTAAAAACATGCAGTTAACAATTAACAATGAAGTAATCGTAAATCGTATAAATACCACTTAAAAGAAAATAGCAGAGATAATTGGTCTCTCTAGATGTTGGTGTTTGTAGTGCGTACAGTTAGCTTGCACTGCTAATCAGATAATAGCTAATATAAGGTCTTGCACATATCTTGTAAATCAAGCAACCAGTTTTCACAAAGTTTACAGTGAGCCCTTGCAGGCCTCTGCTAGGCTGACCTCATCCATCTCTTCTAAAGTTATAATAGTATAAGTAAAAGCAAATAGTCATGTGCACTAATGTTTGATTGACATTCTCTTATTAACATGTAAAACTGTCAGTGTTTCAAGTTATTTTATTTATTTAAATTATGATCTCCTTGCGAATATATATATATATATATATATATATATATATATATATATATATATATATATATATATATATATATATATATATGTGTGTGTGTGTGTGTATTTATACATTAATGTGTGGATTTATTTATTTATTTATGGTTGATGATTACTTAAGCATATATTTAGATGATTTATTTATTTGTTTGTTCATTGGTTCTGTTACGGCCGGTAGTGTCCGGCAGGATATAACAGACCCAAACACAAAGCTCAACATGGACAGGGGTTTATTAACATAAAACATGAACCACGACACTACATTCGGCCTACATACAAACGAGGACTAGCAACCAAAGCAGACACAGACAGGACTATAAATAGGAAACATAATCATGGAAACATTAGGCACAGGTGAACATTAATCATGACACAATAGGACAGGGCGGGGCTTAACTACAACACATGGCCAACATAAACAAAACCACACATGACAAGACAAACCCCTGCTGAGAGCCCCCTAGTGGTCCAACCTCAGCCCCGCTACCCGTAACAGGTTCCTTTATATTGCAATAAATGTAGTGATATTATGTGAACCCATGCAGAAGTGGTATCTCCTTTTTGGGGTGGAGTTTGAGGTATACATTGGTCACCATTTGCACAATCAGGGAATTATCATCAGCCCTAGGAGAAGTAGATTTTCTGAAAGAACTCTTTTTAAGAAAGTGTATGAAATATTCTCAGCCTGGGCATTTATATAAATATATGTACTTTTAGTTATTGTTAAGTTTACAGTGAGCCCTCGCAGGCCTCTGCTAGGCTGACTTCATCCATCTCTTCTAAAGTTAATGCTCATGTGCAGGCAAATAGTCATGTGCAGCAGTTTTACAACAATCAGCAAATTGTGGTGTAAACTCCACCTACTAATGTTTGATTGACATCCTCTAATTAACATGTAAAACTTTCAGTTTTGCATTTTACAAACGATTTATTTTATTTATTTAAATTATTTGTTGATCTCCTTGCACATATATATATATATATATATATATATATATATATATATATATATATATATATATATATATGTGTGTGTGTGTGTGTGTGTGTGTGTAATAAATATATATTTATATATATATAAATAAGTATGACCGATGTTTTCTGAGGCTCCTGTCAGTGATCAAAGCCTCCAGAAAAGCTGGGTGATTTTTTTTTTTTTTTTATAAATGTGTTACTGCATAGTTTGTATTTTAATGTAATGTAATGATGGGTGATGTATATTTTTTCTCAGTGAACTGTATACTCATTGTTTTAGCTTTAACAAATTTCTATGTTGATCCATCTAAAGCTAATACTTGTATATATAATATAACTCATTTAAAGGGAAGAAGTTACTTTGCTTCCTTTTGCAATGTACAGTCATGCTGATTTGACATCACTCCATAAATGGGAAAGGAACTCGGACATGAGAGGAAAATGTCTCAGGTTACATTCATAACCCGGTTCCCTGAGAAAGGGAACAAGACACTTCTAAGTGTTCAACTTGATGCTATGGGAATGCCTCCGTAGACCACTGTCTAAAGCATTTGTGGAAGCACATCAATTCTATTGGCCAACATGGGGTCAGGTGAATTAGTGAGAGAATATGATAGCAAGAGAATATGATAGCAAGAGAATATGGGAAATACCTGTTTCAAGCTCAACCTCTGCCAGCTCAAACTGCATACTTCATGATTGGAGCCCTAGCCCTGCCTGACCCCACATTGGCCAAAAGAATTGGCGTGTTTCAGACACCAGTCATTCAGAAGTATTCACACAGCATCAATCCATGATTGTCCAAGACATGGAGCGGGAGCATTGATAGTGAAAGTCCGTTTCTGGTTTTATTATTGTTTGCGCTAACAGCGTTTCACTTATATATTTTTTAAAATATTTGAATATTTTATTTTTTAGGCATTTTATATAATCTATTTTTGAATAGGCATTAATGACTATGTTGGCGGGGGGGTGGGGTAAATCTCACCCTGCACTATAGTATCAATAGGATATTGTATGATCATGAACAGGTCAATCAACAGAGAGAAGGAGAAAACAATTAATATAAAAACAAAGCAAACAAAAAAGGGGGGTGCTAGAGGGTCCATTTAATCTTTCTTAATAATGTTGAATTCACGGCATATGTTAAGAAGTTTTATTCCATTTTTTATGCAAATGCGTTAGTGAATGCTATCTCCTTAGTTTACATGAAAGAAGTGTGTGTTAGCCTAGTGGAACCGCTAATAACATTTTTCTCAGGCTTCTGAGTGGCCAATATGGCTTTACGGTTGAGATTATATCGCCACCTGCTTGTGTGGCATGCTCTTGACAGCGATTCAGACCGTGCTTTTGCGTTTTCATGTGGACGGAGATGTTTTTGAAACCGTGCTTGTGTGGACAAGATTTTTTTTTAAAACAAAGGAGGAAAAACGTTTTTAAAAATACCCGTGTACGTGTGGCCTAGGCCTCAGTTTGGTGGCATTTCAGGAAAGACATGGTCCACATTTACTCTGTTGAGAAAGAAGGGTTCACATGGGTAACAGCTGTGACATGTTCAGCTTTAGCTGTATTATGGCTGTGTTTGTGTGTTTGAGATCAGTGTTCTGATATTTCATCATTTCTCTTCCAGGCTGTGGGAGTGTAATCTGACAGAGGAAAGCTGTACAGTTCTGTTTTCAGTTCTTAGCTCAAACTCCTCGAGTCTGAGAGAACTGAACCTGAGTTACAATAATCTGCAGGATTCAGGAGTGAAACTGCTTTATGCTGGACTGAAGAATCCACACTGTACACTGGAGATACTGTGGTACACACACACACACACACACACACACACACACACACACACAGTTATACCATCTATAACTCATTGACATTAATATGACTTGAAGCTTCACCTAAGTTGCACATACATAAAGAGCTCTTGTGCTGCTATAGCTCTTGTGCTGAATGGCCAAGCCCATTTAACTCTGATCCACCATCTTTTCAACCTTTTCTCTGTATCTGTTAGATGTTCCACATCATTACATTTTTAATTTGCACATTCAAAATTTCCTGTGTAAATGCTCCTACACACAATACTAGTCATACTTTACAGTGAGGTCAATATGCCAGTTTCTGTTATTTGTCCTCATGGAGCTCTTACCATTTTATAGACCTGTTTATATTGTTCTATGGGAGCAAAAATGTTCCAAAAATGTTTGTAATGGAAAGTAAATGTGTGCACAATTTACAGAGATCTACACAATGAACACACTGTAATGTAACAGTAAAGGACACAAATGTGCAAATGTGTAAATGTTCTCCAGCAGAGCTTTCCCCAAAGATGCTGAACACACTGTATGAAAAACTCAATGATAGAAATAAAGACATGTGTTTGTTCAGAGTGGTCTGTTTTTTATTATCCTGTTTTAGAACGTTAAATACATTGTCTCATATGAGCTGAGATAAATGGATCTGTCAGGCAGTTTATGCACAGGCTGTTCAATTTATGTTTTTATCCTGATATTAGAACCTTCAACAAAAGATTTCCTAACTGATCGAAACACATCACTTCACAATCAGATAAATAAATCAAACACTTCATCATTTCTCTTCCAGGCTGTGTGGGTGTAATCTGACAGAGGAAAGCTGTAGAATTCTGTCTTCAGTTCTCAGCTCAAATAATAAATGCATCAACTAATTAAATTTATTTTAATAAATGCATCAACATCCAGTTTTCATCTGTTGTGATTCTAGTGATCTGATATATTTTTATTGTTGTATGTATGAGATGGAGAGTAAATGTACTGTATATGAAGATATTGTGTAGTTCATGTTTGTAATGCTAAACTGAGTGTGTCAAGTGTGAGGAAGTTTTCTTTTTTGCAGGATGTGTAACTGCAGCATTACAGATCAAGGTTGTGCTGCTCTGGCATCAGCTCTGAGGTCAAACTCCTCATCAAAACTAAGAGAACTGAATCTGTATGGTAATAATCCAGGAGAATCAGGAGTGAAGCTGCTCTCTGATCTACTGGATTTACACTGTAAACCGGAGACATTACTGTGAGTTACTGATTTACTGTTTCTTTACTCTACTGTCAAAGTCAAGTCATACTCAAAGAAGCTTTATTGTCACTTCAACCAAATATATCTGATGCAGTACATGCTGAAATGAAACAACGTTCCTCCTGGACCAGAGGTGTTACACATAACAAAAAAACAAAACACAGGGTAATGCAAACAAACATGAAGTTAAGCTAAGGTGCAGAATTTGTAAACTAAACATACAACATGAGTGCAGGGAATGACGAGACAGTGCAGACAAACAAGACACATACGCAGACTGTGTGCAAAAAG
This sequence comes from Hemibagrus guttatus, assembly GCA_033459395.1. Classification (NCBI taxonomy): domain Eukaryota; kingdom Metazoa; phylum Chordata; class Actinopteri; order Siluriformes; family Bagridae; genus Hemibagrus; species Hemibagrus guttatus. The sequence goes on from JAUCMX010000007.1 coordinate 10,661,666, forward strand.
AGAACATTATTTTACAGAGAGTGCAAAAGAACGGTGTTGTGCAGTGAGTGCAAGAGTAGCAGCAGCAGAGGTATTTAACAGATATAGTGTCCCAAGTTATGGTACAAATACAAATATTAAAGTGATGTGTGCATGTAAACAATATCAGGTGTATGTGTGTGTGTGTGTGTGTGTGTGTGTCTGTGTGTATGCATGCACATGTGTGTGTATGTGTGTGTGAGTTCTGATCAGTGCAGCTCAGTTCAGAGTGTGTGTGTGTATGTGTGTGTGTGTGTGTCCATGTTCCTCCGTTTAGTTCAGATCTCTGTTGAGACACCTGATTGCTTGAGGGAAAAAGCTGTTCAACAGTCTGGTTGTGTGGGCCCGAATGCTACGGTACCTCTTTCCAGATGGCAGAAGGGTGAAGAGTGTGTGTGAGGGGTGTGTGGGGTCATCCACAATGTTGTTGGCTTTGCAGATGCAGCGTGTGGAGTAGATGTCCATAATAGAGGGAAGAGAGACTACGATGATCTTCTCAGCTGTCCTCACTATCCGCTGCAGGGTCTTGCGATCTGACACGGTGCAATTCCCGAACCAGGCAGTGATGCAGCTGCTCAGGATGTTCTCAATGGTCCCTCTGTAGAAGGTGGTCAGGATGGGAGGTGGAAGATGAGCCTTCCTCAGCCTTCGCTGCTGGGCTTTCAGGGTGATGGAGCTGGTGTTGAGCGACCAGGTGAGGTTTTCCGCCAGGTGAACACAGAGGAATTTGGTGCTCTTAACAATCTTCACATTGGACCCATCGATGTTCAGTGGAGAATGGTCACTCTGTGCTCTCCTGAAGTGAACAACCATCTCTTTCGTTTTCTCCACATTCAGAGACAGGTTGTTGTCCTTACACCAGGCTGTTAGCCTCTGCACCTCCTCTCTGTATGCTGACTTGTCGTTCTTGCTGATGAGACCCACCACGGTCGTGTCAACAGCGAACTTAATGATGTGGTTGGAACTGTGCATTGCAGCACAGACTTGAGTCAGCAGGGTGAACAGCAGTGGACTGAGCACGCAGCCCTGAGGAGCTCCAGTGTTCAGTGTGGTGGTGCTGGAGGTGCTGTTCCCAATCCGGACTGACTGTGGTCTCCTAGTCAGGAAATTCAGGATGCAGTTGCAGAGGGAGGTGTTGATGCCCAGCAGGCTCAGCTTCTCGGTCAGGTGCTGAGGAATGATTGTGTTGAATGCTGAACTGAAGTCGATGAACAGCATTCGTACATAAGTGTCCTTATTTTCCAGGTGTGAGAGGGACAGATGGAGAGTTGTGCTGATGGCATCTTCCGTGGAGCGATTTGGACGATACGCAAACTGCATGGGGTCTAGTGATAGTTTCAGCAGGTCCTTGATTTGCCTCATGACGAGCCTCTCGAAGCACTTCATGATGATGGGTGTGAGTGCAACGGGATGGTAGTCATTGAGACAGGACACTGGAGACTTTTTTGGCACGGGGATGATGGTGGCGGTCTTTATGCACGTTGGGACGATGGCGCTGCTCAGGGAGATGTTGAAGATGTCAGTGAAGACATCTGCTAGCTGTTCTGTACATTCCCTGATCACTCTGCCAGGAATGTTGTCTGGACCAGCAGCTTTCCATGGGTTCACTCTGCATAGAGTTTTCCTCACGTCGGCCATGATGAGGCAGAGCACTTGGTCCTCTGGAGGAGGGATGGTCTTCCTCGCCATCACGTCATTCTGTGCCTCAAACCGAGCGTAGAAGTTGTTCAGCGCATCTGGGAGAGAGGCATCACTGTCAAAGGCAAGTGGAGCTGGCCTGTAGTTGGTGATGGACTGGATGCCTTGCCACATACGCCGAGTGTCACCACTGCTCTGGAGGTGGCCATGGATTCTCTGGGAGTGTGTACGCTTTGCCTCCCTGATGGCTTGAGACAGTTTAGCCCGTGCTGTTCTTAGGGCATCCTTTCTCCAGCTCTGAAGGCAGAGTCCCTGGATTTTAGCAGCGCACGCACTTTTGTGGTCATCACTGGCTTCTGGTTGGAGCGTATGGTGATGGATTTGGAGATGGTCACGTCATCGATGCACTTGCTGATGTAGCTGGTCACTGATGACGTATATTCTTCCAAATCTGTGGTATCGCCTTTGGTTGCAGCCTCCCTGAACATGTCCCAATCAGTGCACTCAAAACAGTCCTGAAGAGCAGGCCAGGTTTTAACCAGTTTCAGAACTGGTTTAGAGCGTCTGACGAGTGGTCTGTATGCTGGAACAACTGTATTGTATAAATACTGTATTGTGTAAATACTGTATTGTATGATAGTGAATAATTCAATATACCTATAATAATAAGTATACTTATAATATTATTTTATTGTGTGTGTGTTTTGTCTTCATGCTGATGTTGTTTGTTTACACTGATGCTCTTCTATGTCTTTAAGAATTAAGGATTATAAACTTACCAGGACTGGTGTATGACAGGAGTCTCACCTAAAAAAAATTTTTTCAGGATAAACCAGTTTTGGTGGAGTGTTAGAACCTGTCCCACATTTCCAGCAGTTTGGGAGCTGAATTATTCATATTCAGATATTGAAGTTCCATAACAACCATGACTGATCACATCTTTTTATTTACTCCACAACTTACTTTAGGCCTTTATAACAAATTCTTCTGCACCTACACACAAATACACATCCACATAGCTGTATTTAGCTTTATTTTTATGAACACTTGTTTCCCCATTTAATTTTAATACAATTTTTTTTTAAAGTTTAAATCTCTGTACATGTTCGCAAATCTGTGTTTAATGGTCACCCTGGTAACAGCTTGGTTGCTTGAATTGTTGTTATATTTGGCATATAGTTATAGCTGATCTGCTGACCAGTTCCTTTGGTCTGGACTAGCAGGGTTCTTGTCCCAAACAAAATAACCTGAACAATAAATTGAAATTTTCTGGTGAAAATACAGAATGGCTCCAGCACAGGTCCATTTTTCAGTGCAAAAACATACACATTATCTCATTAACTGATTTTGCATGAAAATGTGTCTTGGGTCCAAAATATAAGCCCACATCACTGAGCATGACATCACTTTTTGTATACATGTGTTATGGGTGGTAGGCCCTGTGTTGGGCCACTAGGGGGGGTTTCCAGCAGGGGTTGTGTTATGTCTTTGTTTATGTTTATGTTCATGCCATGTGTTTTGTTTTAGCCCCGCCTTAGTCCTATTGTCTCTTGATTTATTTTCACCTGTTCCCATTGTCACTCCTAATTATGTTTTGTATTTATAGCAGCCTTTTGCCAGGGTTCGGGGCTGTTCTTCGTCGTCTTTACGTCGTCGTTAAACGTCTTTATGTTCCGTGTTAATGTGGCGTCATGTATGTTTGTCTCTGTCTGCCTTTGAGTTAATAAAACCCCTGTCTGCTGTCAATCGCCGCGCTGGGTCTGTTTCATCATGCTTTGGATACCGGAAACGTGACAACATGACTACAATGAACACCTACAGCTAAACAATGTGCAAGCACCTGAAATGTTATGATTTCAGATTGTTCTGATTTTTCATGACAGAGAGTCCCATGAAGAAGAGTAGCATGAAAAAAATTTTTTTGCCTTAATTCCTGCTAATGTCAGGAATCTCTGGGACAGTTCCCTGCCAGACCACTGGAGGTGAACCAGTGGAGCCTGCTTTACTGTTTGTTTTCTCTTGTACTTTGTGCCACGCCTCTCCTATTGTTCTGCCTTCCTGCCTTGTCACCTGTTTCCCATTTAACCTGATGTTTTGCCCTATATATATGTAAGCCCTTGTGTGCCTGTCCTTTGAGTTATTGTTTATTTGTTTCCATGTTTCCACATTTGTCGGTCCGTATGACGGACCATTCATGTTTAGTTTTGTTTTACGGTTCGTTGTAGTCTTGTCTTACCCCTGTTAATAAAGCAGTGCTTCGCTTAATCCTGTGCTATGGGTCGGTTTCCATGGCATGTGGGCGCAAGCGGTTACCAATGACATCCGGGTTCAAGCCCCGTGGGGGTGCGGGCGGCCCGGATGTTACAGCTAATAATCATTATAATGATGTTAACAGATTAATAATGTTCTTCTCCGGCGAAAAGTTCACAATTTGCCAGGACCTAACTGTTCTTAAGTCTTACACCATCTAATTATAATTAACATGTATATAAGTGTAAGTAAGCTTATGTGATAAAACACACGAAAGAGCTAAGATATTTCATGTATCACTGCATATGTTTGATTAAGAGATTTTGATTTTTTAAACCTCTAACTGAAAACCTTTAAATACTAGTATGGACACTGATTTAATTGCATACTCATATAAATATGAGTCAATATCTTTTTTTCCTATTAACTATTTCTTTATTATCATTAGTAGACCCAATATGATGTAGTGTGCATTTGCAACTAATATGGAGTGAATAAGTCAGACAGACTGGTCAGACAGGCTGGCTTGTCCTCCTGTTCATATGCTGCCATTTTGTAATGTGACAATAATTAACAATCAAATCATGTGTCTGACAATGGCTTTGTGCAATTTTTTTATGTAAGTAGTAACACAGTCTAGATTGCACAGTTGCATTTGCTATTCTGACCATTTACTGCAGCTTGAACGTGTTCCTGGCTCCTCACTGCAATATATATGTGTCACTTTTACTACAAAAAAACAAAACCAACAATCCTGAACTAATAAATACTAGAAATTAAAATGTCTGAATGAAAAATGCAATAGCATTCTGGAGAAAATGCTCACTTTCAAAACATTTATTTTTTTAGTGTCTTTGCTGATGTGAGTCTGTCTTAGCAGAGCTCTGTGAGCATGGCCATCTGTACAGAGGGCTGTGAGGTGGTCGATATTAGGTACCTTTTGGCTTCCTCTTTGAACAGATGCCAGTTTTAATCATCTTGTGATGATTTTTTTTCCGAGTTTCAAGCGAGTTTCTGCAGAGGATGCCACTCAACTTCATGTAATGGGAGGCAGTCCCTTTTTATCGGTCCCACTGGAAGCGTGACTTTCACCACCTTGTCAGCCTTGCCAGCCGGGGACGCCGCTCCATGATGAAGTTTCCGTGGAGGACGTCACTTGGCATTCCCGGTGGAGGGTAGGGAAAGATTTAACTATTGAGCATTTGCACATAATACATATATAAGATGCTATGCAAAATAAAAGACAAAGACAGGGAGTATAAGCGCCTACAAATTAAGTAAATCAAACTGTAAATTGTAGTTAAAATGGCTGCAGTATTGTAAAATTATATAGTATTGCCATGTGGAAATGTGATTTAATGTATTTCTCAAATTATTTTAATGTCAACTTTTCTCTTCTCCTCTTCAGAAAAATCACATCCCTCTGATTGGTCCATGGTGACAGCATGCACCAAATGGGGGGTGCTCTTCTTTCTAATCATGGATATACTGTTACATGTCATATGCCTTGGTTCTGTCTACACTTTACAGTCTTATTTATATATAAATGTTAGTGATTTTGAGTTTGCTATTTTTAATATCTTCCACTTCTTCTTACCTGTGTAATGTCTGCATGTGTAAATGGGCCCTCTTTGCAAGTTATGTTAGGTCACTTTTTGTTAGGTTAGTGTTGCTTTGTTATCTTGCTTTAGTTATGTGTGTTTAGTTTATTTCCATTAGTTTCACCCCAGTTTATAGGCCTAGGTTAAGTTGCTCTATTTCTATTTACATATTTTTGTATTTTTGCATTCTTGTTAATTTGTTACTTCTGTGATTTCTTTCGGAATAGAATATGTTAATTACTTTGAAAAAACCTGCATCATCTTGCTTCACTGGCTTGGTCCCCTTGTATATGGTGAAAGTGGTGGGATCATTCAGTAGATTGATGTACCTTCAGAAGTGCAGTTTTTTCTTTCTTTGAATTTTTGCTGTTTCTTTTTCCTTTTTACTTGTTTGGATAACCAGATAACCAAAGGAAGATAACCAGAAACAAAGGAGCAACAAAAGAACTGAAAAATCACATCGAGGACCAAGTTGAAGATGTGGACAGGAAAGAGATGTGTTGGATTCCCATTATGACTGGAAAAGCCAAAGCAGCCTATGTGAACACAGGCACTGATGAATCCCTTGAGTATGATAATGTTAAATTGCTATTTTGAAAAAGACTGAATTAACAAAAAGACTTACAAGCAAACATTGTATGCAACTGACAGTCCAACTAGTCAAGTCAATGGAGGCACTTGGAGACATTTCTGTTTTTGAACAGTTTCTCAGACTGCTTTCCCGTGAGCTCCAGGTTTGGATCCAAAACAGCAGCAGAGGCTGCAGCCGTGGCTGATAAATTAGAAGAAATATTGACTATATTGAAATTAATCAACTGGGAGGAAAGGACACTGAAAGGAGTGTCACACAATAGTATTTAGCCATACAGTCTTTCCAGTTCAAGCCCAAACGTCCAGAGCTCTCTTCCAGGTGGTCTGAAAATGTGGTGGAGTGGATCCCTATATCATTAGGTTGGTGGCCACATACTGCAAAAGTTGTCGCAAGACAACATCCATAAGCTTTTGAAAGGTGGTGAGATCCCTATAGACTTCCATTGGCCTTTGGCACCATGACAATGGGGCTGGACTAGGGACTGGCAAATTCCTCAATCATCCTGTATTTGAGCAACTGTTTGATCTTCTTCCCAAAATTTGGGGTGGAAACAGCAAATGCAGACACCATTGGCATCAGCTCAAACCATTTTTAAAATTTGAAAAAGTAAGGTTAGGCAAAAAGAAATGAGGAGTGCTGCCTTCAGTGGTGTATGCGGTGCTAGTGGTTTTCAGACAGAGATGAGCACCGATGCGGCTTTTTGCTGGGTACAACAGGTTTATGGAGCATTGTCTTTACTGTCCTCAGTAGGTTCCATATAATCTTATACCCTTATAGACATATATAAGGATATACAGCTCTGAAAGAAGAAGAAGAAGAAGAAGAAACCACTGCAAAATAATCAGTTTATGTTTTTCTTACAGGTGCATGTATTGGTGAGATGAACAGTTTTTTTCCATTTTTTGTGAACTGCTGACAATATTTCTATATAACTATTGTTATTTAGAGTGTATATTTAAAGGAAATGGCAACACAATAAAATAACCCAAGATCATGCAGTATTTGCAGAGCTTTAATAACTCAAATGAAACAAAATGCAAATAATTTGTAAACAAATTGTGTTAATGCTTTGGCTAAATAACATTAAGAAATCAGTATTTGGTGGAATAACCCCAATTTGCACTTACAGCTTTCATGCATTTTGGCATGCTCTCCACCAGTTTTTCACATTGCTGTTGGCTAAACTTTATAGCACTCTTTTTGCAAAAAAGCAAACAGCTCAGTTTTGCTTGATGGTTTTTGACCATCCATCTTCCTCTTGATGACATTCCAGAGGTTTTCAATAGGGTTCAAATCTGGAGATTGGGCTGGCCATGACAGGGTTTTGATCTGGTGATCCTCCATCCAGACTCTGATTGCTCTGGCTGTATGGCATGGTGCATTGTCCTGTTGTAAAATCCAATCCTCTGAGTTGGGGAATATTGTCTTAGCAGAAGGAAGCAAATATTTTTCTAGAACAACCCTGTACTTGGCTTGATTCATGCGCCCTTCACAAAGACAAATCTGTCCAATTCCAGGCTTGCTGAAGCACCCTCAGATAATCGCTGACCCTCCTCCATATTTTACAGTTGGTGCAAGACACTGTGTGTTGTAGGCCTCTCCAGGTCTCCGTCTAACCATAACATGACTGGGTGTCAGGCAAAGCTGAAAATTGGACTCATCAGAAAAGATTACCTTACTCCAGTCCGCTACAGTCCAATTCCTGTGGTCTTTTGCAAACTTCAGCCCGGCTCTTCTTTGCTTTTCACTGGTGAAGGCCACTTCCAGGCTGTAGATTTGTTGTTCCTAGTGTCTGTTGCTTGATCTTGTTTTTGTGAACTGCCATCTTTGCAATATTAAGGATAGAAGCAACTTAACACTCACTTAATCCTTGTACCAGTAAAGCTAGGATTGAGCCTTTTTTTTCTTCACTCAAAACCTTTCTTTTCACTGTTTTTGGCATGTTCAATGGTTATTTTTAAATTTCCAAGTACCTTTGAAAGACTTCTAGCACTTTTTTACTGTCCAATTTGTCACATTGCAAGAGGAGAGTGTTAATTACAGCAGTGCTTTTTTATACTTTTCCCCATTAAATAGGATTGGATTCAGGTGATCACCAAATCAGTACCTCATTAAGCAGAATGAGGTGTGCTTGTGTAGAAATTTAACAAAGACTGGCATGGAATGCTTGTCATACTCAGAGAGTTGCTGAAAAAAGAGAAATTGCAGTGGTCTCCTATTTTTTTCCAGCACTGTATATATACAGTATATGTGTATATATATATATATATATATATATATATATATATATATATATATATATATATATATATATATATATATATATATACACACATATACAGTATATATATATATATATATATATATATATATATATATATATATATATATATATATATATATATATATATATATATACAGTATATGTATGTATGTATGAGTTAAACCAGTTTCTAACATCAACTGGAAGAAAGTTTCCCCTACTCCTCAATCCAGAATTCTTTCAGCTGTGTGATGTTTGCTGTTTCTTGCATGCATAGTCTGTTTCAAATCACCCCACAGGTTCTCAGTAGGATTTAGATCTGGGCTTTGACTCGGCCATTCCAGAATTCTCAATTTTTTACTTTTCAGCCAGTCCTTGGTGGATTTACTGGTACTGTATGTTTTGGGTCATTGTCATGTTGCAAGGTTCAGTTCCGCTTTAGCTTCAGTTTTTTGATAGATGTTCTTACAAGTGCCTCAAGCATCTTCTGATACAATGCAGAATTCATTATGGTTTCTATGACGGTGAGCTGGCCAGGTCCTGCTGCAGCAAAGCATCCCCAAACCATAACATTTCCACCTCCATGTTTCATAGTTTGTATAAGGTTCATTTGCTGAAATGCTGTATTTGGTTTTCGCCAAACATGCCCTATTATGGTGTCCAAATAATTCAATTTTAGACTCATCTGTCCAAAGCACATTATTCCAGATGTCTTGGCCTTTGTCTCTGTGTTCTTTGGGAAACTTCAGTCTTGTTTTTCTTACATAGCAAAGGTTTCCTTGCACACCTCCTATAATAATTAAAGTTGTATAGTCTCTTTTTGATTGTAGATTCATGCACTTTGACATAAACTGTAGCAAAAGCTTGCTGTAGGTCCCATGATGATATTTTAGGGTTTTTAAAGACGTCTTTAAGCATCCTGCGGTCTGCTCTTGGGGTGAATTTGCTTGGACGGCCTGACCAGGCCATGTTGGCAGTTGTTTTAAATGTTCTCCACTTGTAAATGATTTTATGGACAATGGACTGGCTGATTACAAATTCTTTTGTAAATGTGGGGTTCTCTTACCTTTTTCTCAGAAGAAATTGGATTTTTTAAATGACATTTTACATTTTAAATGACATTTAAAAAAGACTGTTCTTTGGTTTTATTTTTTTAATTATATTACATAGATCATAGTTATCACAATTACTCTTATGGAAATTCTACATTTCAATTTTGTATGAATGATTTAGCTCCCAATCTGCTCAAAATGTGGGATTGGTTTGAATGCTATACCAAAATGGCTTTATGCTGGAAATGAGATTTGAGGTGATTCTCTTATCATATGTCAGTCCTTATGATGAAATATGACTTAGTGGTATAAGACAAAGAAGAGCATCAGTGTAAAGCAGGGGTGGACAGTCTTATACCCAGTGTGGGTCAAAGTAGGTGCAGGTTTTCATTCTAACCAAAACTAGAAGCCACATCTTCTATTGAAAGCCAAGAATAACTGATTCAATAGGTGGGATTCAAATGAAAACCTGCAATCACACTTTTTTTTTTAGATCCCTAGTGTAAATAAACAACACTAACTCCCACAGACACACACACACACAGACACACACACACACACACACACACACACGCACACACACACACACACACACACACACACACAGTGAGACTCAACATAGTGTCTCCAGTTTACAGTGTGGATCCTCAAGTAGATCAGAGAGCAGCTTCACTCCTAATTCTCCTGGATTATTATAGTACAGATCCAGTTCTCTCAGGTGTGATGAGTAGTTTGACCTCAGTGCTGAAACCAAAGCAGCAAAACCTTCATCTGTAATCCTGCAATTACAAATCCTGCAAGACAGAAACCCTTCCAACACTTAACACACTGAGTTTTAGCATTAAAAACATGAACACAAAATGTTTATATAAAGTACATTTACTCTCCATCATCACCAAAATGAAACTATATCAAATCACTAGAATTTTAATGTTGATGCATTAATTACATCTTCTCTCTCTCTCTCTCTCTCTCTCTCTCTCTCTCTCTCTCTCTCTCTCTCTCTGTGTGTGTGTGTCTGAGTGTGTATGTACCTCAGTATCTCTAGTGTACAGTTTAGATTCTCCAATCCAACAGAGAGCAGCTTCACTCCTGAATCCTGCAGTTCATTTCCACTCAGGTTCAGTTCCCTCAGACTAGTGGAGCTGAAAACTGAGGATAGAACTCTACAGCTTTCCTCCGTCAGATTACACACACACAGGCTGAAAGAGAAATTACATATCATAATATGAACACCTATATAGAGAGGCATTGGTGGCTCAGTGGTAGGTTTCTCGCCTATCATGCGGAAGGCCTGGGTTCGATTCCCAGCCAATGCCTCAACCCCAGCCACTGGATGCAGTGCCGGTCCCAAGCCCGGAAAAATGGGAGGGTTGCGGCAGGAAGGGCATCCGGCGTAAAACCTGTGCCAAGTTGTTGTGTGGACCAGTCGGTCCGCTGTGGCGACCCCGAACAGGGAGCAGCCGAAAGCAACTTCTTCAATTAGAACACACAAACACATCCATAATACACCTAAAGATTCTAACGTAATAGAAATCATTGGACAGGACAACACATTTACAGAAGCAGGGACATCTTTTTACTCTCAACAATCTTTCAGCTACAATTTATTATTAGGTTTTAAGTTTACATTTACTATTTACATTTACAGAAATTTACATTTGTACACTACTATCCATACATAGTGCAATAGATGTTAACTCTGCATGCAATTGTAAAGTGGCATAGTGGGAGATATTACACATATTCAGTTCTATATATTATCAACAAGGATATTCACAAACAGTCTGATTTCAGTACAGTACAGTAAGTGATAAGTGATCATAATAAGTAAAGTGCAGTGTATTGTGCATACAGTTGGTTGTGCTTGTAGTGGTGTTATTGGTTACAGTTCAACAGTCTGATGGCCTGTGGAGAGAAGCTATCACACAGTCTGCTGGTGTAGGATCTGATGCTGCAATATCATCTGCCTCATGATAGCAGTGAGAACACTCCATAGATCAGGTGATCCTCCATGCTTTCCTCATACACTGCCTGGTGAAGATGTTCTGTAAGAAAGGAAGCTCACCTCCAACAATGTGCTAAGCTGTCTGCACCACTGGGGGTGTTGCAGCCAGCCAGGATCCTCTCCAAGGTACAGATGTAAAATGATTTCAGGATGCTGGGGTTCATGCAAAACTTGCTCAGACATCTGAGGCAGAAAAGACTTTCTTCACCAGTCTCTCAGTGTGCATTGCCCATATGTGGTCTTCAATGGATCCTCAACCAATCACGAGTGCACTTAGCTTCTTGTCCCCCTTCTCTGCTAAGCACCCTGTGATTTTGGGCCTCCTGTGGTTTGGACAGAATGACCCATGGCTACCATGACCAGCTCACCTACTGATCCCTATTCTGCCTAAGGTACTGTATTCACCAGGTCATCATCCACCTTCATAAAAACCCCTGAGACGCACAGTGGAATGAAATTCCTCTAGAAGTCCAAAGAGCTGAGTAACTGACTGTCTTCAAATGTGTGAAGACCTACCTCTTCCTAGCATTTGCTTATTTTTTTCTTTTCTGTTTATATATATTTTTAAAAAGTGCTATATTTCCTCCCTCCCAGTTTTTAGACTCATGATATGCTTAGTCTGTGTCTTAATACATCAATACTCTAAACCAGTATTGATATATTCATTAATGGAGACTTCAAAAGCACATTTGTATGTCGCTCTGGATAAGGGTATCTGCCAATTACCCTAAATGTAAATGTAATGCAACATTGACCAGAGAGTGCTGAACACCTGTTTGTTGTATACACTGAACATAAGAACCCTGAGTAATAGGTGTGGGAGGTCACCTACCAGAGACTTAAACATGCCACTTAAACCCTAAAGCCACAAGCTGATCAACATCAGTAGCCTACAACCTTAGTACCAGCTGTGTGATAGGGTGTGTTTTGCAACTAAAGATCACAGACAACCCCAGATGTGTAAGAAGCTCAACGCCTAACAGTGCACCAGCCTGCCTCAGCTACTCTATTTGCCCTTGATTTGAGGGCCAACCAGACTACCTGATTAAAAGAACTCTCTCTGTCTTAAGTGCAAACTTCAGGTCCTAATTGAATTGGAGTGCATGGCTCCAGTCTATGACATCTTTGACCCCAGCCTCTGTCAGGAGTTCCACTCCAGCCAGCCTGAATGTTTCAGTCCTCGGTCAAGGGGAAGGCCCATAAGGTCAGTGGTCACTCCACAATCTCATAAACACAACTACTATCATGCAGTACAGCCTACAAATATGTCTACCCAGAACACCCACACACACAGTCATCTTCTAATCACACACACACACACACACCTGTTCCCAATCGCCATACACAAAGAGTCATTGTTTATAAATTTACACCAATCAAGCAAGTGAATAACACTGATTACCTCCTCATCATGAAACCTGTTATCAAGGGAAGAAGGTGTTGCAGTTATTTGTGGTAATCTGGACATCACACAAATACCTAGACATGAATTCAACATACACTGATCAGACATAACATTATGACCACTTACAGGTACAATTTGTGATGGTTAGACAATGGATGGATCAGAGCATCTCCAAAACTGCAGCTCTTGTGGGGTGTTCCCGGTCTGCAGTGGTCAGTAAAAGTGGTCCAAGGATTCAACACTGGTGAACCGGCAACAGGATCATGGGTGACCAAGGCTCATTAATGCACGTGGGGATCGAAGGCTGGCCCATGTGGTCTGATCCAACAGACAAGCTACTGTTGCTCATATTGCTGAAAAAGTTAATGCTTGTTCTGATAGAAAGGTGTCAGAATACACAGTGCATCGCAGTTTGTTTGCGTATTGGGCTGCATAGCCGCAGACCAGTCAGGGTGCCCATACTGACCCATACTGACCGAAATGGGCACCTGAGCATCAGAACTGGACCACGGAGCAATGGAAGAAGATGGCCTGGTCTTAAAGGATCTGCTGCGAACATCTTGGTGCCAGATACCACAGTACACCTTCAGGGATCTAGTGAAGGCCTCAATGGGACAGGGCTGTTTTGGCAGCAAAAGGGGTACCAACATAATATTATGGCAGGTGAACATAATATTATGCCTGATTGGTGTAAGTATTCTCTTCCAGTTCATTCACTGTAAGTGCACACTCAGTTCTGTTTATTGTTATCAATGGTAAAAAAAAATTCTCAATGCTGAAAAATACAGGAAGATACTTATCATCACGCAATACAATCAGGGAGGCATGACATTGGGCTCAAATTTATTCTGCGGCAGGCCAATAACCCCAAACATACAGCCAATGCCATTAAGAACTATCTTCAGTGCAGAGATGAACAAGGAGTCCTAGAAGTGATGGCCTGGCCCTCAGGGAGCCCTGATCTCAAAATTATTGAATCTGTCTGGGATTACATGATGAGACAGAAGCATTTCTGTTGAAGCATTTCAAGCTGGTGGAGGAGGTGGGTGAGAGGAGGATGTTAGCTAAGCTGAGATCTATTATGAACAACACCGCTCACCCCCTGTATGGGACTGTGGAGACCCTGTGTAGCTCCTTCAGCAGCAGACTGCTACACCCCCAGTGTAGGAAGGAGTGTTACAACAGGTCATTCATACCAGTGGCTGTCAGACTTTACAACATTGCATTACAGTGATGTAATATTTTATAATTTTATATAATTTTCTTTTCTTTTACTACTTGCAAAATGTGCAATATCTCATAATTTTACATAATTTTCTTTTCTTTTACTATTTTTCTTATCTTATCTTATCTTATCTTATCTTATCTTATCTTATCTTATCTTATCTTATCTTATCTTATCTTATCTTATCTGAGGATTCTGCATCTACAGAAAATCTGGTTAGTTCTCCAAGATGTTTGTAACAACTTACCTGTCAGGTTCCTTCAAAAACTGTTTGCAACTTTACCTAGAAGAATCAATGCTGTTTTGCAGGTAAAGGATAGTCAAATAGTCAGATATTGAATTAATTAGGATTTCTCTTGGAGTTCTCTTATTTTGTTAAATGATAAAATAAACTATAAATGAACAATTAACACTTCTTGAAAGCATTCTTTACAGCATCTTACAGCATTTTTCATACCACATTTAAACATTTAAAAATGTAACCACATTTAAGCACTTAAAATTTATAGTTACATAAAAATCAGTTATTCAGTTAATCAGTTAAATTACATGAATATGACATCTGTGAGCATCAGGGAGAAAGACAGGCTTAGTATACATATTTTCTCTCTCTCTCTTACACACGCACGCGCGCACACACACGCACACACACACACACAATCTATCTTTGTGTGTGTGTGTGTGTGTGTGTGTGTGTGTGTGTGTGTGTGTGTGTGTGTGTGTGTGTGTGTGTGTGTGTGTGTGTGTGTATGTATCTACCTCAGTATCTCCAGTGTACATTGTGGATTCTGCAGTCCAGCAGAGAGCAGCTTCACTCCTGAATCCTTCAGGTTATTGTAACTTAGGTTCAGTTCTTTCAGAATAGAAGAGTTTGAGCTGAGAACTGAGGACAGAACTCTACAGCTGTATTCTGTCAGATTACACTCCCACAGCCTGGAAGAGAAATGATGAAATATCAGAACATTGATGTCAAACAAATACTGCCATGATTCAGCTAAAGTTTAACATGTAACAGAAATGTCAGTGTGTTTCTGTCACACACACAAATCAGAAAACAGGAGACCACATCAGCACATTTACAGGAGCAGAGATGTCTTTCTGAACTCCACACTCAGGTGATGTACATAACACACACCTTGTGTAAGAGAGCAGCAACAACACACTCTGGTTCATGTTAAGGTTTCTACAACCAACACAGCAGATATAGTGCATTTTATTACAGAAAATAAAAATGTATACAACTGTACACTAGCAGTTAATAACGTGCCAATACTAGTCATACTTTACAGTGAGGTCCATAAGGCAATTTGTTATTTCTCCTCATGGAGCCATTACATGTCCAGCTTTATAATAGATTCTGATAGCATGTCCAGGGAACTTTTCTGATCTTTCTGGATGGTAACAAACACAAAAGCTAAAATAAATATGATCAAATATTATTAGGTGACTGTTGGTGTCAAATGTAAATAACCATTGTTGTTTCATGTTTGGAAAAGATGTTGTTTAGAATCATAGTTAGATTTCTACTCAGTTACATAAGATAGAAGTTGGAAAGCTTTCCAGAAAGTTCCACAATACGCCTTAAACTTGATAATCTGACCTCTGTGTGCATATGTGTGTGTATGTGTACCTCAGTATCTCCAGTGTACAATATGGATTCTCCAGTCCAGTAGAGAGCAGCTTCACTCCTGAATCCTGTAGTTTATTGTTACTCAAGTTCAATTTTTTCAGACTGGAGGAGTTTGAGCTGAGAACTGAGGACAGAACTCTACAGCTTTCCTCTGTCAGTTTACACTCATGCAGGCTTGAAAAGAAATGATGAAATACATTATTTATCTGATTGTAAAATCAGTTGTAATGTCAGTTCTAATGTCTGGATATAAAATATAAAATGAACAGCCTGTGTATAAATTTGGACTGCTTTTGGGCAGATCCATGTGTCTTAGCTCATATGAGACGATGTGTTTAACACTCTGAAATAAGACAATATCAAATCTTTATTTCTTGCATAGAGTTTTTTACACATTTAGACACTGTCCTTTACAGCTTCATTACACTGTGTTGAGTGTGTAGATCTATGTACATTATCCACACTTTTATGTTCCATTACAAACATTTTCTGGAATATTTTTGCTCCCACAGAACAATAGAAAATTGTACAGGCTCCCTGAGGATGAATAAAATTAGCTTATTGGCCTCACTGTAAAGTACAACTAGTATTGAAATGTTATTAAAGTAAATGTGTGTGCAGTGTATACTGAGCTACACACTGTAGAAATAAATGTACTTTGTTCTGATGTAGACGTGATGCATACAGTGGGGCAAAAAAGTATTTAGTCAGCCACCAATTGTGCAAGTTCTCCAACTTAAAAAGATGAGAGAGGCCTGTAATTTTCATCATAGGTACACTTCAACTATGAGAGACAGAATGAGGAAATGGTGTCCTTTGTTTACGTTTATGTTCATGTCATGTGTTTGGTTTAGCCCCGCCTTATCCTAATGTTTCCTAATTGATGTTCACCTGTTCCCAATGTTGTGTGTGATTATGTTTTGTATTTATAGCGGCCTTTTGCCAGGGTTCGGGGCTGGTCGTCGTCTTTATATCGTCTTTAAGTTCCGTGGTTTTGTGGCGTCATGTCTGTTGTCTCTGTGTGTATTTGAGTTTAATAAACCCCTGTCTGCTGTCTATCTCCGCGCTGGGTCTGTTTCTTCAAGCTTTGGATACCGGAAACGTGACACCAACAGAGAGCAGCTTCACTCCTGAATCCTGCAGTTTATTGCTACTCAGGTCCAGTTCTCTTATACTGGAGGAGTTTGAGTTGAGAACTGAGGGCAGAACTCTACAGCTTTCCTCTGTCAGATTACACTCATGCAGCCTGGAAGAGAAATAATAACACAATACAGCTAAAGTCAAACATGTAACAGAAACTGTGTTTTTCTCACACACAGAAATCAGAGGACAGATCAGAACTCCACATCAACACATTTTATAGCCACTCCACAATCTCTTAGCTACAATTCATAATGTATTTACATGTTAGGTTCATTATATGGTTAATTCACATTAAAAACAGTAAAACAGTTGGTATGTATTCTGAACTGTGCTTGTACAGTTAAAAATCTGAAACCTTGAGACCTCCAGTTTTACCCACACATTGGTTCAGATGTGTGGTGTGGACCTGAGTACAGGTAGTGTTTACATACATCCAAATAGATCCAAACTGCAGCCTGGAAGAGAAATTATGAAATGTCATAACACTGATCTCAAACACACAAATACTGCCATAATACAAGTTAAGTACAAAATGTAACATCAGACAGGGGTTTATTATAAAATAACAAAATGAACAGACACTGAAAAACATTAGGGCAGAACTAGGAACTAAAATACAGAGCAAGACATGAAACCAACAACATAAAACAGAGAACACTGAGTAACAAAACAGCACGCGATGACAAGGACTCAGCAAAAAACACGTGCAAGACAACCGATATAAATTGGGGAGGTAATTAGTAAAACACAAGGGACAAGTGTGCAGAGGTGGGAATGGGCTAAGGATCGGAGAGGGCAAAGCATGTGAGAACACAAAACATAAATAAAGACGCAGGGCACAGGGTATAAACAAACCCCTGCTGGAATGCCCCCTGGTGTTCCAAGAGGGAATTAACCAAGCCATCCATGACATCCATGTTTATTCACACACAAAGATAAGAGCATTTTTAGGATAAGAGATAAGAGCCTCAGAACATTTACAAAAGTATTGACATCTTTCTACATTCCACATTCTCTCATTGTTCCATTATTGACTGTATTTCGTTTTTCTTGTTTTCACTGGTGTTTAGTTCACAAAATTAGCAGAAAAAAGCAGTCATTGCAATTATCCATCCATCCATCCATTGTCTTCCGCTTATCCAGAGCCGGGTCGTGGGGGCAGCAGTCTAAGCAGGGATGCCCAGACCTCCCTCTCCCCAGACACTTCCTCCAGCTCTTCCGGAGGAACCCCGAGGCGTTCCCAGGCCAGCCGAGAGACATAGTCTCTCCAGCGTGTCCTGGGTCTTCCCCGGGGCCTCTTCCCGGTGGGGCATGCCCAGAACACCTCTCCAGGGAGACGTCCCGGAGGCATCCGAAACAGATGCCCGAGCCACCTCAACTGCCCCCTTTCGATGTGGAGGAGCAGCGGCTCTACTCCGAGCTCCTCCCGGGTGACAGAGCTCCTTTCCCTATCTCTAAGGGAGCATCCCGCCACCCTACGGAGGAAGCTCATTTCGGCCGCTTGTATCTGGGATCTTACCCTTTCAGTCTTGACCCAGAGCTCATGACCATAGGTGAGAATAGGAACGTAGATTGATTGGTAAATTGAGAGCTTCGCCTTCCAGCTCAGCTCCTTCTTCACCACAACAGACCGGTACATAGACCGCATTACTGCTGCCGCTGTACCAATCCGTCTGTCAATCTCACGATCCATCCTTCCCTCACTCGTGAACAAGACCCCGAGATACTTAAACTGCTCCACTTGAGAAAGGACCTCCCCTCCATCCTGGAGGGTGCAAGCCACCTTTTTTTCGGTCGAGAACCATGGCCTCAGATTTGGAGGTGCTGACCCTCATCCCAGCCGCTTCACACTCAGCTGCAAAACGCCCCAGTGCATGCTGTAAGTCCAGGCTTGAAGGAGCCAACAGGACAACATCATCTGCAAAAATCAGCGATGAAATCCTGTGGTCCCCAAACCGGACTCCCTCCAGCCCCTGGCTGCGCCTAGAAATTCTGTCCATAAAAACAATGAACAGAACCGGTGACAAAGGACAGCCCTGTCGGAGTCCAACATGCACTGGGAACAGATCTGGCTTACAGCTGGCAATGCGAACCAAGCTCCTGCTCCAGTTATATAGAGACTGAACAGCCCTTAACAGAGGGCCATGGACCCCGTACTCCCAGGGCACCTCCCACAGAATGCCACGAGGGACACGGTCGAAAGCCTTCTCCAAGTCCACAAAACACATGTGGACTGGTTGGGCAAACTCCCATGAACCCTCGAGCACCCTGTGGAGGGTATAGAGCTGGTCCAGTGTTCCACGACTAGGTCGAAAACTGCATTGCTCCTCCTGTATCCGAGGTTCGACTAACGGTCGGACTCTCCTCTCCAGTACTCTGGAGTAGACTTTCCCTGGGAGGCTGAGGAGTGTGATCCCCCTATAGTTGGAACACACCCTCTGGTCCCCCTTCTTAAAAAGAGGGATCACCACCCCAGTCGCCCAGTCCAGAGGCACTGTCCCTGACTGCCACGCTATGTTGCAGAGACGTGTCAGCCAAGACAGCCCCACAACATCCAGAGACTTAAGGTACTCAGGGCAAATCTCATCCACCCCCGGTGCCTTGCCACCAAGGAGCTGCTGAACTACCTCAGTGACCTCAGCTTGGGTGATGAATGAATCTACCTCGGCCTCTCGGCCGAGTCCTCAGCCTCTGGTTCCTCTACGGAAGGCGTGTCAGTGGGGTTGAGGAGATCCTTGAAGTATTCCTTCCACCGTCTGACAATATCCCCAGTCGAGGCCAGCAACTCACCACCTCCACTGTAAACAGTGTTGGCAGAGAGCTGCTTACCCCTTCTGAGGCACCGAACGGTCTGCCAGAATTTCCCCGAGGCCGACCGATAGTACTTCTCCATGGCCTCCAAACTCCTCCCAAACCCGAGTTTTTGCTTCCGAGACCACCACGGCTGTAGTTCGCTTGGCCTGCCGGTATGCCTCAGCTGCCTCCGGAGTCCCCTGAGCCAACCAGGCTTGATAGGACTCCTTCTTCAGCTTGACGGCATCCCTTACTTCCGGTGTCCACCACTGTGTTTGGGGATTGCCGCCGCGACCGGCACCAGAGACCTTACGGCCACAGTTTCCGGATGTCTGCGTCAACAATGGAGGAGGAGAACATGGTCCACTCAGACTCAATGTCCCCAACCTCCCTCGGGATCTGGTTGAAACTCTCCTGGAGGTGGGAGTTGAAGACCCCCCTAACAGAGGGATCGGCAAGACATTCCCAACAGACCCTCACAATACGTTTGGGGCTGCCAATTCTGTCCGGCATCCTCCTCCGTAAGCGGATCCAACTCACCACCAGGTGGTGATTGGTTGACAGCTCCGCCCCTCTCTTCCCCCTGAGTGTCCAAGACATGCGGCCGAAGGTCAGATGAAACGACCACAAGGTCGATCATTGATCTCCGGCCTAGGGTGTCCTGGTACCACGTGTACTGTTGGGCACCCTTATGCTTGAACATGGTGTTTGTTATGGACAGGCTGTGACTAGCACAGAAGTCCAGCAACAGAACACCACTCGAGTTCAGATCAATTTGCAATTATGTTAATTAAATAAATTAAATAAATAATTGTGATAAATATAAGATTTTGGGATATAAGAAAAACTGAAACAGGCTTCTGTAAGTGTGCAGAGAAATTATTTTACTTTAAAAATACTCACACAGCTTTTCTGGAGGATTTGACCCCTGGCAAAAGCATCAGAAGACACTCCTCTGATGGGTCATATTTACTCAAATCAATCACATCCAAGTCCTGTTCTGAGTTCAATAACACAAACACCAGAGCTGACCACTGAGCAGGAGAGAGTCTGGTTCCTCTGAGACACCTGTAATTTCCTCTGTTCTGGTGCATTTGCACTTCCTGAATTAGAGAATGATCTTGGAGTTCATTTAAACAGTGGAACAGATTGATGGATTTCTCTGGAGATGGAGTCTCCCTGATCTTCCTCTTGATGTACTCAACTGTTTCCTGTTTGCTGTGAGAGCTGCTTCCTGTCTGTGGAATTAAGCCTCGTAAAAGAGTCTGATTGGATTCCAGTGAGAGACCCAGAAGGAAGCGAAGGAAAGGATCCAGGTGTCCATTCTCACTCTGCAAAGCCTTGTCCACTGCACTTATGACGAACTCAAACATGTTTGACTTTCTGAAAACATCAGACAGATCAGTGGTTTGTTGTTCTGTTACATTTCTGCTGATGAAGGATAGAAATGCATATAAAGCAGCAAGAACCTCCTGAACAGTCAGATGTACAAAGCTGAACACCTTCCTCAGGTGAAGTCCAAACTCCTCACTGAAGATTTGGGTACACATTCCTGAATACACTGAAACTTCTCTGACATCAATGCCACAATCTCTCATGTCTTCCTCATAGAAGATCAGGTTTCCTTTCTCCAGCTGGTGGAAAGCTAGTTGTCCCAATCCCAGGATACTTTCTCTGGTTTGATGAAGATGAGGATCACATTTCTGATGGTACCTTTGGTCTTTGTGTTTGATTTGAAAGATCAGGAAGTGTATAAACATTTGAGTCAGAGTCTTTGGGACCTCTCCATTCTCTACATCACCTAACATTCTCTCTAGAACAGTTGCTGAAATCCAGCAGAAGACTGGAATGTGGCACATGATGTAAAGGCTCCTTGAAGACTTCATGTGTGTGATAATTTTATTGGCCAGGCTCTGATCACCGATCCTCTTCCTGAAGTACTCCTCTTTCTGAGAATTACCAAAGCCCCGTAACTCTGTTACCTGATCTAAACTTTCAGGTGGGATCTGATTGGCTGCTCCTGGCCAAGAGGTTATCCAGAGGAGAGCAGAGGGAAGCAGATTCCCCTTGATGAGGTTGGTCAGAAGCACATCCAAGGAGGCTGTCTCTGTCACATCACACAATCTCTCATTGCTCTGGAAATTTAGAGGAAGTCACACCATCAAAGATCAACACCACTTTGTAGGAGTCACAGTCTATTAATTCTAATTTTCTTATTTCTGGAAAAAAGTGATGAAGAAAATTCATCAGACTGAGATTTTCCTTCTTCATCAAATCCAGCTCTCTGAAGGGAAGTGGAAACATGAAGAAGACATCCTGATTTGCTTTTCCTTCAGCCCAGTCCAGAATGAACTTCTGCACAGAAACTGTTTTTCCAATTCCAGCAACTCCTTTAGTCAGCACAGCTCTGATGGACTTGTCTTTAAAGAGTTCATTACATTTGATGGGTGTCTCCTGTGTTGCTGGTCTCCTAGAGGCTGTCTCAATCTGACTCACCTCATGTTCTTTATTGATATCTCCACTCCATCCCTCTGTAATGTAGAGGGTCTGTGTAGATCTCATTCAGAAGTGCTGAGCTTCCATGCTGTGAAATTCCTTCATTAATTCTTTTACACTTCTCTTTCAAGTTGGATTTCAACTTCGACTGATTCACAGGGATCACACACTCTAATAAACAAAGTAAGAACTTGTTTTAATGCAGAAACAATGAGCACAATTTTCAAATGCTGCTGTTTGCACCTGATACGAAATATTATTGAACGAACAGGATCAGTGTACAGAGTAACCACAAGTTGGAAAAGGCACAGAACAGAAACACAACAGATTTACATGATACTAAAATCAAACTCAAAACTAAAAGTGTTAATATCTAAAACTATTTCCTCACACTTAAGTGAACCTTGTAGCCATGACTCAGAGCGCTTACTGTTATGCAGTGTGTTAGCGAGATCTGTGTGGTTCATGATCTTGAGGACGTGCAGTGTGATCTTCAGCATTCCCTCTCTGACACTATGCAAATCCTCTTGATCATCCATATCCCTCTCAGTGCATACTGGGTAATCTGGACTCAGAGGCTTCTTAAACCTCTTCAGCACATTTTTCATCAGAGTGATGACTTTGTGTTCCAGCTCCTGGTTAGAAACACAAAGTAACCGATATAATATTATAATGTTACACAGTGAGAGATGTGTTCATTTTATAAAAAGAATAAAAGTCTATTTATATTACTATAGTTACCACTAAATTTCTGTCTGATCACCCATAATGCTGTTGCACATTGATAAATCACAAAGTGATTTAAGAAAAATAAAATAAATTAATTAATTAAAAAAAAACTAAAAAAAAAAACTACACAAACACACAGAATTCAAAAAGATGCACACCTTGTATATGAACTCATTTCTTCTGATGTTTAATGTCTTTTTTGTTCTGTGAACAAACAAAGCAAAACATGTAATATGGATTAAATGTATTTATAGCTCACAACTCACTACACACCTCATTATACTGACCTCACATCAGCAGAACAGTCTCTGTCTTTTTCTGTATTGGAAAATCCATTGAATTGTCACTCTTCATGGACACACAGCTGGGTTCTGGTGAGTCTGATCTCTTACCTCCAATAATGCTAGAATTACATCAGAAATATCAGCAATAATTAATACTCTATTTAAGTATTAATAATTATTCATTATTTTATTATTAAAATAATTCCATATTTTTAATTCAGCTACTATCTGCACACTTTTTCCAAACAGGAGACATGCCTCTTATCTCAGGAATTACACTGATGTCAGGAGTCCCAATCACAGCTACCTCAGCTGGGTCTTAAAGCTTGTAGAATTCAGTGACTCAAAGCAAAGCTGCTCTTATGCTAGACATGATAAATTTCAATTTACTCTTCTCTCTGTGAATGATTTATATTAAACACAGAATTTCTCTGCTAACTAGTGTATGTTTAGAGATACAAATTTGCCCCATGAGCATATTTATTGCTGGTGACTGTAAAAGGAACTCACCTCTCATATTTCTTTAAGTCCTGTTTTTTAGACACATTCATGTTGGAGGTCATTTCTCCTTCTACAAACCTTGTATCAGCACAGAGTATCAAGTCAGAAAACAACTTGTGTACAAAAACTTCAGTACAAACCCACAAAACACTTCTGCATCTAGTGTCATTTCTGTGTGTTTAAGTATTATAAATTTAGGTTTAACTCACCTCGTCACTAAATGGAGTTGCTGAGTTTCATGAGTACTGGCACTGTCTAATTAGTTCATCTGGAAATGTCAGTGTCCATATCTTTGGGTGTGTGGTGGATGGTGGATTGGTGGATTTTTATGAGATTCAGCAGTTAAACTGTAATAAACAATCAAATAAATAAATGAGGCTTGGTGTTAAGCATACCTCCAGGTTTGGGGTTTGATTACAGCCTCCTCCAGGTGTGTTTGGAGTGTGCATGTTCTTCCTTTGCCTTGGCAGTTTCTTTTGGGTTTTCCGGATTCCTCCACCATTTCTGAGACATGCATTGTAGGCTGATTGGCATCTCTAAATTGTCCATGGTGCGTTAAGGGGTATGAGTGTGTGTGCAATTGTGCTATGCGATAGACTGCTAGCCAGTGCATGGTACAGCTTCTAGTACAGTGCATAAGCTCCAGATTCCCAGAAACCTTTCAATTAAATAATTTTGATAAAAGTGTAAGGAAATATTTTTTTCATAATTAACCTAGTTACATTTTTTAAATACAAAAATGTTAATATTTAAAACAAAAATCCAATGCATAATTCATCTAATTTGCTTTCCATTTTTAACAAAAGAAAAACAAGTTTTTGGAGTGTTCTTTTTTTTCCTGCAAAAAAGTTATAAAATTGTGTTATAAAGTTATAATGTTGTAAATGGTTTTAATCCAGTCGCTACAGGATTTTGAGATTGAAGAATTGAATACAAAATCAGGCAAACTCCACAATATTCATTTGCATTAAAATTTATAGATTTTGCAGATTTACTAGAGTGGTCACAGTGCTTTCCCTGTCTGCCTGCCTGTTTGATCAACCACCTGCCAGTCTGCCTTCCCCTCACTACACCTATCCATTCTACCTGTATCACCTGAACTGTGTCCTAAAGTCTATCTTTAAACCACTTGTTCTCAGGATTTCCTTGAAATTTGGGTGACATTCAAGGACTCGTTCCAGACACAGTGTCAAAATATGGCACTCTGTGTGAGCAGTGAGTGAGACAGAAGTTGAAATGGAATTTAAAATCCACAAATGAAAAGAAATTTTTTTCATTTTAGAAAAAGAAAGAAAAAGTCTTTAAACTTGATGTTTGTGCATTTTCTCATGTCACAGACCTGTCATGAGCCTCAGAAACCTGTCAATAATTTAATATATAATAGCAACATTTTACTAGAAAAAGCTATGACTCAGAGCAGCTAGGATAGTTTATCAACCATTCAGTTAATTTTTCTTCATTCTCTTGAAGCAGCTTCTTAGAGAGCTACAAGACAGACAAGGAAAGGTAACCACTGATGAAGACATTGATGAAGACAAACACAGATCATCTTATATACACATATAACTCATTCCGGCACAGTGCTTTGGATGCACCAGGGGAAACTGAAGACTGTTGCAGTAACACTAAGCAAGTGCGTGAGCTGCAAGTCCAAGCTACTCAAACCTTTCAAAAAAACAAACAAAAAAACCCCACCAGAACACTTTTCAAACTGGAATGTCGGTGATTGATTTTTGAAACATATACCTAATTGTTGGTATTTTGGTAACTAACCAGACAACTTTATTGTCTTTTTAGTTGAAGTGTAACAAAACCTAACACAGCCTACTTAAAACTAGTCTGATACTATATATATATATACACATATATAGAGCTGCAAGGAACAATAATCGGGGTTGAAGCACTAGTAGATCATTTAGTGTAGAAACTAAATTGTACACTGATATTGTAAACTAAGATACCAAGAGCCAAGAGCAGGCATTTGTCCATATAATGTATGTTTATCAAGTTTTTTGAAAATCATCTATATCTGTCCAGAGATGTTACCCTGATCAAAAACTCTGCACACAATATTTCTAGTTGATTATACCAAAAAGTTCATAGTTAAACCCAATTATTATTCTTGTTTCATTGTTATTGTGCCACCAAAGTGGTCAACATCACCAAACATGACAAGAATCCTAAGAATGAGGTACAATCCATAAGTGAAACAGCTTATCAGAAGTAAAAACGTGTTGGTCGGGAATTTTTTTTTATTGATTATTGATTGGATCATGAAAAGCTGGCATTGCATACCAGAAGGAAGGTAGATCTAAATGCAAGTTTGCAGTGAATTGTGGACTATTGTTCTCCAGAAACACTACCAGTACCTTCTTTTGGGAGAGGTAATGGTTAGTGGGATGTGCAGGCTGAGGAGCAGGAGGAGAAAGAGGAGGAATTGATCTTTGAAATCAACACTAAGTGTGGTATTTACTTGGCAGGTTATTGAAGGGGTAAAGTTAAATGTATCAGTTTATCAAGTCTATTTTTTATTTTGAATAGAAATTACAATGTCAAGTATATGTATGCAGAATTACTTGGTAAACAACCCATTAACATATTGGGGTTTTTTGTTTGTTTTTGTTTGTCAATTATTGGTTTCTGGCTGTTATAAATTCATATAATTACAAGGAATGGTGAGATTGTCAACAGTATGATTTATCTAAAGTCCACTCTTCTCCAGTACATTTAACACCACATTTAATAAACAAACTTAAACACCAACACCCTCATTAAAATGCACATCACAATAATATACAATAGAAATAATTATATAAATTTCATTTGACACAGTGGACCAGCAGTACATGCAAGCAAAGGCAGACACCACATTCTAATTACTGCTGATTATATTGGATGCAACTAAAGTGCCACTTTGACGAACATAGATATGATAAAGATGGAAAAAGTCCTATGTAATTTGGTGGCCAGTGTGCACTTCTTTGTCTGCCTGAGTCTTACACTCGTTTCTCTTAATTGTCCTTTCAGGGACAAATGGGCCCTAAACTGAACATCCACCCACAAGCTTGTAGTATAAAGTATGTCTTTGAAGCAATTTTATTGATCATAATGTAGAACATTTTAATAATTTACTATACTATAACAAGAAATCAGTCAACAGAGCTGTTACCATGGTAAACATTAAACATATAACAAATGATCACAGGTTTAAATATCATTTTTAAATAAAATTATTTAAATCAATTTAACAATGATAATCAATCTTCTGTGGAGAAACTATGTTAGATAAAACTAAGGACCTAAAATAAGCTTTAAATGCATGGATGTGTATTTTTGTTATCAGTGTGATGTGATCTGTGTTGTGTTTTTAGATGCTAAAGGATTTGACTGTTGATTGTAAAGTATGTTATTAAAGCCTAGGGGGATACAAAGATGTAATCAGTCTCAGTTATTGATATGGAACATTTGAATATGAATGATTCAGCTACCAAACTGTTGGAACTGTGGGCCAGGTTCTAACACTTCACCAAAATTGCTTTATCCTGGAATAGAGGTCTTAGGTGAGACTTGTCATATGCCAGTCCTGGTGAGTGTATCATACTCAATTCTGAAAGACGGAGAAGAGAGTCAGTGTAAACAAACCACACACACACACACACACACTCTCAAAGTGACAATATTATGCAAGACACAGTGAGTATTACTGAATATCATACAATACGGTAGAGTAAAGAGACAGAGTGTCAGTAACTCACTGTATTGTCTCCAGTTTACAGTGTAAATCCTTCAGTAGATCAGACAGCATCTTCACTCCTGATTCTCCTGGATTATTAAAGCTCAGATCCAGTTCTCTCAGGTGTGATGTGGAGTTTGACTTCAGCGCTGAAGCCAAAGCAACACAACCTTTGTTTCTTATACTGCAGTTACACATCCTGCAAGACAGAAAAATTTCTCACTTTCAACACACTCAGTTTTAGCAGTGAAAACATGAACTACAAGAGAAAGAAAAAAAATCTTTATATACAGTACATTTACCATTCTCACACTCACAACAATGAAAGTAACAGATCGTTACATTTACCATAGATGAAAACTGGATGTTGCTGCATGTATTAAGTGAGTGTGGTGTGTGTGTGTGTGTGTGTGTGTGTGTGTGTGTGTGTGTGTGTGTGTGTGTAGGTACCTCAGAATCTCTAGTGTACAGTGTGGAAGCTTCAGTGCATTAGAGAGCAGCTTCACTCCTGAATCCTGCAGATTATTGTAACTCAGGTCCAGTTTTTTCAGACAGAAGGATTTTGAGCTGAGAACTGAGGACAGAACTCTACAGCTTTCCTCTGTCAGATTACACTGGGCCAGGCTGGAAGATAAATAAAGTGTTTGCTTTAGTTATCTGTTTGTGAAAAGGTTCCTGTCACAAAGCGCTGCAGATGATGAACAGAGCTGATGCAGCCGGTGTAAAAGAATCTGACCCAACGCGGAGTTAGACGGCGGACAGGGGTTTTATTAAACTAAGGAACATACAGCACACAGACGTAACACAAAGACGAAGACTGGCCAAGTAACGACGACAGACGGCCACTATAAAAAAGGAACATGATTACAGACACATTAGGAACAGGTGACAGGCATGAACACATTAGGGAAAGGCGTGGCTAGAACAAACACATGACTAAATGAACAAAACCCCTGCTGAAGGCCCCCTAGTGGTCCATCGGGGGCACTTGCCCCCGTAACAGTTCCATGTTAGAAAAAAAATAGAAAATGAACAGCCTGTGTATAAACTTGGCCTGCTCTTGGACAGATACATGTGCCTCAGCGCAAAGTATCAATTTTGTATCCTCATGATTTCACTGTACCAAGCCATGTTTCCGGTTCGATTTTGTATTTCTCATTGAGAAATAGCCACACCTTGGTTCATGTTTAACTTGCATGTTTTGACCATAGTTTCTGATTCTTGTTTTCAATGTTCTTGTCCGAGCCTGTTATAATCCTGTTTATAGCCTGTTTGCCACTTTGTTTATTAAAGACCTTCAACAAATGCATTTGTGTTTGTGTCTGTGTTTCAACCCCACAAGTATATATGTAAGATTCTATATAAATTGTTATTATAATAATAATAATTATTATTATTAGTAGTAGTAGTAGTAGTAGTAGTAGTAGTAATAGTAGTAGTAGTAATTTTGCATTTAAAAACATAATTAGTTGTGTGTATACCTCAGCATCTCCAGTCTACATTGTGGATTCTTCAGTCCAGCAGAGAGCAGCTTCACTCCTGAATCCTGCAATTTATTGTCATTCAGGTCCAGTTCTCTTAGACTGGAGGAGTTTGAGCTGAGAACTGAAGACAGAACTCTACAGCTTTCCTCTGTCAGATTACAGTTATGCAGCCTGGAAGAGAAATGATAACACACAAACACAGCACTAATACAACTAAAGTCAAACATGTAACAGAAACTGTGTTTTTCTCACACACAGAAATCAGAGGACAGATCAGAACTCCACATCAGCACATTTTATAGCCACTCCACAATCTCTTAGCTACAATTCATAATGTATTTACATGTTAGGTTCATTATATGGTTAATTCACATTAAAAACAGTAAAACAGTTGGTATGTATTCTGAACTGTGCTTGTACAGTTAAAAATCTGAAACCTTGAGACCTCCAGTTTTACCCACACATTGGTTCAGATGTGTGGTGTGGACCTGAGTACAGGTAGATGTTTACATACATCCAAATAGATCCAAACTAAAGAGAAATTTTGATAGGTTCAAACCAAACAGTATAGCTATGAAAGTGTCCTCCTTTGTCTCACAGGTGTTGCAAAGTGCAGAACAGACAGTGTGATATGGTGATACATTTCATAAGATAAGAAAATATCATAATAAATAATGTCTTTTTATGAATATTTTCCTTTATCCTCTATATTGCTTATGTTACAAAAGCTACTTTTCAGCTGCTGATTTATGTCATTAAGGTCAGACCTAAGAACTAATCCCTGCAACAATCAGCCCAACTAAATGATGAAACTGTTACCTAAAATGAGAGATGGCACTGAGGTTGAAGATGAAGTTGAATGTTTTACTAATTATTTTTTATATTTTGCTAATTACTTTTTATATTTTGTGTTTATATTAATGCCATTATGATAGTGTTATGATTTCCATGTTCTGATTTGTGAGATTTCTGTTCAACTTCACTTCAGAATAGACAGCAAATTATCAAAAACAGTCAATAATGTATGCAATTATATTTTGTAAATCAGGTTTTCATCAGTTTTAGAGAAAACAAAGCCCTAATTATTGTAATGATTGATATGCATTAATCCATACAGTGCTGTTAGTTTAAAATAACAATTCATGCAATAACACATTTATAAATAAAAATACTCACACAGCTTTTCTTGAGGATCTGACCACTGGCAGCAACCTCAGAAGACATTCATTTGATCGATCATATTTCCTCAAATCAAACACATCCAGCTCCTGTTTTGAGTTCAGTAACACAAACACCAGAGCTGACCACTGAGCAGGAGAGAGTCTGGTTCCACTGAGACACCTGAAACCTCCTCTGTTCAGGTATGTTTGAACTTCGTGCACTAGAGAATGATCATTCAGTTCATTTAGACAGTGGAACAGATTGATGGATTTCTCTGGAGATGGAGTCTCCCTGATCTTCATCTTGATGTACTCAACTGTTTCCTGTTTGCTGTGAGAGCTGCTTCCTGTTTGTGGAATTAAGCCATGTAAAAGAGTCTGATTGGATTCCAGTGAGAGACCCAGAAGGAAGCGAAGGAAAAGGTCCAGGTGTCCATTCTCACTCTGCAAAGCCTTGTCCACTGCACTTATGAGGAAATCAGACATGTTTGACTTTCTGAAAACATCAGACAGATCAGTGGTTTGTTGTTCTGTTTCATTTCTGCTGATGAAGGAGACAAACGTGTATAGGGCAGCCAAAAACTCCTGAACAGTCAGATGTACAAAGCTGAAAACCTTCTTCAGGTGAAGTCCAAACACCTCACTGAAGATTTGGGTACACATTCCTGAATACACTGAAACTTCTCTGACATCAATGCCACAATCTCTCATGTCTTCCTCATAGAAGATCAGGTTTCCTTTCTCCAGCTGGTGGAAAGCCAGTTTCCCCAGTGCCAGGATACTCGCTCTGGTCTGCTCAAGATGAGAATCATATTTCTGATTATACTTTTGGTCTTTGTGTTTGATCTGAAAGATCAGGAAGTGTGTGAACATTTGAGTCAGAGTCTTTGGGATCTCTCCACTCTCTGTTTCACCTAACATTCTCTCTAGAACAGTTGCTGAAATCCAGCAGAAGACTGGAATGTGGCACATGATGTAAAGGCTTCTTGAAGACTTCATGTGTGTGATGATTTTATTGGCCAGGCTCTGATCACTAATCCTCTTCCTGAAATACTCCTCTTTCTGAGGATCACTGAAGCCTCGTAATTCTGTTACCTGGTCTACACATTCAGGAGGGATCTGATTGGCTGCTCCTGGCCGAGAGGTTATCCAAAGGAGAGCAGAGGGAAGCAGATTCCCCTTGATGAGGTTGGTCAGCAGCACATCCACTGAGGCTGTCTCTGTCACATCACACAATCTCACATTGCTCTGGAAATTTAGAGGAAGTCGACACTCATCCAGACCATCAAAGATCAACACCACTTTGTAGGAGTCACAGTCTATTAATTCTAATTTTCTTATTTCTGGGAAAAAGTGATGCAGAAGATTCATCAGACTGAGATTTTCCTTCTTCATCAAATTCAGCTCTCTAAAGGGAAGTGGAAGCATGAAGAAGACATCCTGATTTGCTTTTCCTTCAGCCCAGTCCAGAATGAACTTCTGCACAGAAACTGTTTTTCCAATTCCAGCAACTCCTTTAGTCAGCACAGTTCTGATGGACTTGTCTTTAAAGAGTTCATTACATTTGATGGGCGTCTCCTGTGTTGCTGGTCTCCTGGACAATGCCTCAATCTGTCTCACCTCATGTTCTTTATTGATATCTCCACTCCATCCCTCTGTAATGTAGAGCTCTGTGTAGATCTCATTCAGAAGTGCTGAGCTTCCATGCTGTGAAATTCCTTCATTAATTCTTTTACACTTCTCTTTCAAGTTGGATTTCAACTTTGACTGATTCACAGGGATCACACACTCTAATAAACAAAGTAATAACATGTCATTGCAAAATAACTAAGCACCATATAAAATGTAAATTTCTTTCAAGCACTGCTGTTCATTCCTGATTCATTATTATTGAAGGAACAGGACTATTGTACAGAGTAACCACAAGCTGGACCACAAACAGAGCAGGAAAGCACCAGAGGTACATGATGCTAAAATCAAACCTAAAACTGTAGTTTTTGTAAAAGTATTAATATCTAAAACTATTTACTCTAACTAAAGTGAACCTTATAGAATAAAGCCATGACTTAGAGCTCTTACTGTTATGCAGTGCGTTAGCAAGATCTGTGTGGTTCATGCTCCTCAGAACATGCAGTGTGATTTTCAGTGCTCCCTCTCTGACTCTGTTCAATTCCTCCTTATTCTCCACCTCTTTCTTAGTCCATGCTGAGTAATCTGTACTCAAGAGCTTCCTAAACCTCTTCAGCTCATTCTTTATCAGAATGATGACTTTGTCTTCCAGTTCCTAATTAGAAACACATAGTAACAGATTTAGATGCTTTGAGTTTACATATATATATGTAAACTCAAAGGCAAACACTTTGAGTTTACATATAAAGGCATAAGGCAAACACTTTTTCACACAGGGCCATGTAGTATATATATATATACATATATATACATATATATATATATATATATATATATATATATATATATATATATATATATATATATATATATATATATATATATATATATACATATATACTACATGGCCCTGTGTGAAAAAGTGTTTGCCCCCCTGTTAAAACATAACTTAATTGTGGTTTATCACACCTGAGTTCAATTTCTCTAGCCACACCCAGGCCTGATTACTGCCACACCTGTTCGCAATCAAGAACTCACTTAAATAGGACCTGCCTGACAAAGTGAAGTAGACCAAAAGATCCTCAAAAGCTAGACATCATGCCGAGATCCAAAGAAATTCAAAAACAAATGAGAAAGAAAGTAATTGAGAACTATCAGTCTGGAAAAGGTTATAAAGCCATTTCTAAAGCTTTGGGACTGCCGCGAACCACAGTGAGAGCCATTATCTACAAATGGCGAAAACATGGAACAGTGGAGAACCTTCCCAGGAGTGGCCGGCCGACCAAAATTACCCCAAGAGCACAGCGACAACTCATCCAGGAGGTCACAAAAGACCCCACAACAACATCCAAAGAACTGCAGGCCTCACTTGCCTCAGTTAAGGTGATTGTTCATGACTCCACCATAAGAAAGAGACAGGGCAAAAATGGTGGCGTTCTGAGATGAAAACTGCTGCTGAGCAAAAAGAACATAAAGGCTCATCTCAGTTTTGCCAGAAAACATCTTGATGATCCCCAAGACTTTTGGGAAAATATTCTGTGGACTGATGAGAGAAAAATTTAACTTTTTGGAAGGTCTGTGTCCCATTACGTCCTGGCGTAAAAGTAACACCGCATTTTAGAAAATGAACATTGTACCAACAGTAAAATATGGTGGTGGTAGTGTGATGGTCTGGGGCTGTTTTGCTGCTTCAGGACATGGAAGACTTGCTGTGATAAATGGAACCATGAATTCTGCTGTCTACCAAAAAATCCTGAAGGAAAATGTCCGGCCATCTGTTTGTGACCTCAAGCTGAAGCGAACTTGGGTTCTGCAGCAGGACAATGATCCAAAACACACCAGCAAGTCCACCTCTGAATGGCTGAAGAAAAACAAAATGAAGACTTTGGAGTGGCCTAGTCAAAATCCTGACCTCAATCTGATTGAGATGCTGTGGCATGACCTTAAAAAGGTGGTTCATGCTCGAAAACCCTCCAATGTGGCTGAATTACAACAATTCTGCAAAGATGAGTGGGCCAAAATTCCTCCACAGCGCTGTAACAGACTCAATGCAAGTTATCGAAAACGCTTGATTGCAGTTGTTGCTGCTAAGGGTGGCCCAACCAGTTATTAGGCTTAGGGGGCAAACACTTTTTCACACAGGGCCATGTAGTTTTGGATTTTGTTTTCACTTAATAATAAAAACCTTCATTTAAAAACTGCATGATGTGTTTACTTGTGTTATCTTTGACTAATATTTAAATGTGTTTGATTATCTTAAACATTAAAGTGTGACAAACATGCAAAAAAATAAGAAATCAGGAGGGGGGCCAACAGTTTTTCACACCACTTTTTATATTATATATATTATATATTATATATTTATATTATATTATATTGTATATATGTGTATATGTTTTATATGTATATGTATATGTGTATATATATATATATGTATATGTGTAAATATATATATATATATGTATATATGATATATATATATATATATATATATATATTTATATATATATATATATATATATATATATATATATATATATATATATATATAAAGCAGAAAACTCTCTTTTTGTTACTAGAGTTACAACTGAAATTCTGTCTGATTACCTATAATGCTGTTGATAAATCTCTGTGTACACACACACACACACACACACACACACACACACACATACCGTGAATATGGACTCCAACTGATATCTACTAATGTTTGACTTCTTCTTTTGTGATCTGTGAACAAACAAAATATATTATGTTATATGGAATATATGCATTCATAGCTGCAGAACACACTTATAAATACAGAAACGGATATTCACTATTTTCCTAATAATGTATACTTCAGGATTTCTTTGCTGATGTTAACATATTTAGAATGAAATCTAAGAATGAAATCTTTAAATGAATGAATGAATGAATGAATGAATGAATGAATGAATGAATGAAAGTAGCTATATTGTCATTAATGTCTGAGATGTAATTGTTCTTCTGTAGCATCACAGACTCTCCAGCTCAGGAACTGCTGGCCAAACCGACAAACAGTTTTCTTCATTGCCAGTCTGAGCATTGCAGCACTGCACAATTTTAATTTAACACTTTAACAAAAAGTTCGTGAAGGACTTCATAATTAGATGAATGAGTTTGATCAGGTGGAACAGTGCCATAAAACACCTCACAATACTTACCTCACATCAGTAGAACTGTCTTGTTCTCTGAAATGTATTGGATCATACATTGACCTGTCACTCCGCATGGACACACAGCTGGGTTCTGGTGAGTCTGATCTAGAATTACAACAGTAATATCAGCAATAATAATCATTGTGACATCCTGCAATTTATTGTCATTCAGGTCCAGTTCTCTCAGACTGGATCAATTTGAGCTAAGAACTAAAGACAGAACTCTACAGCTTTCCTCTGTCAGATTACACTCATGCAGCCTGGAAGAGAAATGCTGAAATATCACAACACTAATCTCAAACACACAAACACAGCCCTAATACAGCTAAAGTCAAACATGTAACAGAAACTGTGTTTTCCTCACACACAGAAATTGACATATGTGTAGTGGGATGCACTAGTCAATCATGCGCAGGAAGAGTGTGTGTGGTCTGCAACACATGGTATTTGTGTGGTAATTACACTCACATGTAATTGAGTGCTGACAAATAAAATTCAGCAAAGTTTCATAACTTTGTGTATGCCCACATTATTCTGATGGGCCCATTTACAAGAGATAGGAGATTCCTCTGATGGTTCACAGCCACCCTTACACTTATATTACAAAAGCTACTTTTCAGTCACTGATTTATGTCATTAAGGTCAGAGCTAAGAGCTACTCTCTACAACAATCAGCCCAACTAAATGAAGGAACTGTTACCTAAAATGAGATTGAAGATGAAGTTGAATGTTTTACTAATTATTTTTCATATTTTGCTAATTAATTTTAATATTTTGTGTTTATATTAATGCCATTATGATAGTGTTATGATTTCCATGTTCTGATTTGTGAGATTTCTAAAATCAGAGATGGTGCTGTTAATTGGACTCCTAAAACTTGAAGTTGAATAGAATGTTTTACTATTTACTTTTTATATTTTGTATTTGTATTTATCCCATTGTGACAATCATATGTTTTGTTTTGGGGTTTTTTGTTAGTTACACAACACACTAATAAATAGAGAAATGGATATTCACTATTCTCTTAATAATATACACTAAAAGATTTCTTTGCTGATGTTAACATACAGTATTTTGAAACAAATCTATAAATGAATAAATGAATGAATGAATGAATGAATGAATGAATGAATGAGGTATCCATATTGTCTATCTATATTGTATATATTGACCCTCCAGCTCAGGAACTGCTGGCTAAACTGAAAAACGCAGTTTTCCTTATTGCCAGTCTGAGCATTGCATGTGTTTTACTGCTTCAACACTCAATAAAGCTCATGGAGGACTTCATAATGAGACAAGGGAGTTTGATCAAGTGAAACGTGCCGTAAAACACCTCACAATATTTACCTCACATTAGTAGAACTGTCTTGTTCTCTGAAGTGTATTGGATCATACATTGACCTGTCACTCCGCATGGACACACAGCTGGGTTCTGGTGAGTCTGATCTAGAATTACAACAGAAATTTCAATAATTAATATTCTGCTGTCTCAACAGTGAAAAAATGCCTTCATTATTTAATACTAATAATTTCATTCTTAGGGCATGGTGGCTTGGTGTGTCGGAGAAATTTTAAATTTACTTTTATGCTTACTTTTAACATAATACTCTGCTTAAAATAGTATTCATCTTACAGTATTCAACTATATTCATACAATATTCAACTATATTCTTACAGTATTCAACTATATTCTTATAGTAGTCAATTATAACTTAAGAGCAGGCAAAATTATGATAATCAAGCATAACCATAGAAGTATTA
This sequence comes from Hemibagrus guttatus, assembly GCA_033459395.1. Classification (NCBI taxonomy): domain Eukaryota; kingdom Metazoa; phylum Chordata; class Actinopteri; order Siluriformes; family Bagridae; genus Hemibagrus; species Hemibagrus guttatus. Next base: position 10,698,240 of record JAUCMX010000007.1, read on the forward strand.
GCGTGCTAGTGTAATAACCACACTGAGGTTGGAAAGAGGAAAAATAGATCTATTAGAAGCATTGGAGATTGCAGGTTAGTCAGTCAGCCTATCCAATGGGATCATTTGGATGATTAAAGTGCATATCATGTGGCTATTTAATCTTAAAATGCAGGATATGAAACGCTTAAAAGCTTAGAGGCAAAAATAAAAACTAGACAGGAGGAAACAGACTAGACAGTGTGGTTACAAGATAACTGCAAAACTTGCTTTGCACCGTGCTAGGTAAATAAAATGCAGAAGAACATGGAACCGTAATGCTGACTTTGCAACGTGCGGTTACCCAAACTTGCAAACGTCTAGAAAAGGTCAATACTATGTCAGAAGTCACAAGGAGGTGAAGAGAATATCGTGTTCAAAGAATCAAAGAACTAGGTGATAGGTCACAACGTGCTCTGTAGATCTGCAGAGATAGTTCAAAAAAACTAGGTGAGAGGTCGAGACATTCTGAAGAGATAGCTGAAGAAGGCCACAGATATGTATGTATGTAAATTAGGTAAGGAGGGGCTCAAATGAAGGGGATGAAATGTTAAAACTGAATTGGAATAAACGTGTATAACGGGTGTATGCACGTGACGGGTGTCTTGCTGAATAAAAAGGATTTGCTTCTTCCCATCTGCTGACTGACCTCTCATTATTTTGGCTAACTTTTGGTAGTTTACTGAGTTTCATTTGATAAGTTTAGTGAGTTAATTGATCATGGAAAACTAAGGGGAAATAGATACAAACTCATCATTCATCCTGCGATATGTCCACTCAGAGGGGACTCTGAGTTCTGACAGGTGGTTAGGTTTGCCTCACACCTCCAGGGTTGGGCGTTTGATTCCTGCCTCTGCAGTGTGTGTGGAGTTTGCATGTTCTCCCCGTGGCTCAGGGGTTTCCTTCCCCGGTCCAAAGAAATGCATTGTAGGTTGATTGGTGTCTCTAAATTGTCCGTAGTGTGTGATTGCGTGAGTGAATGAGAGTGTGTGTGTGTGTGTGTGTCCTGCGATGGGTTGGCGCTCCATCCAGGGTGTATCCTGCCTTGATGCCCAATGACGCCTGAGGCTCCCTGTGACCCGAGAATAGATCGGATAAGCGGCAGACAATTAATGAATTTCATCCTTTTAAATCAGCTACAGTCTGTGCACTTACACTATAGGAATTAAACTGATGTCAGAAGTTCCCACTCACTGCTAACTGACTCAGCTGGGTCTTAAAGCCTGTAGAGTTCACTGACTTAAGGCTATGTTGCTCTTATGCTTCACAGTACACAATCCTTTTTACTCTTCTTTTAGTGAATGATTTCCCTAAACTGTTCTTAGATGAGATTAGTGATATATTTACTGCTATAAAACACCTTAAACTAAAGATTAGTTCTTCAGTTCAATAGTTTCAGGAAAACTATTGAGTGTTTCGAAATACAGATCGGTTCCAATAAGACGGTGCTGGTGGTATTTATGGCTGGTGAATGTGAAAGTGACTCACCTCTCATCTTTCTCTAAGTCCTGTTTTCCAGACACACTCATGTTGGAGGTCATGTTTTCTTCTCCAGATTATTGCAAGACACACACTTACTTCACTTCAACATTGGTGTGTTAAATCAAACCCTGTATTAGTACAGTAACAAGTATTAAGTCAGAAAAAAACACCACTTGTCACAAAATGGATCTGCTGAGTTTCACTTTTACTGACACTGTCTAACTGGTTTATCTGGTTTATTCTACAGAGCAGGAGGGGTAGTGTAAAGTGTGTTTAAATGAGCAATGTTTATGCAACTGTGCAACATATAATGGTGGATTTTACATGATTCCAAAACACTAAAATGTTAAATGCTGATGCTGCTCCATGATCTGTACCACACGTGTTAATGGTATATGGCGGGAGTCAACCACCACATCAAGAAACGTACACATTGGCTTTATATTCAAATTGAGCAGTGGCTGGTTCCCAATTTTTTGTTATGTCATTACAACATATTAAATATATTAATTCAACTTCACAGTTTCCATAAACAAGTGTTTCATTTTCATTCTGATTTTTTTAATGAAGAAAATATTCCTTAATCCCTTTCAGTGCACATATTAAAAAATAGTGGATCCACTACTGGAAGCATTTGTTTGATTGGTAGGGGTTCAGATAATCTGGTAGACAGCTGCCTGGGGGTCTTGGACTGGGCACAGATTTGGCATTACTTAACATAGTTCATGAGCTCAGTGTTTAGTATAGGCCACAAGAATGAGTTTCATACAAGAGTATGTATTACTGTAGTTCAGTGAATGTCTGAGGTATGTACCCACTGTATAGCTCTCTTTCTTAGGACCTGTAGAACATATTGTTTGTGTGGTGCACATTCAGGTGGTGGAGGATCATCATTAAATCTCCTCTATGATGTCAGAAGCACAGCTTTCTGTCAGAAGCACAGAGAAAAAACTCCAAGAATGCAAGCAGGCAGCACCCTTGAGAGCTAACCGCATGTACTCCACTACCAAAAAAAAAGCATAAAGAGTGCATGAGTCTTCCTCCATTAAAAAGCACAAACAAAGCAGGACACACATTTTAAATCATTTGCTTGCCATATTACAATAAGACTCAACATAATAGACAAGACAGATGACAAAATAGACAGACAATTCGCATGTAGAGACAAGTGGCTTCCTGAAGACAAAGAATCTGGGGATATTTGATGTAGATACCCTTTACAGTCTTGCTCACACATGCTGCTATGTCACTTAACCCCTTCAACAAATTAAGTTGGCATGTGTTCACACTGGTTCCACGAAAGCATTCTCATAATTCAGATTCTGATGCCCTCAGACTCTATATATCTCATTAGTATTCATTTCAGTGTTATTTTCATTTTTTGAAAATAACACGTAGAACCTTTGAGCAAAGCCCTTAACACTCAATTGTTCAGTTGTATTAAATAAAACAAAATGTAAGTCGCTCTGAATAAGGGCTTCTTCTAAATGCCATAAATGTAAATAAGGTCATGCCATGAAGCAGCAATCAGTTTCCTCAAAAGGGAACCTCACAATATACAGTGGTGTGAAAAAGTGTTGTTCCTGATTTCTTATTTTTTTGCATGTTTGTCACACTTTAATGTTTAAGATAATCAAACACATTTAAATATTACTCAAAGATAACACAAGTAAACACATCATGCAGTTTTTAAATGAAGGTTTTTATTATTAAGGGAAAACAAAATCCAAAACTACATGGCCCTGTGTGAAAAAGTGTTTGCCCCTAAGCCTAATAACTGGTTGGGCCACCCTTAGCAGCAACAACTGCAATCAAGCGTTTTCCATAACTTGCAATGAGTCTGTTACAGCACTGTGGAGGAATTTTGGCCCACTTATCTTTGCAGAATTGTTGTAATTCAGCCACATTGGAGGTTTTTTGAGCATGAACCACCTTTTTAAGGTCATGCCACAGCATCTCAATCGGACTGAGGTCAGGACTTTGACTAGGCCACTCCAAAGTCTTCATTTTGTTTTTCTTCAGCCATTCAGAGGTGGACTTGCTGGTGTGTTTTGGATCATTGTCCTGCTGCAGAACCCAAGTTCACTTCAGCTTGAGGTCACAAACTGATGGCCGGACATTCTCCTTCAGGATTTTTTGGTAGACAGCAGAATTCATGGTTCCATTTATCACAGCAAGTCTTCCAGGTCCTGAAGCAGCAAAACAGCCCCAGACCATCACACTACCACCACCATATTTTACTGTTGGTACGATGTTCTTTTTCTGAAATGCAGTGTTACTTTTACGCCAGACGTAATGGGACACAGACCTTCCAAAAAGTTAAATTTTTCTGTCATCAGTCCACAGATTATTTTCCCAAAAGTCTTGGGGATCATCAAGATGTTTTCTGGCAAAACTGAGATGAGCCTTTATGTTCTTTTTGCTCAGCAGCAGTTTTCATCTTGGAACTCTGCCATGCAAACCATTTTTGCCCAGTCTCTTACTTATGGTGGAGTCATGAACAATCACCTTAACTGAGGCAAGTGAGGCCTGCAGTTCTTTGGATGTTGTTGTGGGGTCTTTTGTAACCTCCTGGATGAGTTGTCGCTGCGCTCTTGGGGTAATTTTGGTCGGCCGGCCACTACTGAGAAGGTTCTCCACTGTTCCATGTTTTCGCCATTTGTAGATAATGGCTCTCACTGTGGTTCGCGGCAGTCCCAAAGCTTTAGAAACGGCTGTATAACCTTTTCCAAACTGATAGTTCTCAATTACTTTCTTTCTCATTTGTTTTTGAATTTCTTTGGATCTCGGCATAATGTCTAGCTTTTGAGGATCTTTTGGTCTACTTCACTTTGTCAGGCAGGTCCTATTTAAGTGAGTTCTTGATTGCGAACAGGTGTGGCAGTAATCAGGCCTGGGTGTGGCTAGAGAAATTGAACTCAGGTGTGATCAACCACAATTATGTTATGTTTTAACAGGGGGGGAAACACTTTTTCACACAGGGCCATGTAGTTTTGGATTTTGTTTTCCCTTAATAATAAAAACCTTCATTTAAAAACTGCATGATGTGTTTACTTGTGTTATCTGTGACGTATATTTAAATGTGTTTGATTATCTGAAACATTAAAGGGTGACAAACATGCAAAAAAAATAAGAAATCTGGAAGGGGGCCAACACTTTTTCACACCACTGTATAGACAATTCTACAGGTAACTTGCCATAGTTTGGTTGCAAATGTACATGAAATACCAGTGGCGGACCATGCATTTCACACCTAGGCCTTCAGTAGTGCTCAGTCTGAATCAACCCGCCCCTCAAAAACCAATTTATGGTTATAAAAACCATCTTAATATGAGAAATACAGTATAAAGAGCCGTTGCATCGCAGATAGATAACTCCTGTAGCCACAGTAAATGCCTTTATTGAATAGACAAACCAGGGGTGAACAAGTTTCCTCCTACTGCAGCTACAGCCGCGACACACGTAAAAAACATCAATAATAACCTCATAAACTTGCAATATTATTTAGGAAAATCGCAACGTTTTACTCACCAAAAATTCGTATTATTTGTAAACAAAATCCATCCTCCTCTCTTTCCTCAAAAACAAAATAGCTATTACACATCCTATCCAATCAACGGGTCTGAATACGGTGATGTTGCTGTACGCCTGCTAGAGGGCCCTAGTGAAACCAACTCAAAATCTGATTGGTTGAAGCAAAAGTTTCATTGACATTTATTTTGTGTTAGAGGGCCTGCAGAACGGATTGTGAAGGCCTCCGGGCAGACTTCTTTGACTTTGACCCTGCCTGGCAACAAATGATGGCTGAAATGTGATTGGTTAAATGCTTTAATACGAAAATACATGTCTGGAAGCAGCACAACCATCGGAAAAGCTATGAAAGGAAGCTGACAGACCATTTGGAATTATTTAATAAGTATTCATGGACAAAATATAATTAACATCAGTTTGTGATTCAGATATTTTTTTAGGCCAGCAGAGAAGGCCTTGCAGGCCCTGACGGTCCGCCACTGTGAAATACATACCAGGCTTAATCTACTAACCACCACTATTTTATAACTTTGACAAAATTGTATATTCTCCAGTCCCTGTTATGTGTTGTAGTCCAGCATTTCTCTCCTTTGGAATATGGATGAAAAAAAGAGTTCATCACAGGAACAAGTTCACACTTTGTATACAAAACATTTCTATACTGGTCCATGTTTTCCTGTGTGTGTTTTGCATACATGTGTTTTACTTTGGTTCATGTCATGTTTCCCTAATGCTGAGTTCACACCATACGCTGCAAGTCGTCAGATCACCGTTGTTTGAAACATTTGCTTGACCAGCCACATCTGCAGCAGCACATTGCAAAATTATTAATTTGCAGAATGCACAATCCTTGTTTCCCACGTCTCCCCAACCATTTCCTCCTCCATAATCTTTTTTTCTTTTTCACCCGTTCCCTGCAAATCAGCGCACAGACCATTTGGATATCGAACTTTTTGCAGGGTACTAGTCTTGGCGATTCTTCCTAGTGTAAAGTCATGCAGTGTGTAACCTCCTGTCACCAATCCAACATGCAATGTGAACACAGCAGCAACCGAATGCTCCTCCAGATAGTCGTGCAGTGTGAAAACAATGGTGATCCAATGACTTTGAAAATCATGCAGTGTGAACTCAGCATTAGATATGTAATGAGCAGCTAAACAATGGTGAAGAAAAAATCTATAGACTATAGAGACTATAGTAGAAATAAACCTTGAGTAGATCCATACTCAAATGAAAACCCATCCTCTTCTAGGTGACAATTAGAAATCATTACTCTTCTATAGCTCTGTGCTGTAAAGTCAAACAGGACCAGTTACAGTAGTTTTGACACCAAATGAAATAATTCTGCGGCTTCCAAAAATAAAGTCCAGCATTCTTCCATCAGGCTAGCTAGGGCTACACTAATGATGGGGCTACACTCTGACTGTACTTCTGAACTAAATGCTTTGTGACTAAGACAGGATGTCAGGATTTACTGCATTTACTTCAGATGTTTCTTAACGGTAATAGCTTACCCTCCACTTGTGTAATTGTGCTTTTTACATAACCAGCTAGCAAGTACATCATTGTTGTCTAAAGCATGACTGTGGTGCTGCAATGAGTGCTCGAACACAGAAAAAGTAAAAGCCATATGCAAAATTTTAATGAACAAACACAGCAATAAATCCAAATCAGCAGACAAGAACTCAGTACAAAGAACAGTCAGCTGAGCAAACAAATCCAAAACACTAATCCAATACATGTAAAAACTGATAAACAGAAAAACTGGTCAACACAGAGATCAAAATGATCTGTTGATACTTTGCGAGAAAGTGTGTATGGTGATGGTTTAAAGGAGAAGTTCACTTCCAGAACAAATATATACAAATAATTTACTCACCCCCTTGTCATCCAAGATGTTCATGTCTTTCTTTCTTCACTCATAAAGAAATTATGTTTTTTGAGGAAAACATTTCAGGATTTTCCTCCATATAGTGGACTTCAAGGGTGTCCACCAGTTTGAACTTCCAAAATGCAGTTTAAATGCAGCTTCTAAGGGCTCTAAACAATCCCAAACATGGAAGAAGGGTCTTATCTAGCAAAACAATTGATCATTTTCTTAGAAAATAAAAAATTGTATACTTTTTAACCACAAAAACTCATCTAGCACTAGCTCTGGGATGCGTGTCCGCGACGCTATGTTCTACATAATCAAGTCAGAAGGTCACATGTAGGCGGAACTACAGACCCAGTGTTTGCTTGTGTGAAGAAGGAGGACTGCTCTGAAGTTGTTGTGTGTGGAATGACACAAAGTAATATGTCTTTGTGTCAGTTTTTTGTTTAAAATAGTCCGTTCGTGTGTACCCTGGATGTGGAAGTCATTTTAGACCTAAAAGATTCCGTCCACTTGGAAATAATGTGACTGCTCACATATTTCCTTTTAAAAGTCCTAAGCGATTGAAGCTGTGGTTGCTCGCTCTGCACCTGGATATCAAAACACCCATACATTCTCCTTGTACCTTTTTGTTAGTAAAGAGCACTTGCATGGTCTTTGCATGTTCTCTTTGTAAACACTGGGTCTGTAGTTCCGCCAACGTCATACGTGATCTTTCGACATGATTACGTAGTATGTAGCACCATGGAAGCGCATCTCAGAGCTAGTGCTAGACCAGCTTTTGTGATTAAAAAGTATACAATTTTTTTTTTCTAAGAAAATGACCGATCATTTTGTTTCCTCGGCTGGGATTGTTCAGAGCCCTTTGAAGCTGCATTTAAATTGCATTTTGGGACCTTTCAAGTCCACTATATAGAGAAAAATCCTGAAATGTTTTCTTCAAAAACCATAATTTCTTTATGACTGAAGAAAGAAAGACATGATCATCTTGGATGACAAGGGGGTGAGTAAATTACTTGTAGATTTTTGTTCTGGAAGTGAACTTCTTTAAATGTCCTAGAAATGCGGAAGTAGCAGAGTGCTCTGGGAAATGTTTAAAACTCGGGCGAGGGTTTCTTGAATTTTTTCTGAAAATTATATATAAATCTAATTCCAATCAACCTATAAATCTAATTCCAATCAACTTTAATCGTTAAATCAAATCTAATCTACTTTAATCATTAAATCAAAAGTTAATGTTTAATCCTTAAACTTACTAATTTAAACTAAATCAAATTTAAGACTATTTTAATCCATAATCCAGAGTTAATGTAATGTTAATCTTTATTTAATTTGATTTACATATATTAATCTCACTTATCTTAATCTGTGCTTAAGCAATATAATTATCAGTTATCAGCTGTGGCAAAAGTTAACCATATAACGAGAAGTAGCGTAAAATAGTATATATAATGACCACGTCTAATGTCCATGTTTCTAGCAAATTCAAGAAAGCAAAGCTAGTCAAAAAGGTTGGTCAACACGGCCTCCATGTATGCCCTTGGTAAATAGATAGGGAGCTAGGAACAGAGTGTGCGGGAGCCTTGGGCATAGGAGAGAAGAAAGCCATAACAGCCCACAGATATGACAACAATAAGATATGAGACACATAACAGTGCAATTATTAGTTGAAGTTTTTGTAAGTGTATTAATAGGTCATTTGAAAAGACTTCAGAACCACCCTGTAGTGTGTCCACTCAGAGGGGGACTGAGTTCCGACAGGTTCCCTCTGGTTGTTAGAGTGGGCAGTGGAATAACCCCTCCTCCTAACCTCTCCTAACCTCCTCCAGGTGTTCTTTTTCTTCTATGGGGGCACCTTTGGGGTCTGGGGGGCAGGTCAGTCTTGGTGTTCTATGTAGAAGTTTTCTGTTAGGGGGGTCCAGAATATCACTGGCATTTACCCAGGACCTCTCCTTTGGACTGTACCCTTCCTAGTCCACCAGATATTGGAGTAAATGGATTGTTTCTGTAGTATTTTAAGGGGGTCTATGTGCCAGGAGTTTAAACAAAGCTTGAGGTTTTTGGTAGATAACCAAACATGTTGTCCTGGCCTGTATGATGGGTGGGGCATTGTCAGTGTTGAGACTGTTAGCATTGGTGCCAAACAGCTCTTGGAAGGAGAACATGTGCACTCTCCCATGCATGACTGATGGTTCTCTTGACCAGGGAAACTGTCGATGTCGATGGCAATATGGGACCATGAGTGTTTGGTTACCAGTAGTGGTTCCAGTAGTTTGGCAGGCAGCTGGCAGGGCATCTTCAAGTGATCACAAAATGCACAGGCTTTTAGCCAAAAGACATTCTAGCCAAGGGTAGTCGTTTGGTGGATTCCTGGGTGTCCGGAGCTGGGGGAGGAATTAACCCATTCCATTGGTTGTCAGGTGAAGAGAAGTTGGCACATATTGAAAGCTACATGGACACTCGGGGAGTGGAGCTTCGATTTGCTGGGCTCGTTGGATCGCCTCCATTAATATCGAGCACACTGGGGCAATAACCAATGATGGGGACAGAATGGGTTCTGGGGTGAGTGGGTTCTGGATGGGTCATGACGATGTGAAAGGGTGTCTGCTTTACTACTTTTGGTGCCAGGTGTATGTGAAGTTAAAGTGTGTAAAGAACAGCGCCCACCAGACCTGGTGTTGTTCAGCCTCTTACCTTCCTTAATATATTCAAGATTTCTGTATGTAATGACATGAAATGGGCAACGAGCCCCTTCTAGACAATGTTGCCACTCTTCCAGTATTTCTTTAATAGAGAGTAGCTCTCTGTTGCCTACATCGTAATTCGCTTCAACAACTGTAAGCTTTATTGAAAATAAGGCACAAGGGTAGCGCTTACTGGGTGGAGGGTAAAGTTGCCATGTCATTGAGAGAGAACTGCTCCTATTCCACAACTTGGCACATCCACCTCTATTACCATATTGGGGTATGGATGGTGTAAGATAGGGGCAGTGGCGAAGCTTTTCTTCAAAAGCCATCTGGGTGGCATCATTCCAGCAGATCTTTCTGGCTTTTCCCTTAAGAAGTGACGTCAATGGAACAGCCACTGTAATGTATCCCCTAAAAGTTGTCGATCCCCAGAAATCTCTGAAGTTCTTTGACGGTTGAGGGAATAGGCTATTCTGTCACTGCTCAAACCTTGTTCATAGGTTTGCAGTCCAGAAAAGTGATAGTGTCTCATTGGAACTCACATTTCTCAACACAGAATTGATGTTGCAGGAGACGAACAATACATTGCGGACATGGTTAACATGGGCCTTGTAGGTTTTCAAATGTAGGTTTTATGGTTAGCTACTCTTACTATGTATAAATGAAATGAATGTATTGCATTGCTTATTAGCTCTGGTATCTGAAAGTTTGGGAAATGTAGCAGCTCTTCAAAATTGCCCAACAGTGCCACCAAGGGGTCTAATTCAAAAAAGATGTAAATAGCTGATTATATGTCCACACTATGTTCATAGACACTCTCTCTCTCTCTCTCTCTCTCTCTCTCTCTCTCTCTCTCTCTCTCTCTCTCAAACACACACACACACACACACACACACAAAACCAAGTATTCACCATAAGCCAAAAATTTCCTCACAAGCAGAAATGTGATACAAAAATAGCTGCTTTATTTAGATATTGAAACTGTATCTGAATAGTATATGACATTAAGCAGATAATCTTCCATGAATCATTCATTTTTGTGACATTTTTCTCCAAAACTTTGCAGGGCTCTAAAACCTCAGTATAAGTGGTAGATGTACCGGATAAAGAATGTAAATAGATAAGATTATTTTCACACAAAAAGTGATGTTAGGTAATTAACGTCTTTTTAAATATTATATAAATTAGGATTTAAGAATCAATTATAATTCTTCCCAGTTTCTCATCATATCTTTAGTCTTTCTTCTTAATAGTGTATCATCAAGATACACAAGTGTACATTTCTTTACAAACAATAGTAACATGAGCCACTGCACAGTATTTTTTAAGCTTTTATACTGTAGTTGGACAATGAAACTGAAACACTTACTAATGGCAGTGCACAGTCTCCAGATCTGAATATTATTGAGCCACTATAACGTGGGTTGGAGGAGTGAGTCAGGAAATGTTTTCCTCCACCAAGATCAGGTAGTGACCTGGCCACTGTTCTGCAAGAGGAATGGCTCAAAATTTCTCTGGCCAATGTGAAGGACATATATCTGTCATTCCATGAATGAACTGGTGGTGTATTGGTTGTAAAAGGCACCATACTAATGAATGATTGTGGTATAAAACCAGGTGTTTCAGTTTCATTGTCCAACCCCTGTATGCCATGAGCATTAGTGTTCCAGTAGTGTAGAAAAAATAGTGTTATAAACATTAATTTAAAAAATAAAGGTTACAGAAAATGTATTAACTGATGTAATTTATTAACTGATTGACCATACTAAGTAATAAACCATGTTATTGTTCAAAATATGGTCATGGCAGATTTACCCTGCAGAGACAGTAGCAAGTTAGAGCCAAGGTATGTACAAGGAAGTTCCCCAAGACCCCTGGAATATCTTACAAGCAAACCTTCCTACAGTGTACCTAAGAGAATTTATTTTATACAGAAAGCAAAGTATCATTTCATTACTTATTTTACTGATTACTGCTCTTAATGGGGTTTTAGATTTAATTTAGATACCTAGAAGTGTTTCTTGAATTATTTTTTTAAATTATTTTATTTTTATTTAAGTTACTCTTCTTTTTTGTTTGCGTGTGTGTGTGTGTGTGTGTGTGTGTGTGTGTGTGTGTGTGTGTGTGTGTGTGTGTGTTCCAAAAATTTGAGATACTCAGATTTCATTTCTACCATATTTTTATATTTTTGGGAAACTCAAACTTAATTGTATTGGTTTGTTTATGAAGGCACACTGGCCTTGTACCAGTGTCATGTTGGCATTTAGATCTCCTGAAGTAGATCAGCAGGGAAGAAGCCGAGTTTGCGGCCTGTACTGACTTTCAAATAGCCATTCACCTCCTCTCCTTTCTTCACCACTATCTGCAAAATACACACAGAAAAAAACAAAACATTTAAGACATATGTGTCACTGTGGGCTCAAATTGGTTTTGAATGGTAAATGGTTGTAAAAACAAGCACAACACTGCATATTTTATTCAGAAATCAGTGACATTTGTGACTTTGTTGTTTGTATTTTTATAATAATAATAATATATTTGTTTTGCTCAACAAGGTCGTAAGTTGTGTTAGCTAGTGGTGAATCAACTTTTTCCTTAATTTTATTTTTATGCTAGTTTACAATACATACAGTACTTCTTTACTCCCAGGAAAAATGAGATGAGGTCAATGGCTATATCAAGTGCTTTTCAAATGAGTATCCTACTCATTTTTCCCCACAACCATAAATCTTCTGAACTCTACACTACACCGCTGGGACACTCGTCTAACTACGCTTCACCACCTTGCACCACCCTGTACATTCTGCTACATCTTCATTGTATAATATAATTATAATGTACGTATTGTTAATTCATAGATCACACCTAGTTTTTTAATCTATCTCTCTATCTATCTGTCTGTCTGTCTGTCTGTCTTTTTTTATATATATATATATATATATATATATATATATATATATATATATATATATATCTGTATATACACTGTATATTTATCCCTGTTAATGTTGTACATATAATGTACGTAATGCACACATTCTTGCACAATTATATAATTACACAACACTTTATCTGCTCTAAATACAACTTGCACATACTTCCTCTATGCACATACTGATTGCCTTATTTATTGATGTACATATTTACATATTTATCTGCACTTGTTCATTTGCACAATTTCTGCTATTTGCACTTCTGGTAGATGCTAAACCACATTTCGTTGCTATGTACCTGTACTTGCAATGACAATAAAGTTCTATCTATCTATCTATCTATCTATCTATCTATCTATCTATCTACAGGTCTCTGGGAGTAATCACAGCTAAAGTGATTTGGGCTTTTCACACCTGAAATAGTTAACCCTAGGTCATTTACAACCCCATTGTAAATGCTGTGTTATCATGTTTCCATGTGCTCATACTTTAGTTACATACATACATAGTGACATAGTGCTCATACATAGTTAACAGTTAATACTGGCTATTCATAGTCTGAATTTTATTTTATTTTATTTTTATTTTTATTTTATATTATATTTAATTTTATTTGCCTATTTGCAACAACCATGATTGGAACCATGACCACTTTAAATGCGAGGTAGCTTAGTGGTTAAGACGTTGGACTGCCGATCAGAAGGTTGTGAGTTCAAAATCCCAGGTCTACCAAGCTGCCACTGCTGGGCCCCTGAGCAAGGTCCTTAGCCCTCAATTGCTCAGCTGTATATAATGAGATAAAATGTAAGTTGCTCTGGATAAGGGTTTCTGCCAAATGCCTGAAATGTAAATAACAGCTTGCACTGCGCTTTTGAATCAGTGAGGAAATCAGACTATTTAAGAATTAGACCTAATTTTTTTTTTTTTTTTTAAAGAGCAGGTCTGCCATTGCGCTCCTGAGCAAGCACTGTTATCATTTACAGCTTTGTAATCTTTTTAGTATTTTTAGGTTTGTTGTGCAGTTTACCAGGCATTTTGTGATCCACGTGTTTTGTGTCACGCCCTTCCTATTGTTCCCATTTCAGATCGTGTCACCTTTTCCCCATTTACCCTAATATTTTGTCCTATATATACCAGCCCTTTTGTATGTTTTTGTCAGTCATTGTTGTTTGTTTGTTGTTTGGTCAGACGCTGATATGTTTCCAGGTTCCCATATCATTGTTACATTTTGTCACTTTATTTGTTTTGTTCTGTTCTTATTTGTCCAATGTTCTGTGTTAGTCTTGTTTGAGTTTTGTTAATAAAGCAGCGCTTTAATTTATCCTGATAAACTGCACGTGGGAGATCGCGACTACCATGGTGATCTGGGATGTACATGTTTGGCACCACAATTTGGGGTTAACACCACAAAATCACTGCTACCCCCTCTGAAGAGAAGGGTTTCATAACATTGAGTAAAATGGCATTAATTACACTTCTAAATTACAAGTTACAGTGTAAAGAGTAATTAAATGTAAAATTGTTATAAAGTTCAGGGGGAGGGGGGTTTAAACAAATCAAAATAAATAAAATCTTTACAGTTTACTGTTATTTGGAACACACACTCATACCTGGTCTTTCTTCAGTGTTATCTGACCCATCTCTCGGTTCCCCACAAAGGAGCGTGTCACCTTATACACTCTCTCTCCTGCACGCACCCTGATGATGTAAGTCATTGGAAGGTATCCTGTTTTCTCCCCAATCTTACCCTAAAACATAATTATGTGCACGCACACACACACACACGCAAGCACACACACACACACACACACACACACACACACATTTTCTCAACACAGAAGTAGGTGAAAATGCAGAAAGGTTCAAGAGTGATATAGTAGCTAATAAAACTCACTCTCCACCACTCTTCATTAGAATCATCAATCACTGTAATACGATCACCAGGACTAAAACACACAGAAAATTGCAGACAATTTCAACAACTGATCAGTGGTTAAATATGTGTAGTTTAGAGCAAGTCACACCTGAATCAAGAACAATATCATAGATGTGATAGGTATAAATTAAAGAGGATGTATATGTATAATTCATACAAAAGTCACATACAATAAAGCTCTAAAAGGAAAAGAAGAATTATACACTTACTGGAAGTCCAGGTCATCTTTCTCAATTGCTTTGAAACGGTACAGAGCCAGGTAGTAGTGAGTCTGACTAAAGGTCTGTTGCTGCTTTTTATTCTTAAACATTTAACAATAGAAAAAAACATACATACATTATTGTTAGTAACTGATATTTTAACAGCAAAACAAATTGATGTCATTAACAACATCATCTTTCACCTTGTCATCTGTAGCTGCCTTGTCTTTTTTATCTGCATCCTGCTTTCCTTTAACAATAAAAGATAAAGAAAAAAACAACTAACAGTTTATGAGAAATATTCATAACATTTTTTGCTTTAAAATAACAATCTATAAAATACAAAAAAAAGTTTATGCAGCAAGATAACAGTCTATATGATACTAAACTATTTTCAACCAGTGCACAATAGTAAATTAAATTCAGCTCAGCTACTGGTTTCTGATACATAAAGCAATATTCTGTTTTAAAAAATCCTGCAATAATATATATATATATATATATATATATATATATATATATATATATATATATATATATATATATATATATATATATGTGAATTATTTTTTCTACAACAGCTTTTTCCTTTTTGCCATGCCAATAACTGAACTAAATACTACTCATTACTGAATATGTCTCAGTTTATAGCAGCACCTATTGTCTCAAATGGTTTTTTTTTTTATGATTCTTATTTTGGATTAGTCAAAAGGTGTTAAATAATTTCTTGTAACACCTGCCCCAATTTAGACTTATTTAATATTATTACTATTAGTATTAGTAGTAGTAGTAGTAGCAGTAGTGGTAGTATTAAAACCCATACTAGCATGGTCTGGATTATTGAGACACTATTGATGAGTAACTCAAATAAACATTTTGATAAAGGTAACACCTTTACCTTCACCACCCTCTTCACCCTCTTTGGGCTGCTGAGCCTCTTCTTCCTCCATCATCATCATCATCATCTTGAAATAATAAGTTAAATGTTAAATTTAAAATATATAAAGAATGTCTATTGTTAGAAGCACTGCACAAAGAAAATTTGATTGATTTGATTGAAAATTTAATTGAAGTCAAACACATTTTAAATTTGATTTCAGTCAAACTTTTTGACAGAAGAAACACATCAGGGCTACACATAATGTAGCCTTGTTTCTACTATTTTTATTTGCAGAAATGTTCCCATTTCTGCATCAGTTTGAATAATATAATAATGTAATGACAATGTAATGGTAATAGTAATGCTAATGCTAATGTAATGACAACACTTATAGACTTAAAGAGATTTCAACAGTTCACTTACATTCTTTTTATCTTCTGAACTTTTCTTCCTCTCCTTATTTGCCATGATAACTCCAGTTCGCAGAGTGTCAAAGACTGGGTCAGTGCGATTTTGTTGGCCTACACAAAAACAAATACAATAAGCACAAACACAAAACTGCAGTTTTTGTAACTGGGTTTTAAACTGCAATGTTGATGTAAATGTGTATTTTCTTGTTATAACATGTTGTGTCTTGTGATTCTTGTTGTGTTTTGTGCAGAATCCTTTAATGGTAGGACCAATTCACGCTGTATAGCTAAACATATCAGGAAACCTGAATACTTTTTTTGTATTAATATGGAGTTGTTTCCCCTGTTGAGATGGCTTTTCACTACATTTTGGAGTGTGCCTTTAGAGATATGTGCTCATTGAGTCACAAGAGCACAAGAAGTTGGGCACTGATTTCCAGCTAAAAGGCCAGATGCAAGGTTGGCATTCCAATTAACCCCAAAGTTGTTACCAACGTAGGGATGAAGTCAGGGCTCTATGCAGACTTTTTCCACTTCAACTTCGGAAAGCCATGTTTGAATGGGCCTCACTCTGTGCACAGGCGCACTGTCACTGAGGAACAGATTTGGGCCTCTTAGTTCCAGTGAAGCTACAGCATACAAAGACATTCTAAACATTTATTCTAAATTTATTTTATTTTTTAATTTTTAATTTTATTTTATTTTAGACATTCTAAAATTATTTTCTTTTAACTTTGTGGCAACAGTTTGGGGAAGGCCCACATATGGGTGGTATGGTTAGATGTCCATATACTTTTGGCCAGATAGTAAAAAAAATAGATAAATAAGGTAAAGCCTGAATGTGTAAATCAGCTAATACTTAGACATCATTGCTCTTATACATGTGAAGAACACTGTAGGTAGTTTTAATACTGTGATACCCACCAGGGTTATTTATCTCCTGATCATACAAAGGGGAGCTGTATGCACGCCTGAAACCTGGGGGCTAAAAAAAGAGAATTCAAATGATCGACTTACAATAATATGATGACCATCATGTTACAGTTTTAGGCAGAGATCTGAATGAATTAGGCATATTGATGAACGATATCTCACTATTTTGCCAAAGCATCTCTGGAACTCCACATAGGATTGGCATGCATGATGAATATTGGTCTTGCAGTTCTTGCAGCGCAGGGCAAATTTGTTATTGACTGAAAAGAAGAGTATAGATAGAGGGATTAGAATGGTGAAAAAAAGCTAACCATACACAAAGTCCAAAGACAAATGTATAGTGTATTAGGACAATTGTTAATCTTTAAAGATCGCTTTTTGGCAGACACATATGTGGGTTTGCTTGTAGATGAAATGATGTTTTTTTCGATTGTAAGGATATTTGGTTTGTGATGTCCCAGACACTTGGCCACATTACATCAGGAGTTCTGGCAGGCCGTGAACAAGTCCAGGGGGACATGTCTGTTCAGTTTTAGAGTGCTCCAAAACAAAGAAAGCTCAAATTTTATAAGTGCAGAGATAATTAGTATGTTGCATAGATGACATGCAGCTTTTTTTGATATTGTCACTATTTTCTATACATGATGTAGAAGTGGTAACTCACTGGTTAAGACATTGGGCTACTCATTGGAAGGTTGCAAGTTCAATTCCCAGAACTGCCAAACTGCTACTCCTGAGCCCTTGAACAAGACCCCCAAATTCTTAGTTAATGAGATAAATATAAATTTAGGGTGTCTGGCAGATGTTGTATGCAATCTGTTTCTACACAATAGTCACACCCTAAATTTCAGCATTGACACCACTAGGGAGCTGAGCAAAACAATCTGAGGTCATCCACTCTACCTCCTTATTTATGTATGCAGTAACAGTGGGTGCCAATGACTCACGGACAATCATTCGAGCACAGACATCACAGAACTTGGGTTTTTTGCAGTAGTGATCCTTAAACTTATGTGGTCTGTCATTCACTTGGACCACAGGCTCAGGAGTTGGGGGAGGGGGGGCCTCTTCTTCCTCTACCTCTTCATCGTACACAAAATATACCTGAGATAGGAACAAATAGTGAGAGAAAGGGGAAGTGGTTTAGTTATCTATTCTGAGACAACAAAATGTTTGTTATTTGTAAACCAAAATGTTGGATAGCCTCCATGAGATTACTCTGGATGGAAACATACTGCAGAAACTAAAAAGATGGCTATGGATGTTCTTCCTTGGAAAGTTTTAGGACTATAACTGCTAAGAACAGTTTGCATTCCAGTCTCCATTACTGAAATAACTTCGGTTTGGTACAACAGACTTAGCGTTAAAAGTAGTATAAATTCCTAAATTACTGTAACGCTCATACTAAAGTTCCTATTTGCACAATTAATACTTTTTGACTCTATAGTATACAGAACTGATTTATAATCGCATCTAATGTCATCCAGATAAGGATGGGTTTCTTTCTGAGTCTGGTTCTTCTCTGGGTTTCTTCCTCATGTCAACTCAGGTAGTTTTTCCTTGCCACCTTCACCTTCACCTACTGGCTTGCTCATTAGGGATAAATTGACACATGTATAAATTTAAATCTGGATTTCTGTAAAGCTTCTTTGTGACAATATCCACTTTTAAAAGCTGTATAAATAAAATCGAACTGAACTATTTATAGCCATAAGGAACAAACAATAATACATACAGTATTGTCATCCTCTTTGACCACATTATCAGGTACTGGTGGGTTATCATGGATATCCAGAGAGTCCTTATCCTCAAGTCTGAAATAAACACATAGATGTTTTTAACTATTGTTCTATTTCTGTTAACATGTGGTGACTGTCCGTGGGGTTGACATGGGTTTATACAACCTATTTAAGGGCCTGGGGGCCAAGTTCAGAAACATGATAGACTATTCCCTGTGTACTCTGATGGACTTTTAATAAACAGATCATTTGCATGAGGTATTCACATTAACTTCCAGAATTAAATGCATTTTACTTTTATGTGATAAAGGGTTTATGTGATAAATGCTTTATGAAATGGAATGAGTGGTGAAATGGTGCATAAAATAAAAAACGTTGAATTTTTAAAAAAGTAAGAAATAAAAAGTAAAAAGAACACTTACTGATCATACTGAGCCATGGTGCAGTATGTGATCCTGTGTGGACTTTGGTAGTGATCAGACGCTGTGGCTGAGGTATAATATAATAGTAATATATAATATAATCTATAATAATAACACACACACATAATATAAAAATTACAAGAAATATGCCTTATATGGCCTTATATGTCATATACTCAGTGGTTTTTGCTTTTTATTTCATTCAACTTCATGCAAATAACACACACACACACACACACACACACACACACACACACACACACAAACAGCAGCTAAAACTCTACCTCAGCAAGGCTATATTTGAATCATCTGCCTGAACGAGTTAAAGCAGTCCATATGAATTCAGTTTTAGTCATACATATCTTTTAAATAAATGCAAAAACACACTTTAATAAATTACCACCATATTAGATTTTTTTGTTGAAGCTCTATTATGGTTTTCATTACCAGCCAAATGAACACACAAAGGCACAGACATAGACATTTATATGTTTATATATATATATATATATATATATATATATATATATATATATAAACAAACAGGTACACACATTGAATAGACACAGGCCAAAGACACATACCTTCTGGGGTACTAACCCCCGGCTGGCCGATTCGGTTTTGTTTTTTGTTTGTTTTTGTTTTTTAAATCAAAAGTACCACAAGATACTCAAGTCCCTAGAACAGCAGTGGCTCTAATGGTAAATATCTCCTCTGACTGTATGTGAACTATGAACCACAGTTGTTCTGATCATTAAAATAGGCATATGTCTGTGTGTCTGTCTGTCATGTTGAGTGTTTCAAACAGGTGGTAGCCTCAGTTGGTGAATGACGACGGGTAATAAGTCTCTCTCTCTCTTTTTCTCTTTCGCTCTCTCTCTCTCACACACACACATGTAGTTTTTCAATTACAGTTTTTCTAAATTGCTTAGCCTTATTTTTTAAAACATTCTTAAAATTCTCAATTGTCACAACTGTTTTATGGGACATCACAACTATATTTTATGTCCGCTAAATATAGTAACTCACACAAAACATTTAGTTTATGCTTCAAAACCTAGTTATTGTGCCTGTAAATTGTCCATAGAGTCAACCATGGAGCATTTTTGTTAAGCTGGATGCTAAGATACATCTTAAGATACAGATTTCAACAGTAGGTAAAAGTTTACTGGGAAAAGCTAATACTGAAGTACACAGAAAAAAAGAATATGCACATTTGTATGTATACAGTCCATTTATTTTTGTAGCACTGTATAGTGAACAGAAAATTGCACTGAACAGGTTATTTGCTAATTCAGCACACATCATAACCATGTCATAGATATTTATGGAATTTACATGTAGTTCTGACAGATTCTTATCAGTGAATTATGCATGTGATTGCTCACACAATTAAATGATTGTTCTTTTAGTTGTGAAGAGTATGATTATTTAAAAAAAGATTTGAAATACTTATTGTTTTGAGAAAAAAAAAAATCTCATTGAAAATTTAAGCCAAAGCGATTGAGAAAAATTGTAATGCAAACTTTTTGCAAACACTTCTAATATATTTGTGTGATTTTTACTTCTGTCTGTTTACTACAAATCCAATTCGTGCAGCCGATACTACTGTATATAGCCATAGAAATAGGCAGAAATGGGAGCAGTGCACTGGTATTACAGGATGCTCCAAAGTTACATTATGTGTAGCCCAGATGTGCAAATGTTTTCAGGAATAATATACTTCCTGTGTATTGATGACTAGCAAGTAATTCATAACTTGCATGTCACCATGCCCCCACTATCCTATGGAAGACAACACACACTCTTTGTGTTGTTTGCATGGGAGCAGAGCATGCACGGTCAGTTCTCAAGGGAGCCGGCTGCTTGTACTGCGAGTGGTTTTCTCTCAGGAAGCTGCACACCCACTTGGCTTGGTTCTCAAGCCAAGCACATGGTTCAGGTCCAATGGGATTACGAGATTTCTTCCAAACCAAACGATGATTTGATGTTGTCTGCATCAGGCTCTGAGGAGTGGAAGCAGAGATCTGCCAGGCCACAGACCTTACCCTCAAAGCCACCAAGAAATCAATTGTTCTTTGGCTACCATGGTTGTCATGGAGACGTCCCTGTGTCTTAATTTAAGGACAAAGCCTTTTTCCTGGATGCCCCAAAGTCTCCTTTGGTCAGCAGGTACCAGGAGGCTAGGGTGGCTGGCCAGCACACTCAGGGTGTGGAGAGAGGGCTGAAGATCAGTCATCTCAAAAAGGAGGCCCGATTCCCGAGGGCTCGGATCTCTTTTCAGTCATCACATTGCCAACATTTACAAAAAAAATTGCCAAGCTTTAGAAAAATATATTAATTCATATATTAATAAACCATAAATTATACATTAAATTTATCCCTAATAAACAAGCCAGAGGCAGTGGTTGCAAGAAAAAAAGTCCCTGAGATTATATGAAGAACACAAAAGGAACTCATTCTCATCTGGGTGATGCCATATAGTGTGATTATAAATATGGGGAAACGGGCAGTTGTGTATACATGAAATTTCATTTTAGTCTGAACAAGAAGTCTAATCTGTTGACATTATAGACTGTTCACCAGACATTAGCCCACTGACAACAAACTGATGTTATTAACAAATGATGTTACTGATGTTTATTTACTGAAATGAAAACTGATGTTATTAATAAAAAAAAAAAGGAGAAAGTTTAGATTTTACGTGTTGTTCATTCTTTTTTCTTCTTGTGGGGTATATGATATGCTGTATTTGAGCTGGGGTAAAATCGCATAAGACACAAGAATAATTAAAAATAATTATAAATAACTTATCGAGAGGTAATTTAAAATTTTGGCTTGTTTTCCATTTATTTGCATGGGAATGGGTGGGGTTAAAAATTGTACTGCAGCCATCCACCAGATGTCCTCAGAAACATTTTGGCTTTAGTTTTTTAAGCCTGTTACGATGTCCACCCATCTTTATACAATCTTTAATACAGACTCAGTCCTCGAATAGCATGTAACAGATCACATGCTGTTAGGTTTTGGGTAGAACCACACTTTCTAGTTTGCTTTTTAAAACCCAAAAACTGGTTCATTGTGACCTAGAAATATTTTTGAATATATATATATATATATATATATATATATATATATATATATATATATATATATATATATGTATATATATATTTATGAAATGACCCATAATGGTTACATTTAATCCAGCATTTGTGATTGTGTGTGATAATGTAGGAGAGTGTTCATATGGAGTGTTTATTTATTTGCATTCCCAAAATCTATATATTAAAAAAAAACAAAAAAACCCCCACTGATTTTAGAAATTAAGAGCAGCAACACTTTTTCTTAACATGTGCGAGCACTATTGCTGTCATTGGTGAGGGAATGATTATGCTGTTCTTAGTCCCTAAGCTCGGATCAATATTCTCTTAAACGTCCTCCTTGAACAGTGTTGAGTTCCGAGAAAGCATGATTCAGAGGGGCTTCATCTTTCAGAGATGTCTGATATAAATACATCCATCACCACTACGCAGGGGTGATATCCACAAGACCATCACTCCACCCTTCTCTTCCAGTCCCCGCACCCCATCCTAGCCATCAGCTTAGACCGATGTTAATATTTTACATCATAAACACTTATAGACTAAATGAATGAATAATGTGATCGGTAATCTGTGAAAACTGAAGGCGTTAATTCAAAAGGGGGTATGTTGTTACCCAATATTTCGCTCCACTGAACTCTTTGCTTTGTCATTGTCGTGAAGCTGCATGATCACTGCCTGTGTAGCAGGTTGCCAGGGCGATGAATTATAATCCCTTCCATTTAGAATTGCACTAGAACAGAGAATTGCTGGTTTTGAAGAGATAAACCTAACCTTTCGGTTGCGTGCCAGTTTGAGTGGTTTATTTTTAAAAATCTCTATTTATATTTCTATTTTTCTGCATTATTACGAGTTTAGAGAAGCCAGTCTAAATCTAAAACAATCAATGCTTTTAAGCCAAGAGCTCTTCTGGAATATTGAATATTAAGTGTATAAATAAATAAATAAGTATTAAAAGAAAGACCAGTTTGAATAAGCCATCAGGATTGGTCCTTTGTGATCAGGAGATCTTTGTTTAAGGCTGTGTTGTGAGGATTTTAAACCATGAATAAAAAAAACGTTGTTTTTGATTATCTGGCAACCTCGATTGGCGCTGAACGCGCAGCAGACCGCACCCTGGCCTCCGCATCCGCTATAAACTGAGCGCAGCATCCTTCGCAGCATCATCTGCTAATAGACCGCCATCTCGCGCAGTCTGTCAGCCCAAAGCAACAGCAACAACAACAATCAAAAACATTATTTTGGGAGGAAATTTTTTAAAAGCTTTTATCCACAAGTGAAAGTCTGAGCCAAGAATTTTGCCTGTTTATCGTACCGGCTCAGAAATATCAAGCTCCTACTCGCTGTTTAATCTGGATCATTGAAGGCTGCAAGTGTCTGCGGTATTTTAGGACCTTCCATAGTCCTACCGCGTTTCTTTTCTTTGAATCACAAAATTCCCTGTTTGTTTTTGCGAATCGGTTCCAACGCGGTGTTCCAGGATGACGGAGCCTGTCGCAGAGTGCAACATCAAGGTGCTGTGTCGTTTTCGTCCTCTGAATCAGGCCGAGGTCCTGCGAGGAGACAAATTTCTCCCTACGTTTCAAGGAGACGACACCGTTATAATCGGGGTATGCTTGCTTGTATCTCAAAAGCATATTTCATAAAGTATGAAGTCTGTTTATTTCGATTCTTGTATATGTCGTACGCTAATGCGGGAAATCACTTAAAAAAATCCTGGCCTAGATGACGTAATCATCATTATTTTAATCACTTTTGTTCTATTAATATTGTTTGTATATGTGTGTCCCGTGTATATGTTTGTGATGTACAGAATAACACAGTCTTATTTTTCACCTTGCTGTGAGGCATGATTTTGGCACCACATTGTTCTAGGCCTTGTCCTTGGTTCTGTTAGACGTTGTTTGTTTGTTTGTTTTTTCATTATGCTTTACTGTTCGGCACAAACCAGTGTAATCCAAATCATATAATTCATACATAAATCCAGTCCACTTACTCGTGTATATATTTGTCTCAATGTTTAGGAGTCACTCTTTAGAATATAACAGGTAGTGATGCAGCAGGGATGTGTAAAGAAGGATGACCTCAAATGTTTGGCTTAATTAAACATTGGAACTGAAAAAAAAATCCAGAAATCCAGATATAGCTCAGATATAGTTTGTTGAATCTATTTGTTAAATCAAAATACTTGTAATTTAATTCTGGAACCATATTAATCAATGAGATTGAGGGTGGGTGGGTGGGTGGGTGGGTTTGTTGAGTTTGGGAGGGCAGCAATGAGACAGTACTGTGCAGATGCCCAGTGTGGTAGGTCTGCTTTGTTTGGGAGTAAATTGTTGCATTGGATTAGCCAAAGATTATTGGCTTCAACTGAGACCTTCTCGGACACTAGAACTGATTAGGAAAACAAACACGATAATATGGTTCTCCTGGGTGAATGTATGGTTTGGTAGTTCTTAATGCACCTGAATAATTTGTGTGATTGCCTTTGGCTCTTGTGTCCTTAGGGAAAGTCTTATGTATTTGATCGTGTGTTTCCCACCAACACCACCCAAGAGCAAGTCTACAACACCTGTGCCAAGCAAATCGTTAAAGGTAAGGTCATAATTGTTAATATATTAGCATATGCATTAATAATGATAATTCATTCAAATGTTTCGTCACAATGATATTAGTTCTTCAATTCATAGGGTGGACAAAGGTGAATTCCTAGCATAAATATAATGTTACATTAAAAAGGTTCTACATTTTTTTAATATTTGTTGGTTGTTTTTGCTTTGATTAATTTTTCGTCACTTTTTAGTAAGTAAATTTATGTGATGTTCAGTAATTTGAACCCTTACAGTTTCTTTGGATGCCCTCTGGGAGAACACTCTAAAACCCTATACGAGTGTGCCTTTCACAGAAAGAGCATTCACAGTTCATCTCTTTTAGTTAGTGTAAAGCTTTAAACTGTACAAAGAACCTTTGAAGAACAAAACACTCAGGGTTTTTAATGAATAGTTCAGCCTCTTTAGTTTCCTAAAGAGATTTAACATGGAGCCCTCTTTGATAGGGAACACACTGCTGTAGGGTTCTACATAGAAACAGGGTTCAATATAGAACCTTTACAGGTTTTACAGGTTCTATATAAAACCTTATGTCTTCAGAAGGCCAACCTAAGAGCCATTTAGGGTCCTAGGCTTAATCTTTTTTCTAAATATCTATATGGATGTATGTAGAATTTTCAAACATGCTTGGATAGCATTACACATTTTATAGAATGTATATAAAGTATACAGTATAAAAATAACAGATCAGTATCTCTAGCGTGGGGGGCACGGTGGCTTAGTGGTTAGCACGTTTGCCTCACACCTCCAGGGTTGGAGGTTCGATTCCCACCTCCGCCATGTGTGTGTGGAGTTTGCATGTTCTCCCCATGCCTCAGGGGTTTCCTCTGGGTACTCCGGTTTCCTCCCCCAATCCAAAGACATGCATGGTAGGTTGATTGGCATCTCTAAATTTTCTGTAGTGTGTGTGTGTGCCCTGCGATGGGTTGGCACTCCGTCCAGGGTGTATCCTGCCTTAATGCCCAATGACGCTTGAGATAGGCACAGGCTCCCTGTGACCCAAGAATTTTTATTTTTGTGTTTATGATACTAAAGGACAAAGGGCATGTTATCCTGACACATCACAATGCAACAGACGGTTAAATATGTATAGCCATTATCAGAACAGCAGCTTCTCTGTATGTGTAGGTTGTTAATATAGCTACGTGGACCATGAATTGTGTGCCCACACAGGCAGCAAATCTAAATCTATGAGTTCTATGATTCATCAGTTAATCCAATTTTAGGATGGTCTCATCACTAAGGTAATGATGACTTAACCATGCAAAGGAGGCATATGGAGAAATTAATGACCACATGCCAGTGTAATTACATCACTGCATTGTGCTGAAGTAATAGAACTGTCCAAAACACTCTGACTGAATAAAAACCCTTAATTGAAGTCAACATTGGCTAAGGTAATAATTAAAAGGAAAGGAAAAAGGGAAAGCTTAATATTCTGGGTTGTGTGTGTAAATGCACTCTTGCAGATGTACTGGGTGGCTACAATGGCACTATCTTCGCTTATGGACAGACGTCTTCTGGAAAGACCCATACCATGGAGGTAAGAGACTATTTAGACTGCTTCTTATGTAAACCCAGATGTTTTAATCATCTTATATCACAGCATTTTGCCAATAATTAAAATGTTTCTGTTTATTAAAAAGGAATCCTTTTTGATCTGGTTATAATTATATGTAATGTGATATAAGCTCCCATTATCACTTTCACGGTAAGAGCTATACAGTTGTTCTTTATTGATACAAGCCTTTGTTTTTTCACTCTTTTTTCTCTTAATAAGGCAGGAAATAGCTGTTACAGAGCTACAGCATTACCTCAAAGTATTGATACTGACTGTGTCCTCTTAAATTAAATTTAAAACATTAAATTAAACATTTCCTTTAATGAGGTCCTTGTCAATTATCCTTAAAAGCGCTGTTTATGTTTTCCTTGTCAAATAACACTGTTAATTAAGTCTGATTATTGTTAGGATTATAATGTCAAATGTTATACATATGTCCTTCATACAAGTCCCAGTAAATGAGCTGTTACTATTGAAATATATTAGAGCACACAATTTAATATAAACCTGGGAGTTGCCTTGCAGCTGACATTATGTCATAGCCTTTGCAGTTATGGAAATTTATTTAGTTCCATCTGACTAATCACAATCAAGAAATTAATAGTACTTTTATGAATAGTAGATATAATTCTACTTAATTCATTGCATTGTTATAATGTTGTCATGCAATGTGAGTGAAGATGGATCCAGGTACACTAAAAGCATTTTCTGTACAGGCAGGCAGACAAATCCAAAATTTAATTCAAAATTAGAACTGGAACAGGTCAGCAAACAACAGTATCGGGGATAATTAAAAAACACAGAGAAACAGAAACCAGACCAAGATCAAAACCAGGATGTAGCAACACAGAGCAAAAACTCACTAAGCACAAAGGTTTAAGTACACAAATTAATTAAGGAGCAAATGGAAAATGAAATTAAAGCACATTTACATGTTTTGTTTTTGTGAATCCAAATGATAGAATCTAAAGCCAATTTTTGGCTTTAGATATATCTGAATATGACTGTAATCAGTACTATACATATCTGATCTGCGCTTATTAACATATTCTGTCTCGGCTCTCCAGGGCAGCCTGCATGACCCTCAGCAGATGGGAATCATACCTCGTATCGCTGAGGATATTTTCAACCATATTTTCTCCATGGATGAAAACCTGGAGTTCCACATTAAGGTAAACCCACACACACAAACACACACACACACACACACACACACACACACACACACACACATATTTGTCTTTACATCCTTATAAAGACATAATTAATGCGTCTAATGGATAATATATCAGTTAGCAGAAGAAAGGTAACCATAGTAAGGATTTTTGTTAGCTGGTTAGTTAGTTAGTTAGTTAGTTAGTTAGTTAGTTAGTTAGTTAGTTAGTTAGTTAGTTAGTTTTTAATAGATGGCAAAACTATGAAAAGGTCAAAACATTTAGTTCCCACCAACTTTTTTAAAAAATTATATATTATATTATATTATATTATATTATATTGTATTGTATTGTATTGTATTGTATTGTATTGTATTATATTATATTATATATTTTGACATTTGAGTATAGTATAAATAGCATATGCTCCTATGTTTGTATTGACCAGTGGTACAACTGCTCATATCAGGATTCCTTTTTTTTTTTTTTTTCATTTTTCTTTTTGCAAATACAACTCTGCTTTATCAGCTCCATCCAAACAAGTTATATATGTTGTATCTGTGTCTCTTCTTTTTTATTAGGTGTCGTACTTTGAGATCTACATGGAAAAGATCCGGGATCTTCTCGATGGTTTGTTGTCTTTACATTACAAGGATATACTTCATAATCAATACACTATATTTTTTGCTATTCCATTTTATTTACATGCTCTTTCATGCAGTCACCAAGACCAATCTGTCTGTACATGAGGACAAGAACCGTGTCCCCTACGTAAAGGTAAGGAGCCTCATCCTTTACATCTTAAGATTTCATATGTGTGATGAAATTCATATCTGACCATTGCCTGTTATGCACTTTCAGGGCTGCACTGAGCGTTTTGTCTCGAGCCCAGAGGAGGTGATGGATGTGATTGATGAAGGAAAGTCTAACCGCCATGTTGCTGTCACCAGTAAGTCATTTAACACACTAATTACAAATTAGTCAGAGTTTGTGGACTGAATTGGCACTGAGTAATGTTTTATTACGTGCCCTTTTTACATGGCACCATTAATTTATTATTTGATGCTGCAGCCAAAAACAACTAAAAATAAAGAAAATAGAAGGTGGTACTCAAATGTGATGAACTGATTTGCATATTAACTCACTGTCCACTTTATTGGATTTCAGTCTAGCTAACCAGAGATGCATTTGGTGTAATACATATGTTTTAAATCTTATCATGATGCAATCCAGATAAAAGAAAGCATGTGAAATAAAGTTTACGAAGACTGCCAAAGGTAAACTTTAGAGTGTGACATTAGAGTGTGAATTTAATCATAAAATAGTTTTAAAATATACAAAGATCTTATTGAAAGAAATATACACAAAATGAAAGTTTATATAAATGTATAAATTAAGCTCTGGGTTGAAACTGGTCTCCACTGATCTTGTTTGATGTTTGAGGGTTGTCATATGTAACCTGCAATTGAGCTTCAGACCACCTGCTGAAATGGCTGAGATGGTTCATTTTAAAATCAACGTGAAATACATAGATACTGTAGAAAAGTCAGCATTGCTCATTGCATTGGCTGCTAGTTATCCGTGCAAAAAACTTGGTCTGTGTTGTTGCTCAGTAGTATATCAGTGGCAACGTACTATTAGGTGGTTGAGTTGATATATTGCACAACATATCAAACCTTCAGTTCATTTTCCATTTAAAAATGTAAAAATCAACTTTCTTCCGAAACCTTCAATACTTCTGGTTCATAGCTTCAACACTGAGACATTGTTTTCCGGGGACTAATCACAGTATACTTGCTGATAAACGAGAGTGTGCAACGACATGATCTGTACATGGAGCATAACATGATAAAAGTGTGGCTAAGGTGAATCCACCTGGTTTCCATTCATACCCACAGCTGGTCAAAAGGACAGGGTCATGGAGTGAGGTGTGGGATTACTATACTCACTGCTATCACTAAAACTTACTTAACATCATCCTCATTATAATATCATAGAGTGTCTTGTTCTTGTTTTCATCACTTTCTAACATGTTATGAATGCAAATATTATCGGCCATAGGTAAAGTTCTTTCATTTTCCATACAAATTTAAACACACATCCTTAGGCTATGAAGAATTATAGGAGAAAACATGTGTAAATATTTGAATTAGTATGAACAGCATGTTTAATTAATCATTATATAATTACATTTTATATTTAAATATAAATATAATAGGGCAATAGTGGCTCAGGTGGTTAAGGCTCTGGGTTGTTTATAGGAAGGTCGGAAGGTTCAAGCCCCAGCACTGCCAAACTGCCGCAATTTGGTCCTTGGACAAGGCCCTTAACTGCATCATAGCTGCCCCTACTCTCTGACCCCAACTTCCAAAGTTGGGATATGCGATGAAAAGAATTCCACTTAATGTATGTGTGGTAATAAAAAGGCTTTTTCTTCTTCTTCTAATTAAATTAATAGTGTTAAATTGTATTTTTTTACAGAAATGTTAATGTATTTTTAATCAGCACAATAAACAGATAATTGATTTTATTCCTGGTGAAGCATAATTTATTTTTAATTAAAAAAATAATATTTAAAAGCATAAATTATATTAAATACATTAGTTGCCATAGTCTAACATTTGTGAGTGGTTAAATAGAACCATGACTCATGCTTGTGCAGCCAGTATCCCCTGTAATCTAAAGAAGAACACCCACTACTTGCTCACTGTCTCAGCATTGACCATCTTAAGGTTACAGTGTCTGGCTTAGACCTCCCCAGTGCTGACTGTACAAAGATGCTGATGCTGACACAGAGGCTGCTGATGCTGAAATGCTTGGCTGGCAGATTTAGGCCTTAATGCAGAGTCACATCTGAGACATATAGCTGCAATTGAAAAAGCTCGCTATGTAGCCAACAACCGATACACATAAATTCAGAAAGTTACTTTCTAGGTGAAATACTGAACTGGTGGCAGACATGGCATAGCTAAAAGGAATGATTCAGAAGCAGAGACACGTTTGACTCTGAGTGGGATTAGATCATTCTAAACAGTTTGCAACCATGAATGCACAGTGCTGGTCATCGTTTATTTCAGCTAATATGATCGTTTATAAGCAGGTAGGGCTGAGCCATAGACCTGCCACTGATGCCTGTATTGTATTCACTGGTGGTGCCATCAGATAAAGCATAATATCCGGATTCATACTGCCCAAGCACTGAATTCAGAGATATTGAGTATATTCTAGTGCAAATTTAGATTTTACCTCTTGTGTGACAAAATATTAGCTATTTTACTGTTAGCATTGGAGCAACTGGTCCATCTGTGAGGAAGCAGGTAGTGGTGACACACCTATGCTAAGATATGTGGTAAAGTGATAGCACAATCCATACTGCTGGATGTGTACAAATGAACCATGTAAAATCTGTGCCATTCTTTGGGTCTGCCACCAAATAATCCATGGATTTGAAAACATACATATGGCACCTTTTAGGTCAGTGCAACCCAGTTAATTACACCCAAGCCTCTAGAGCAGGCCCTAAACAGTGCCCTAGCAACCCTAAATAGATCCAAGTCCCTCAATTATCTGTATGTCACCATAAATAATCTTTGCTATGCAACCATGCTGTTGTTTGCATCAGTGAACCTGTTTATGCATATTTCCATGTCCCTATTGAGAATGCTAGCAACACTGTCTCCCCAATGTGCAGCAGACATTTTTATGCTTGCCTCTGAGCTATTTGTGTTATTGCTTCTTTTTTGAGGATAATATGTTTAATAATGACAGCTGCAAAGACAATCCAACTGTCAGGAACAGCTGAACAGTTCCCTGCCAGGCCCGGAGAGGGCACTGTCAGGTGAATCTTGGAAGCCTGCTTGTTTGTGTATATTTTGTGCCACGCCCTTCCTATTGTTCTTTTTCCTGTTGTCACCTTTTCCTATTTGACCGTAATGTATAGCCCTAAAAAATGGGATCCCTGTGTACCTTGATCAATGATCCCTGTGTCATTGTTTAGTGTTCTTTGTTAAGGTAGGTTGCCTTTATTTACATATACATTACTACACAGTGAAATTTTGTCTTCACATATCCCATCCTTGGGAGTTGGGGTCAGAGTGCAGGGTCAGCCATGATACAGTGCCCCTGGAGCAAAGTGGATTGGGGGCCTTGCTCAAGGGCCCAACAGAGGCAGCTTGACAGTGCTGGGACTTGAACCCCTGATCTTCCAGTCAACGACCCAGAGCCTTAACCACTTGCGCTACCACAACCCCCAGTGCAAAGATAATAGTACTTATTATCTTTGTTTAAGTCATATCTATGTTTAGTTCTATGCCATGTTTTATACTTCGGTTTTTGGTTTTGTTTTAGTTTCAGTTTAGTGTCATGTCTTCATCTTTAGGTTAGTCCTTCCCCCTGTCTTGTGTTTATGTAAATAAAAGCAGCGCATCAATGAATCCTGCATCTGGGTCTCCTTCCATGACATGCAGGCACACACAAGCATCACCACGGAGGTCTGGATTCGTGCCCTGTACGGTGCGAGGGTGCCTGGACGTGACACCAACTAGGCTTGTTTAAGACACAGGGTGTTTCAGCAGTGGGATATCAGGACTATCAGACCCCAAACACTTCAAATAGAGGCTATGAGAAGATATGAGGTATACAGTGGGGCAAAAAAGTATTTAGTCAGCCACCAATTGTGCAAATTCTCCCACTTAAAAAGATGAGAGAGGCCTGTAATTTTCATCATAGGTACACTTCAACTATGAGAGACAGAATGAGAAAAAAAAATTCAGAAAATCACATTGTCTGATTTTTAAAGAATTTATTTGCAAGTTATGGTGGAAAATAAGTATTTGGTCAATAACAAAAGTTCATCTCAATACTTTGTTATATACCCTTTGTTGGCAATGACAGAGGTCAAACATTTTCTGTAAGTCGCCACAAGGTTTTTACACACTGTTGCTGGTAGTTTGGCCCATTCCTCCATGTAGATCTCCTCTAGAGCAGTGATGTTTTGGGGCTGTCGCTGGGCAACACGGATTTTCAAATCCCTCCAAAGATTTTCTATGGGGTTGAGATCTGGAGACTGGCTAGGCCACTCCAGGACCTTGAAATGCTTCTTACGAAGCCACTCCTTCGTTGCCCGGGTGGTGTGTTTGGGATCATTGTCATGCAGAAAGACCCAGCCATGTTTCATCTTCAATGCCCTTGCTGATGGAAGGAGGTTTTTACTCAAAATCTCACGATACATGGCCCCATTCATTCTTTCCTTTACACGGATCAGTCGTCCTGGTCCCTTTGCAGAAAAACAGCCCCAAAGCATGATGTTTCCACCCCCATGCTTCACAGTAGGTATGGTGTTCTTTGGATGCATCTCAGCATTCTTTCTCCTCCAAACACGACAAGTTGAGTTTTTATCAAAAAGTTTTATTTTGGTTTCATCTGACCATATGACATTCTCCCAATCCTCTTCTGGATCATCCAAATGCTCTCTAGCAAACTTCAGACGGGCCCGGACATGTACTGGCTTAAGCAGGGGGACATGTCTGGCACTGCAGGATTTGAGTCCCTGGCGGCGTAGTGTGTTACTGATGGTAGCCTTTGTTACTTTGGTCCCAGCTCTCTGCAGGTCATTCACTAGGTCCCCCCGTGTGGTTCTGGGATTTTTGCTCACCGTTCTTGTGATCATTTTGACCCCACGGGGTGAGATCTTGCGTGGAGCCCCAGATCGAGGGAGATTATCAGTGGTCTTGTATGTCTTCCATTTTCTAATAATTGCTCCCACAGTTGATTTCTTCACACCAAGCTGCTTACCTATTGCAGATTCAGTCTTCCCAGCCTGGTTCAGGTCTACAATTTTGTTTCTGGTGTCCTTTGACAGCTCTTTGGTCTTGGCCATTGTGGAGTTTGGAGTCTGACTGTTTGAGGTTGTGGACAGGTGTCTTTTATACTGATAACGAGTTCAAACAGGTGCCATTAATACAGGTAACGAGTGGAGGACAGAGGAGCCTCTTAAAGAAGAAGTTACAGGTCTGTGAGAGCCAGAAATCTTGCTTTTTTGTAGGTGACCAAATACTTATTTTCCACCATAATTTGCAAATAAATTCTTTAAAAATCAGACAATGTGATTTTCTGGATTTTTTTTTTTCTCATTCTGTCTCTCATAGTTGAAGTTTACCTATGATGAAAATTACAGGCCTCTCTCATCTTTTTAAGTGGGAGAACTTGCACAATTGGTGGCTGACTAAATACTTTTTTGCCCCACTGTATCTCATCACAGTGCTCCATCATAGATAGTTACTGATCATAGACACTTACCTATGAAAACTGGGGATTTAGTGTAGTGCTGTAGGGATGCAAGGGGTGTGTGGAAGATTAGAACACATCAACCACATAGAACTGAGAATGGTCCATATAGCCCTCAAATTTTTTTAACAGGTTTTAAGAAGTTACTGTGTGTTGGTTTGCCATGATGGCCAGCTGCATCAACCATTAGGCTAACACAAGGACAATCAGTTCTCTCTACTTTGCACAGAATCTCTTTAGTCATGCCTATCCATGGTTAGCCTCAAAGAGGACAACACATCAACATCAACAAAATCATAGACCAACCTTTTCAGTCAAATGGCCATTTAGTACTTATTTGTGATTATTTGGTGACAAAAATTAATGATAGGGAAATATAAAGTACATAATACAAAATGCAGGGGGCACGGTGGCTTGGTGGTTAGCACATTTGCCTCACACCTCCAGGGTTGGGGGTTTGATTCCTGCCTCTGCCGTGTGTGTGGAGTTTGCATGTTCTCCCCGTGCCTCGGGGGTTTCCTCCCCCGATCTAAAAACATGCATTGTAGGTTGATTGGCATCTCTAAATTGTCCATAGAGTGTGTGTGTGCTCTGTGATGGGTTGGCACTCTGTCCAGGGTGTATCCTGCCTTGATGCCCAATGACACCTGGCACAGGCTCCCTGTGACCCGAGAATAGATCGGATAAGCGGTAGACAATGAATAATACAAAATTCACGTTTTGTTAATGTCATTTCCTAGTAAATTAATTTTTTCATTATTAATATTCATTACTGATATTGGGCATTGGTGGCTCAGTGCTACGTTTCTTGCCTACCACGCGGAAAGCCTGGGTTCAATTCAAAGCCAATGCTCAAACCCTGACCACTGGATGCATTGCTGGTCCCAAGCCTGGAAAAAACATGGGAGACTTGTGTCAGGAAGGGCATCTGGCATAAAACCTGTGCCAAGTTGTTGTGGGGACCAGTTGGTCTGCTGTGGTGACCCTGAACAGGGAGCAGCTGAAAGCAACTTCTTAATATTCATTATTGATATTGTTAATAACCTACACAATGGTCTTCAACAGTGAACTTGTATAGCATAAATGGAAATAATTTAGTTCATTTACTCATCATTATTTTTTGACACCAAATAATTATAGTAAGTAAGTACTGTGATTGCAAAACTTTGAAGAACTGCATTCTCAGACAATAATCTTGTCTTGCCTAGATTGCTGGCCAGATAATTCACAGATGACCTTGTTTCTTATCCTGGGATTTTTACCACCTTTAATCAACATCAACAAATGCTTTCAATTTTGCATCTAAAACCAGACTAAAATGTTAACTACCAAACATAAGAAATAACTACAATTATTGTATGGATAGAATGCTAGAGCTGATATTCAAATGAATGTTACAATTCATTGTGGAGAACTGAATTATTCTTTTGAATTCTTTTAGGTTTTTTATTTTTCTTAATTATGAAATTTAGATGCTTTCTACTTTTTCATTTCTTTCTAACAGATCTTGTGTTTTTTTTCTTCTCTCCTATTTTCTTAGACATGAATGAACATAGCTCTCGCAGCCACAGCATATTTCTGATCAACATCAAGCAGGAGCATGTGGAAACAGAGCAGAAACTCTGTGGAAAACTCTATCTTGTGGACCTGGCTGGCAGTGAAAAGGTGTGTTATGTGATCATAAATACCATATTATAAAGTGACTTATAAAAACACTTAATCTCGTGTTGGATTTTCCCAGCAGGTAGAGTTTGTGGGATTTTAGCTTGAACACAACTTGTACACACACAACCAGTGAACAGGATGAGAAAGAGAGGGCCCAGGTATTGAGCTCGGCTATTTGATATGGTGGCACATAGCTTTTCTCACATATAGGTCCGTTCTGACTGGTCTGACCATTCATTTTAGTAAATATACCTGTGAGTGGCTTTCATAATGCAGGGTAGCTGTATAGATTTCTGTTGTGAGGAGTGCTCAGTGGTTCAAGAGTTGTTAAACATTCTTTAAATATTCTCCTTGTCATTGGGATAATGTAGCATATCCTTGTCTCAGACACATCTATATCTATGATATCCAGGTGTTTAAAAATGTGGCGGTGAAGGTCCTAACCTCAAAGAAAATGAATAACAGGGACCACATAGCAAGTACTTTTTAATAAAAGGCACTTTCCAACAAAATGTTAAAAATATGTGATTTTAAAATGAAGACAATGAATCGTGGATATCTATTGTGGACATAAGTTGTCAAATAAAAAAGTATATTGTCTCTTACTTATTGTCAAAGAATACTGTTGCAGTGAATTGAGTGGTGACTAGTTTAAGAGCCTCTCTACATGTGAATTGATTTGATCTTGATTTGAAGTTGTTTAACTTTTGACTCTTGATTGCTTTACTTTACAAAAACAAGTTACGTTGGATTAATATGTTGCTTGGATCTTATTAATGCAAAGTAACTTGTTTTAATAAAGAAAAACCTATTTATGTTATATTTCATGCTGACATAATCTAGCATGTATCACCTAGAAGCAGTGGTCTGTATGACTAGTTGACCTTTTTTATTCCTGTTTATTAGGTCAGTAAGACTGGGGCAGCTGGAGCTGTTTTAGATGAGGCTAAAAACATCAACAAGTCTCTGTCTTCCCTGGGCAATGTCATATCTGCTCTTGCTGAGGGAACGGTGAGTTCATACACACACGCACGCACGCATGCACACACACACACACACACGCACACACACACACACAAGTGCACATAAGTATATCCAAATGCAAATTCAAATGTACAGATACAAATGTATCCATTTGTGTGTGTGTGTGTGTGTGTGTGTGTGTGTGTGTGTGTGTGTGTGTGTGTGTCTGAGCAGAAAACTCACGTGCCATACCGTGACAGCAAGATGACACGGATCCTGCAGGACTCCCTGGGGGGTAACTGTAGGACCACCATGTTTATCTGCTGCTCTCCCTCAGGTTTCAACGAAGCTGAGACCAAATCAACTCTCATGTTTGGACAACGGTATCCCAATTACACAACACACATTAGATATAGAAAGCAGATGTGTAAAAAAGTGAAAAATGATGCCATATCGCATAATGAAATGTTAGGACACTGATTTATAAGTTAATGATGTTTTAGTATTGTCAGATCCCATAAGGAATCTTGAACAGGCTATTTTTTCCATCACTGCTTCAAAACATCCTTTTATATTTCTGATTTGCACCAGTAAATTGAATTTTCTGTTTTTATTCCTTTCTTCTGTCATTCATGTCAGTGCTAAGACAATCAAGAACACAGCCTCTATAAATCTGGAGCTGACAGCAGAGCAATGGAAGAGGAAGTATGAGAAGGAAAAGGAGAAGAATAAGACTCTGAGAGACACTATTCAGAGGTTGGAAGCTGAGCTGAAACGCTGGCGCAATGGTGAGACAAAAGTGTACTCACACACACACACACACACACACACACACACACGTTCTTACAGAGTTACACAAACTGAGAAAAGTGACTTATTTACTTGACTCTGCTTTGAATATACCACATGAAAACACTTTGTATGACATTGTGTCACTGCTTTCTCCCTGTACAATCATTAATAGGAGAGGAAGTGCCGGAGTTGGAACAGACTTCTGCCGACATGACAAAATTGGAGAATACTGATGAGTGTCTTGATAATGAGAAAGAGGTAGAGAGACAAAAGGAGAAAGAGAGAGAGAGGAACTTGGATACCTCCTCCATTGTGGTGCGTATCTCTGAGGAGGAGCGGCAGAAGTACGAGGAGGAGATTCGGAAGCTTTACCGCCAACTGGATGACAAGGTTTTGTTTTAAACATACAAACAAAGCTCACTGAAATATTAATATCACTGTGTGTAGGGTTTCAGCTTTGTACCGCTATACCATATTTTGATTAGTAAAATATTTTGAGAAAAAAATAAAATAAAAAATAAACTTTTCCAGTAACTTCAGATGTAATCAACCAAGACATATTTGATGCTTCAATAAAATCCTACATTTATTTCACACTTTTTAAACTGGGTTCTCTCTCTCTCTCTCTCTCTCTCTCTCTCTCACACTCTCTCTCTCTCACACACTCTCTCTCTCTCTCTCTCTCTCTGTCTCTCTCGCAACGTCTCTCCCTGTGTGTGTATGTAGGATGATGAGATCAATCTGCAGTGTCAGTTGGTTGAGAAGCTTAAACAGCAAATGCTGGCTCAAGATGAGGTGGTTATATTACTTAAAATATTTTACCTAATTAGAATTTTTGATATACTAATGTCAGCGTGTATCCGTCTGTCTTGATGCATGTTATCATACATGTTAATTCTGATATACATATGTTTGTTAAAAGGGGGGCACGGTGGCTTGGTGGCTTGGTGGCTAGCACGTTTGCCTCACACCTCCAGGGTTGGGGGTTTGATTCCCGCCTCCGCCGCGTGTGTGGAGTTTGCATGTTCTCCCCATGCCTCAGGGGTTTCCTCCACCGGTCCAAAGACATGCATTGTATGTTGATTGGCATCTCTAAATTGTCCTGTGTGTGTGTGCCCTGCGATGGGTTGGCACTCCGTCCAGGGTGTATCCTGCCTTGATGCCCAATGACGCCTGAGATAGGCACAGGCTCCCCGTGACCTGAGTATAGACCGGATAACCGGTAGACAATGAATGAATGAATGAATGTTTGTTTGTTTGTTTGTTTGTTTATAGCTCCTGGCATCAACACGTGGGGACAGTGATAAAGTGCAGACTGAGCTTGGCCGGCTGCAATCAGAGAGTGAGAGTGCAAAGGCTGAAGTGAGGGAAGTGCTGCAGGCACTTGAGGAGCTTGCAGTCAACTATGATCAGAAGAGCCAGGAAGTGGAGGAGAAGAGCCTTCACAACAAACAGCTCGCTGAGCAGCTCAGCCAAAAAATGGTACAGCAGCACACATATACATACACTGAGAATTCAGGGGTTTTTATACACACTGATAATAAATCTAGAGAAACAATTATATACGATGAGTCACAACACCACTTTGGGGGCCAGAAAGTGAAGTGCTAGTGGCAGGTAAGCAAACTGCATGTCAAGGCACTACCAAATGTTTTGTATAATTCATTGGTGTTAAAATTACAAATAAATCATAACAAAACAAAGGTGGTCTGACAAACTATGAGACATGAGGGGATATCAACCTGGTTTTAAAAGTTTTTTAAAAGCAATCCCAAACTGCTTCCAAATCTCAGCAGTGACATTCATCACAATACACACAGCAACAAAACAAACAACAAAACAGAACAAAAACCTTTTAAAAGCCACCTGCTCAATGATGCTAAAGACGATTCCTCATGATCCCTCATCGTCAGTGAGCACTAATCATTGCTCAACAACCAAATCTCTAACACTGAATCTGAATCCAGTGAATTCTACTTACACTGAATTAGCATTAATTTACAATAGAACCATTGCATCACCCACATTTGCTCGCTGTTGGATTGCTGATTAGAAGATCGGGAGTTGCAATCCCAGCATTGCCAATCTGCCAATTCTGCCACCCATAACCCTCAATTGCTCG
This sequence comes from Hemibagrus guttatus, assembly GCA_033459395.1. NCBI lineage: Eukaryota > Metazoa > Chordata > Actinopteri > Siluriformes > Bagridae > Hemibagrus > Hemibagrus guttatus. The sequence continues at coordinate 10,737,539 of JAUCMX010000007.1, forward strand.
GTGGTATAAAAAAGATAATTGTAAATCTGGTTAAGGGTGTCTGCCAAATTCCATAAATATATATATTTATGATTTACACATAACTGTATTTATCACAAATAGATGGATCATGAGTCAATGCATCATGAAATTTGTTCACTTGGAAATCTTAATCTTAAATCTAAATCTTAATCTTCCTTAGTTTTTCCTGTCCTGCTCAGTTCATCATCATCATCATCATCATCATCATCATCTCTCTCTCTCACTACTGCATTTAGGCCAGCCTAATGGAACTGGAAGCCGAATTGGCTCAAATGCAGGAAGTGAGCTCACAGCAGAGGAAGCGCATTGCTGATGTATTGAATGGCTTAATGCGGGACCTTAGTGAGTTCAGCACCATTGTGGGCAATGGAGAAATCAAACTGGTAAATATGTATATACAGTATTTATTCCTAGCAAATGCTACAAGAGGAAAATGATCAGTTACAGAGTGATGGTTTCATTTCAAACGCTTTACATTTTTCCATAAACTATTTTCAGCCAGTAGAAATTAGTGGGGCTATAGAGGAGGAGTTCACTGTGGCCAGGCTGTACATTAGCAAGATTAAATCAGAGGTGAAATCTATGGTGAAGCGGTGCAGACAACTGGAGAGCATGCAACTGGAGTGTCACCGCAAAATGGAGGAGACTGGTCGCGAACTCTCCTCCTGCCAGCTCCTCATCTCACAGGTCTAAATTCTGACTTTTTGTCTTTATGTTAAGCTCATATATTGAGTTGATTGCAGCTTCATTTTAATGATCTCCTTGTGTATCTATGTGTGCAGCATGAGGCAAAGATCCGGTCTCTCACAGAGTATATGCAGAATGTGGAGCAGAAGAAGAGACAGCTAGAGGATAGCTATGATGCGCTAAGTGAAGAACTGTCCCTCTTACAGAATCCAGGTAAGGCATACACATAGCCAGCGAGCATATTGTTATGGTTAGTTAGGGCAAATCCACAAATCATAATCAATGATTGTTATACTTGAAGCAACACATGTGCATTAAGGAATAATTGGAAATATTATTTTAGCTAACTGTGCAATATACAATGTGTTCTATTAAAATATGCCATTTAAACTAGAAATAGCTGGAAGTTTGGGGGCTTGCATGGTTGGTCAGAGGCAAATAGATGGTAGAAAACTGCAATACAACAGAAAAAGGAGGCATGCAGACTCACAAGTTAACATGCTTTAAATTACATTGCAGAACCTCAAGATGGAGTAGAAAAGCCAGAGACTGGAGAATCTGATGGAAAGGTAAGTTATCTATATTTAGATGTATTTATTTATCTTGTAAAATGCATCAACATAACCACCCTCCCCAGGAAATTACATCCAAAATTACAGTTAATGTCTCATAGTTACAGTCAGAAAAAATCTGGATAGTCCACTTTGAGTAAAATCACACCACTGACATAAACTATGGAAGTGCACGCAACCTGTTAGTGATCAGCAATCAAGGTGTAATAAATGTACAATGTCCAGTCACAGTTCTCAAGCACGCCAGTACAACGAGTAACCCAAAAGCACAACACAGGTAAGACAAAACCCCACATTAAAGAAAGGCCTGCCTAAGACTCATTCAAGTAATTGGTAAGACTTTGTAGAAGTGTTTAAATAGGATCTGCATGAATAAACCATAGGATGAAGTTGCTCTGATGAACGAGATATCTGATGGACAGATTGAAAACACATATGACTTGCAGAATCTGTTGTCAAATCCATTTACCCTCCCAGACAGAACTACTGCAAGTTCAAATCTCATAATGCATAATGCATCTCATTATACTAATACCCAATGTACAGTTCCTGTTTTTGTCAAAAAATGTCTCTTTCCAAAAAAAAAAACATTTGAACTTCTCTTCAGGATATTGTAGACACAGACTGTATTCTGCTGCATTATAGTTTGCCTTATTTAACATGCATATAAAAAATGTACAGACCCATTTTTAAGCACAGCGATGGTGAGGCCAATTCTACTATACTGATGTCATTTGGGTTGACATCAAAAGATGTATTATGATATGACTGATCAGAATTTCAGCTTTCATTTCCTGATTTTTACATCTAGACGTGGTAAACAACTTAGAACATGTTACTCTTAGTTTGGACATACCCATTTTTCAAGTGTTCAAACATACTGTAAAATGTGACTGAGGTCTTGCTTGTTAACCAGGTGTTCCCTGTTTTGGCTGGTTAAATAAGTAATATGTCTGAATGTCTACTCTTAGTTTGAGCTCTGGGTTTTGCTTGTGAAGACTGCATTTGCTGTTAAAATCCAGAGAGCTGTCTGCTAGAGAAAAGCAACAGAAAGTGTAAACTTGTTCAGAGCTGTTGCACTAGGCATAGCCAATAAAACACCTTTCCTGAAGAAGAAACCACTGTTGTACTAACAACCAGACATACCAGCCAAGGAAACAGATCAGCCAAGGAAAACAACATCAGTTGATTACAGAAAATTATGAGAGCTGTGAAAAAAAAAAATCAAAAGTCAGTGACATCACCCTCCACAGGGAAGGGGTTAAGGTTCCACAATCCTCCATTCAAAGAAGACTTTGAGAGTAAATTTTTAGACAACATACCACAAGATGCAAACCATTTATCAGCAGATTCAGATTCAAATTGGATGATGTGACTCATGATGGTAGCAGCAGAATTAATTCAGAAGTCTACAGAAACATTCTTTGACCCAGCATTTCACTTCTTGAAGAGGAAACTGAAGGGAGAATCACAACAGATTAATGCAACAGTTGATGTTAGTTGGTCACCTGCTTGATGCAGTTGTTGCAAGCAATCTAACATCAATGGTTATTTACTCTAATTTACTTTGGGACTGTTCCTATACTTTATAAACATTGGTACAGTACAAATGTTCGATGTCTTTTAACACATCTAGATGGAAATTATCATTGACCTCAAACCCAATGTCTTCATTGTATATATTTGCATATAATAATAGCTTTCTCTTTCCATTTGTATAATTTCAGAAGGCACTTCACAGAGCTGCAGGCCATCATGAACCCCGCCACACTCAACTCAGCCAACTGCGGGATGAGATCAATGAGAAACAGCGTCTTATTGATGAGCTCACTGAGTCAGTGAATCATTTAAATATAATCAATCTGTTAAACTAGTGATCTATTGAACATTAGATCTTGTGTTCTTCAAGTTTAATTTAAAGTCCAACACATGTAAGATGTAATTTAGATATCTAATAAGTCTGCATATAGTAAGAAGTAAATACAGTTATTATTTAGCAAAATTACTGCCTGATTATTTTTTAATTGTTAATTAGAGTAATTAAAGTGCACCACCTGTTTCTTTTCGAGAACTATTTTTTCCAGAAATATAAAATAAAATAAAATAATTGTATTGTATTATATAATAATAATAATAATAATATTATTATTATTATTATTATTATTATTATTATTATTATTATTATTATTATTATTATAATTATTATATTGACATGTAATAAGATAAATTTGCTTAAAAGATGACTCTTAAATGTATTTGTTCAGTATAAAGGTATATTTTATTATGCAGATTGGGTAGTTATGTCAGATGAAAACTAAAGACGTTACATATAGTACTAAGGCCAAACTCAATTACACTTGACAAATGCCAGATTTTGGATGTTAAATGACACACACACAGACACACACACACACACACACACACACACACACACACACACACACACACACAACACACACACATATATGTAACAGCTATAGCGTAAAGGAAGCATGTGAAAATGCTTCAAAAAAAGCACAAAAAAAGCTGCCACTTATTAGGTATGAAATATTTATTAACAGCCGGAATGTGCCGCTATATCAAAGTGTTACCTCACCGTTAAAAACAATAGACAACTAACATACCTTTTCCATAAATTCTCCCTGTAGTAAGAATCAAGCTCTGGAGTTAGAGCTGGCCCATGTGCAGTCTGATTTCAGCAACCTTAAGATTCAGGAGGACACAAAGAATGCTCGTTTGGAACAGCTATCGTAAGTTTCAACATAAACCAAAAATCAGTTCTAGTTGTATTACCCATAGATATGTGTAGGTTGTGGTATCAGAGTCAGTATTATATTTACATTCATATGCTCATATGTCTGCATATGAGGGATGAAGTATGTGATTCAGCGCATGTGTGATGTCTAATGTGTAATGATATTATGTATATAGCTTCATATATTTTGACTTTTTGATTATTTCACACATAATGTATAAAAAAGTAAAGTCAGCTTCTCCCTCAGATTTCAGCAGGAAAGGCATGAGCAGTCTAAACAAGATCTCAAGGGCCTGGAGGAGACTGTTGTAAGTCATTTTGTTTTGTTTTTTTTATTCATACATTTGTTCTTGTTTCTTATACTTATGGCAGGTTTATTGTTATCTTAAATGTCATTACCGAATGTAAAACATATGCTTCATGCTGAAAGTATATCTTGGTTTGTTTTCTGAATCTCCACATAGCAGATGATCTCTGATGAACATTGATGAAAAGTTCCAAATCTATTTGTTTCAGAGATTACAGTGGCTGTGTAGAACCAAATGTAGAGATCAAAAGAAAGTAAGAGTATTGTACAATATGTACACTATTTGCTTATGTAACTGCAGTTTACTAAAGTAATTCAAGTAAAGTCTCTACACTGGGTTCTACACTGGGTTCTACAATGGGTTCTAAAAGTATTCAGACTCCTTGCACATTTTATTGTGTTATAGATTTCCATTAAATGGTAAAACTTATTTTTTGTTATCAATCTAGACAAATAACCCATAATGACAATGCAAGTTTAGTCAAATTGTATGGAGAAAATCCTTTAATTTTGTGCCTTTTGCTCAGGAGTAGCCACTTCCATCTAGCCACCTTTTAATCCTTCTGGTAGGCCCTCCCGCTTCTGTGGACGACTTTTGAACCTATGTTTCAGTGGCCATTGGTTTCTTATTAACTTAACTGATGATGCCCCTGTGGTTGAGTCCTGGTGTCCTGGTGGCTTCAGACATCTTTAATTTTACAATGACTGAGCAAAATGTGCTCCTGTGGTGTAAATATACATTTAAACAGTTGTGGCAATATTTAAACATTGCTTTTACACCCTTGATCTGATCTATGTCTCAGAGCATTTTGATTGTGTGGAGTACAAATAGGTCTGTGGCTTGGTTTTTGGTCTGACATTCACTGTGAAAAGTGAGACGTTACACAAGCAGGTGTTTGCCTTTTAAAATCATGGCCAGTCAGTTGAATTTGTCACAGATGGACTCCAGTCAAGTTCTAGAGACATCCCAAGGGAACCAAAGTGATGCACCTACCTTAAAATACTTTGAATGCTTAAGCAAATACTTGATTTTTTCAGAAATAGTCCTTCCTGAGATCTAGTCAATTGCAGATACTGATTTTACTATACTTACAACACTATACACTACTGAGGATGAGAATCACATAATCTATTCTTACTTTACCTTAATAAAGATGAAAATCAGTCAAGATACTGATGCTGTCTTCTATTCACAGTGAGACTCACTCAAATTCAGACAATGACCTGTTCTGCTTCATAGTTGTGTTTTTTATCACCCCACCCTAGCACACTTGTTCTGTTTTTTCTTCTTTCTTACAGGCCCGTGAACTCCAGACCCTCCACAACCTGCGCAAGCTGTTTGTTCAAGACCTCACGACTCGAGTTAAAAAAGTGAGCACCAGATCAGGCTACACAAATGCATGGCAGTGAAATTTGAACTTTTGAACTGTTACTTTATAGCAGTGGTTCTCAACTTATAGTTGAGTAAAACTTATAGTTTTACAATTCATATTTTATTTTTTTAATGTATTAAACAAATAAAGGTTTGAACATTAATTTTTATTAAATTATAATTATTAAAATAATTCTGGTGATCATGTACTGTTTTCAGACATGCGCAGTACTGATGCAACTATGAACTGAAGCAATTAACACACACAACTATAAACACGCGCTCTGGCAGATTTCAAATATCCGGTTAGTTTGCATTGGTGACGTCATATGTAAATGATATGCGGCCCGTGAGACTTGAACTTGGACGTAGTGCGGCCCACTGAAAAAAAAGGTTGAGAACCACTGCTTTATAGAGACAAACTATATATTATGACTAGATAAGTATTTTGCTCCTCGCTTTATTATCTCTATCCCATTTCTGGCCAGAGTTCAGAAATTGGACCTGATGATAGTGGGGGGTCTAACACCCAGAAGCAGAAGATTTCCTTTCTTGAAAACAACCTGGACCAGCTTACAAAGGTTCACAAACAGGTAACAGCAGCATGGACCATGGAACCCATGTTTGGTTTTGAATATACAGTGCACTGATTGTGTAAATTAAACATTGAATAATGGAATCATTTTATTTAGATTTTTGGGTAATCACAATCACAGTCTAAAATGTTTATGTGTGTAATAATATGTACAGTAAATAATAAGTAGAAATATCTTAAAATCAAACCATGCATGTTGGATCCTCCTCTCTTCCACTGCTAATCGCCTGTTCTGACTTCCTTTTCACACGTCTTCACCAGCTGGTACGTGATAATGCAGATCTGCGCTGTGAGCTTCCGAAACTGGAGAAGCGTCTTCGCTCTACGGCTGAGCGCGTTCGGGCACTTGAGACGGCACTAAAAGACGCCAAACAAGGTGCTATGAATGATCGGCGCCGCTATCAGCAGGAGGTGGAACGTATAAGGGATGCCGTGCGAATGCGCAGCGCTCTGCGCCGCCCACACGCTGCTCAGATTGGTACTGCAGCCTGAGTATAACTTATCTAAAGAATTTAAGAGAAATAGCAGATAGCCTCTTGTAGTTTTTCCCACTTCCACTTTTTAATTAGAACAAGAATAAAGGACATGTTTCTTTAAAATTTGTTCATTTTAAATGTACATTTTAAACCATAGAAATTCCAGTTTAGAATTTTTATTAATTGATTGATTTTATTAGCTGTAAAAGAACACTGTTGTTCAGTTTAACTCAGTATAATTTTCTTTTTTTGTAGCTAGGTAATTGGTTAGATGTGCAGGTTGAAAATTATCCAGATATCAGCTTTTCAACAGTTTGCTTAACCTTAATAAGCTATATATTTTTTGTTTTCTCTTAGCAAAGCCAGTGAGACCTGGGAACTATGGCACCGTCACGTCTCCCACCACCTCTCTCTCTATGCGACCCAGTGACCCTGTGACATCATTCAGTAATGCCCTGTTCCAAAGAGAGGAGAAGCCTGTTCCCCAGAAAACTAACGTGTGAGTCCTCTTATCCTGCTTCAATTCTCTTGCTTTCTCACATTTTCTCTTCACTTCACTTCATGTACTGTATATGTTGTTGTGTTTTGCAGAGTTGGCTACAGCACTGTGAGATCTACAGACATACTCAGCTCCTACCCACTGGATGTGGAAAATGGTTAGTGTATCTACCAAATCCTTAGTGAATGCATGTGAATGTGCATTATTTGTCTATGACTGCTAACATCTGTTATTATTATTATTTCAGGCAACAGCCCAGACATTAATGACAACAGGTTGGTTATTATAATTTTGGTTAAATAAATTTTATATATTGTTTATTTTTTATTAATATATTTTAATAAATAATAAATCATAACAATTTAAAAATTATTAATATTCGTTAACATATTATTTTAATTTTATATGTATGTTATATATAATTATATATGTTTGACAACCATTTGATTATTTCTGCTTGTAATAAATTTTTATCAGAAAAAACATAAATGGTTTAGATTGTGATATAGAAACAGAATCACTGTGTCTCAGTGCACATGACCATGCTTTTTAATAACCAAACATGACATATCAAAGCAAAAGGGGCATATCAGAGCTCAGTCTGATATATAAATATTATAAATATTATAAATACACCCAAAAACATGATAGTCAGGCTGAACACTTAAATATTGTTTATGTTTATTTTACATTGGAGTAATGAGTATTACTGTACAGACACTTTAATCTGGAGCTACAGACCAAACTGCTATAACATTGTTATTGATAATGAATTTCAATAAGTTTAATGACATAAACAAATGGAGTATGTGATTCAAATAATTTTTTTAATGTTTGCGCATTATACACAAGCATAGGTGTAAAAAGACATATATACACAGCTGGATGAATACGTGGCATGGTATCAACTGAATCATTAGTTTAAATGCGTGTATATTGGTTTCTCGAGAATTGACATTTACTCTAGTTTTAATAAGATTTGAAGATCACAAAATTCAATTAGGTGTCATTATGAAAATGCCAATACACACGTGTTTTTTAAGGAATTGAGGGGGAATTGATTTGTGTGTAACAATAAAAGTATAACCTATTAATTTCCCAGTCCTTTTTGCAGTTGTGCTGCACTTCACTTATTACCTCAGATCATAGGAGTACAGAGTACACACTGTAATGCTGTAATCACAGTGTTTGTTTTTGGGGGGATTTTTTTTTGTTGTTCTTGCACTGTGATCATCTAAATAGCAGCATATGTGTGTTATGACTAGCTAACACAGTACACCCATTGTGTTGTAGGAGTGATGCACACTGTGGCAGTATGGTGGAACCATCCAGACATTATATCATGCAGCCAGAGGCTGCAGCCAGTTAATCACCTTATGCAGGTAAGCACATATACACACACCCATGTACACCCACAAGCTTACTTCCATATGAAAATAAACTACACAATCAAGTCATATGTACTGAACAGTTTAAATGACTAAAATGTTAACTGTATACTTTGCAAGCAATTAGTGATATAATTTTAATCAAAGAGTCACAATGAGACACAAACACAATACATAGTATTTTGAAGGGTAATTTTAGATATGCATAACATTTTCATTTGTTTTCATGTACATAGTGGCTTTCAGGTCTCAGCAACCTAAATTTTGCCAAGCTGTTAGATGTATTGGGAAACTTTTGTGTGTGTGCATTACATCCAGGTTGAAATGCAAAGAATATTTTTTTAATCTGTACTAACTTAATGGTTAAATAATGGTTGAAACATTAACAAAAAAAAATTCATCTGAACTTTGTGGCAACATTACATAGAAATTGCACATGCAATGATGGTTTCATTAATTAAACCTTCTTCTTTATCTATTTTCTGTTTCTACGTACTATTCCCTAATGTTTTTTTCCTCTTTGTATTTTCTCATCTTTTTCAGATTCCAGTTTCCTGCATGCTGTCAGCTTTCTTTGTCCACTCCAAATTTGCAGAATTCCAATTCCCAGACTTTCTTGTTATGTCCTGTCTTATACTGTATATCGTTGAGTGGTTCCTCACTATGTTACAGTCATTATTTCCATTCTGCACTCATATAATCCTACCTTGTATATTTCATAGAAATGCTGCATGTTTGTCCTGTATAGTTTAAAAACAGAGCATAATTTATATCTTGAGACACATAATTTCCCGAAGCATTACTAAATGCAAAAGAATAAGACAATGTGATAGATGTTGTAAATTCCTAAAGCCTTTTTAGAGTAAGTATGTGGAAGCCTTTGGTAAATCTGGACCATAGTCACAAATATACATTGCAGCCTCTGGAGAATCTACTAGTCTTTTGCTGAGCCTTAAACTAGACAGCTTACCACACCTCACACTTTTCAGGCCAGTCATGTGTGTGCTCAAGTGCAAGTCTCTATATTATTGATAGAAAGCTGCAGGTGTGATTGTATTGGTGTGTACATTTTAACGCACATGCTATGTCCATGTACTGACTACCTCCAGATATTCTAACATCATGTAAATGCTGTAATCCAGGTGAGTTTAATCATATCAATAACAGGAGGATAATGGGAAAATCTTCAAAATATTCTATCAAAACATACCGTCAGCCACAAACTTTATCAGCTTTTCTAGATGGATTGTGTTGAGTTTGGTAGCCACTGGTTCTTCCAGTGTTGTGGAAAGTGACCAGTTACTCTAACTGCTTATGAGGGGTTCTCTTTCTCTTTGGACAACCTGATCAGCCAGTCAGGATAGGAGAAAGCATGAACTATGTTTAGCTAGGTTTTGGAAATCATACATAAGGGCTTAATAATGTGTGTTTATAAAGCTTCTGCTAACCCTGTGGATGTGTGTGTGTTTGTGTGTGAGTGCTCTAATTCACAATTGCTTCAGTCAACTTTGAGGTTCTGATTCATACACATCTTTAATCCCTATCGTCTTCCGGCCCATGAATCTCTCCCTCTTTTACTTCTCTTGTGCACCATTTCCCCTTATTCCTCTACATTAGTTAGATCTGTGTGTACTTCATCTCATGTATGCCTATATTTTACCAGAAGAATATTTGTAAATGAGAAGTGTTCATCTTGCTGTTCTTACATGATGGAAATAGCGAAGCAGAATGTTACAATATAAATAAGATTAGTATTAGAAATATGATTCACAATCTTTTCCTAAGTGCTAATCCAGGAATTGTTCTTACCCAAATTCTTACTGGAACCATACACTACAGATCTACTCCTTATTGGAGAAGGACCGAAACTTGAGATCTATACATTACTCATGACTTATGTTCAGCTCAAAGAGTGTACAGTAATGTAGTTTATGTAGTTTGTTGGTTACCAGTTGCAAGAAATAAATGTTCCTTATAGACCTTAACACATAATTTATGTTCATGCGTGTTTGCTTTGTGTCTCTGGTAAATGATATATTGCATATTATTCATAGGCACAAACAAAGAATTAATGTACTAATCAGCAAAGAACACTTTAACATCTAGTCACCTCCAGAATTATTGACACTGCTTATGAAAAGCAAAAATGATTATATGAAATAACTCATAGCGCATATGAGGACACAGAATTGATTTACTTTAATTTATTTTCATTTTTTAAACATAATTGTTTTCTTAAGTAGCAAAATTATTTGTACAAGCCTGTTTTGAGAGGTATTGGCACAATAATTATTTGGTAAAAAGTTGCTTTCAGCTGCGCCACAGCAAACCAACTGGTCCGCATAACAACTTGGCAAATGTTTTACGCTGGATGCCCTTTCTGACGCAACCCTCCCATTTTTACGGGCTTGGGACCGGCACTGCATCCAGTAGCTGGGGTTGAGGCATTGGCTGGGATTCAAGCCCAAGCCTTCCACATGATAGGTGAGAACCCTACCACTGAGCCACCAATGCCCCACAATAATTATTTGGTAAAGAGATCAAAAAAACAAGTTTCTTTCTGCATCTATTATGTCTTAAGAGGTTTAAGAAGTAATTTCTAAGATGTTAGGAAAGATCAGTTTTCGATAGAATTCAAATCCATAGACTGATATTGTCATCAACAATACCAAAAACATTGATTTTGTTATTACACAACCATTTGTGTTGCTTTGGATGCATGTCATTCTGAATAAGGGCATCTGCAAAGTGCCATAAAGCTACATTTTATTATCTTATTCAGAGATTTATGGCCATCTATAAACTCAACCAGCTCAAGCACCTGGCAAAGGCAACCAGGGCTAATTTATCCAGGTACTTACAATAATTCATGATTCTGTAAATTCTTATGAGAGGCCCTGGACAACTATCCATAATCCTAATGTACTGGGGATATGGGTGTTTTTTCTTAGTCCAATTTCCCACAAACATTTTGATTGTATTCTTGGCTAAAATGTTCATTTTGGTCTCATATAAACACAGTTGTAGTTCCAGTGATACTTGATGAAGCTCATACAGTGCATATTGTGGGTTGCTCTTCTTTTTTGTAACTCTTCCAAACAGCATGTTATTATGCAGGTGGAATATATTAATATTTGAATATGAAACCTGATAACCTCAATTATCTGTATGGTGCAGTTCTGGAGCTGTGATCTTTGGGTCCTTCTTTTTTCTCCTTCACCATCCACCTTGTTGTACAATGGGGTAGTATTCTCTTGTACCCATTTCCTGGCTGTCCCAGTTTATAATGAGCAATGAGTATCCTATTGTTGCCATAAGCACTTTGCTCTACCACTACAAGGCACACAACTCTAAAATGTGGTGGACTCCTGGCCATGGGTGGCTGTGGCATGCCATTATTTAAAATCAATAAAAACAATATTATCGTAAGTATAATAAATTATGTATTTTATAATTAGTATAGTTCTTTACTACTTCTATCACTACTGCTTCTAATAATAATAATAATAATAATAATAATAATAATAATAATAATAATAATAATAACATGAAGAGGAAGAAGAAGAAGAAGAAGAAGAAGAAGAAGAAGAAGAAGAAGGAGAAGAAGAAAGAAGTGTAACTCTGTGACAGTGGCACTGATGGGAATGCCTCTTCCACTACCAAGTCTAACCCTTCTTGTTAATAATTTTTATGCCAGAAATATCCTTAAAACATACTTCAAACAGCAGTGACAAAAAGACATTTCAGACATTTGACCTTCCTGTGACCTTGCTGTTTATATCAATTCCAGGATCTAATCAGTTCATCTGCTGTTTCAGTTAGAATTCCTTATAAATCTTCCAAATTTTCAACCACTATTTTTTGAGATATTAGTTCTCCGCCAGATGTACACAAATGAATTTGGTGCTCTTGAAGATCTCCACAGTGCCATCCTTTCTCTCAGCTGAACCCCCCACCCCATTGCAGGAAAAGTAATCTGCCACCATCTGCACCCCCAGTAGGTGGAACACATCCAAATTTGACTGCTGCTGACATCATTTATGTGGGGGAGCCATTGGAGGAGCAGTGACCGGAACACAGGGTAAAAGAGCACCCCAGTAGGCTAAACACTTGATTGTTTTGTATTTGGTTTCCCTTACTAAGAGTTTCCAGCTAGTGCCCCTCCCCCTCCACCACCTAGGACAAAAGCCCCCAACCCTCTATCCAACATGTCTCTACAACAAAAGTGAGTGAAATGTCAGGTCAGTGCAACAGCGGACCCCCACACAAAGCTGCTTCTGCTTTTCAGAAAGTCCACTTGTGTGGTTCCATCCACTAAACTGAATCTGGTGCCACCTTTTTAGTGAGGTCGGTCAGCAGGCTGGTAACATGCAAAAAATTAGGCACAGACCTTTGATATCCAGCCATCCTCAGGAATTGCCTCACACCCTTTTTGGTCTTAGGTTGCATCTGCTCATGGCCCCATTGGAAGTCCAGATCACATATGTCCACCTGCCCAATTGCACACTTTTCTGGGTTTGCTGTGTGTCCTGCCCATTCCTACAATCTCAGGACAGCCTTCAGATGCTGAATGTGTAGATGGAGTGGAGGAGTCTGTCTGTGATCCACTGAAATGTGTCTGGGGTGCCAAGCAACCCAAATGGAAGGGTGACGAATTGGTGTAACCCAGACAAAGTGGAAAAGGCCATTTTTTCCTAAGATATTAGAGTCGAGGGAATTTGCCACTACCCCATGTTTAAGTCCAGTATCTAATAAAAGCAAATCATACCCAACTGTTTTAGCAGTTTATCAGTGTGAGGCATCAGGTATGGATCAAAGTTAGACACCATTTTCAGTTCTCAAAAAGTCCTTACAGAAAAAGATTGATCCAGTCTTGAGATCACTGCGGGACTCCTCAATTACTTGCATGTTGAACATAGCCTTGAGTTCCTCCTGAACGACAATTTAAGCATATTTTAGCACATTTTTACTTTTAGTCTCCCTGGAGGGGACTCAACACGGTGCTCTATGAGCTTTGTTTGACCAGGTAGAAAAGAAAACTCATCAGAAAATTTCTCTTGTAGCCTGGTAACCTGTGTTCTCTGGGATGGTGAGAGGTTAGACATATACCTTTTGTCCCAATTCCTTACTCTCAGGAACTGCTGTCATCAGAGCCACAGAATCCACCTCTTTCACCAAATGTTCAACCAGCCCATCTGTTTGCACATGGTAACAATTTAATCTAATAATTTGTACAGTTTACATAGTGTCTGTAAAATAAACATAGTGCTCTGCTCAGTCAGGTTCTCTGTTAGGATCCTGACTTGAGAGATAACACAGAAGAGTGCCTCTGCAACACTGCATCCTGAGAGGTACTGATCTTTGATATTACTAACACTTACACAAACTAACACTAATACTAACACAAAACGATATCCTTACCTTTCTAATGGCCTAATGAGGTCCATGACAATTCTTCTTAAGAGGATCTTGATTAATTAGTGCAATGGCACTTTTGGTATGGCTGGCAGATTCACATTTCAACATGCTGCACACCCCCTGTGTGTATGCCCAGCTAATAGAAATGGGCCATGAGTCAGTTCAGTGTTTTATATAAGTGCCCTGCCTTTGGAATATGGACCTGGTCCTGATGGTATTACCTGAGAGAGAGAGAGAGAGAGAGGGGAGAGAGAGAGAGAGAGAGAGAGAGAGAGAGAGAGAGAGAGAGAGAGAGAGAGAGAGAGAGAGAAGAGAGAGATTTAGGTAAGACAGCAGAAGTACAAGAGAAGGATGGGTAGGAAAACTGGTGTCAGGGGAATTGGCCTTTGTTTCCAATTCCTACGAAGGGGGAGGGGGGATGTGTTTGCTTGCCTGCCCCTAGATACACCACCAAATCGTCCTCTACCAGATGGATCACCTTGTCTCATTATATCAGACGGCAACACTGGACCCATTTCGCCATCCCTTTTGGTAGATTGTTTTGATTAGTCTGTATTGCTTGACAGAGTGAAGGAGGACAGTATGCAGAGTGAGAGGGCTCCCTTAAAATTCTCCTGACATGAAACATGTACAGGTCTGGGAGGGGTGCAGGTTGGTCCCGATGATGCGTTATGCTGACCTAACTAGTCTTTAAAGTCAGCACTTGTCCAATTGGGTGGCAGAACCAAACCAGACAGATGATGAACACAGTATGGTTTCAATGGTAGCCATGTACAATAGGCAAAACAGTTCTTTTGGCAGGTTGTGCTTCCTTAGTTGGTGGAGAAAATATATCCTCTGCTTGCTTAGTTATGTTAGTGATGTTCTCCCACTTCAAGTCTTTCCAGGTGGCAGTGCCAAGGAACTTGAAAGAATCTGTGCTAGACATAGTATCACCTTGTATAGTGAGAAGAGGCAGAGGAGTAGGTACTTTTTTAAGGTCAACTGTCATTTGCACTGTCTTACTGATGTTAAGTTCCAGGTTGTTGTGTCTGCAGCACAAGGAAAGCTGTTCCACCTCATGTCTGTATGTGGTGTCATCACCATCCTGGATAGGTCCAATGACTATGATGTCATCAGCAAATTTCAGCATCTTAACTGATAAGTCCACGGAAGTGCAGTCATTTGTGTATATTGCAAAGAACAGAGGACAGAGTGGTGATTTTTGTGACTGCAAATGCAGAGCAAGTCACTCAGAGATAAACATCTGGAGTTCAACCTCCAGCTCAGTCCATTCCTCTGTAATGCTACATAAGAACTCTTTATTATTCTGTACCTTCTATAACACTCGGGTAAGAGAAATGATGGTAAGATGTATATATTTGTCCATTTTTATCCATATTCTATGGACAAAAATGCTGTAAGTCACAGTATGTTTATAATTGTCTAGGTAGTAGCTTTAAATAACCGCCACTGAGTACTAAAATCATGCCCAGTTTAAAATTTCTCTCTTAGGGTTCAGTTACATTGTTCATGAAATCAAAGCCCCTTAGCTACTCCTATATGATACAAAATTCATATTCCTTGTGAATACTTCATTGGAAAAATTGTGCTGAGCATTTTACTGTGTTTCTTCCCTTGTTTGTCAAATGAAAACAGGTTCATTTTCATTTACATTTTCCTCTTCCTCTGTGACAAGACTCATGAATATTTCAATTTAAAGAGGTTTGTGATAAAAATAGAATAATCAAAGATTAAACCTTTTATATTATTGATTTGCCTTGATTAATGGTATTTTACAGGTTGCATTGGCATTACAGGGGCATTGGTGGCTCAGTGGTAGGTTTCTCACCTATCATGCGGAAAGCCCGGGTTCGATTCCCGTCCAATACCTCAACCCCAGCCACTGGATGCAGTGCCGGTCCCAAGCCCGGAAAAATGGGAGGGTTGCGTCAGGAAGGGCATCTGGCGTAAAACATTTACCAGTTGGTCCGCTGTGGCGACCCCAAACAGGGAGCAGCTGAAAGCAACTTCTAATGGTATTTTACAGGTTATGAAATATGAACATTTTGATTTTTTTTTTTAACAGGATGGCCCATCACTTCACATCATTGAGTAATGTGTATTATCTACTATATCTATCTTTTATTTATATATACATACATACACTGGCAAGAAAAAGTTTGGAAACACCAAATCATTATTGTATGTTGTCTACTGTACTGTAAAAAAAAAAAAAAAAAAAAAAAAAAAAGAATACCAAAACACAGAAAACAGGTTCAGTATTCATCTTTAACAATTTAATCAGCAGTTCAACCATTTAAACTTTTACAAAACAATTTTTTTGCCTTTTACAAAACAATTACCATTTGCTTCTTAATCAGTGTTAAACCTGAAGGCTTTGCAGGTGTTTGCTTCCAGGTGTTAAAACATCTTAAAATAATTGGCCAGTGAGCCAATCATCTGAGTTTATATTTGGCTCTTCCTCCATAGGGAGAGTGACCTGTCATTTTCAGCATAAATAAGAATTAAAAATGGCCAAACAAAAACAGCTTTCCTTAGAAACTTGTCCATCTATATGGCTAGAAAGAAATGTTATTCTTTATGAAATTTAGACAAGAAATTAAGGATAAAAGTTCATAGTGGGATAAGATGCACAGACAGTGGACTTTAGATGACTGAAGTGTTGTAGAAGGCCTGGGAAGAAATCACAACTGAATATCTGTAAAAACAGATCAGTAGAATGCAACAGATTTGTCTTATAGTTAATGCTGCAAAGGGCAGTTTTTTGTTTTTTTTTATTAAAATAAAGTTAAACATGCAAATGTGATTTGACCATTATTCTGTGCTCACATATAAAAAATTTATTTTGTTTATTTTTGTGTTTTATGAAAGGCAATAAAAGAAAATAAAAATACATACAATTTATTTTTACATACTTGCCACACTAAATTTTAACATTGCACAAAAGTAACCCAAGTAAATACAAAATGCAGTTTTTAATTGATGATTTCATTTATTAAGGGATATAATTAATAAATGAAATAATTATATTATTTAATAAATGAAATCATCCCTTAATAAATAAAAACATCAATTAAAAACAAAAGCTGTCCAAACCTGCCTGGACCTATGGGAAAAAGTATTTGCCCCCTAAACCTAATAACTGGTTGTGCCACCCTTGGTGGCAACAACTGCAATCAAGTGTTTGCGATAACTGGCAATAAGTCTTTCACATCGCTGTGGTGGAATTTTGGCCAATCCTTCTTTGCAAAATTGTTGCAAAGAACAACCTGTTTAAGGACATGCCACAGCATCTCAATTAGATTTAACTCCAAAATCTTAATTTCTTTTCATTCAGAGGTGGACTCACTGGTGTTTTTCAGATGATTGTCCTGCTACATAACCCAGGTGCGCTTGAGGTCATGGACTGATGGCCAGACATTTTCTTTCAGGATTTTCTGGTAGAGTGCAGAATTCAGCCCCAGACCATCACACTGCCACCACCAGGTTTGACTGTTGGTACGATGTAAGATGTAATGCGACGCATACTTTCCAAGTTCAACTTTTGTCTCATCAGTCCACAGAATATTTGCCCCAAAGTCCTGGGGATAATCAAGATGTTTTTTGGCAAATGTGAGACAAGCCTTTCTTTTTGGTCAGCAGTGGCTTTCACCTTGGAACTCTCCCATCGACGCCATTTTTGCCAGTCTCTTTCTTATTGTAAAATCATGAACTGACCTTAAGTGAGACAAGAAAGGCCTGTAGTCCTTTAGATGTTGTTCTGGGTTCTTTTATGAGCTCCTGGATGAGTCATTTTGGTAGGCCTGCCACTCCTAGGGGGCAATTAATTTTTCCAGGTAGGTTTAGGTAGTTTTTTCCCTTAATTAATTAAATCATCATTTAAAAATTGCATTTTGTATTTACTCTGGTTATCTTTGTGTAGTGTGTAGGTGTTTTCTTGCCAGTGTACATACAGTACATACATACATACATACATACACACACACACACACACAGATATATATATATATATATATACATGAAGCAGGTAAAATAAATATTTTTCTACCATTTTTATTATCATTTTTCTCAGTAAACATATTTCTAAAGGTGCTATTGACATGATTTCCACACATGCAATGGAATCAAACCATAGATGCCCATAAATTAAGTTATGTGTAATAATGTGAAATGAAAGAGGGAAGTATTGAAGGAAGATGCAAAAAGGCGTGGAAAGCCAAGATACCAACTGAAATCAATCAATAATTAGAAAGCAATCCTGCCCCTTGTCAGTGCAAATTAATATCAGCTGCTTCAGTCCCAAGTGATGGCCTGTAAAAAGATGTCTCATTACCAAGGTTTGTACTTGTGGAGAGCTTCAGAAACACCTGGAATTAGCAAGTATAATTGTTTCAAAGAAAATAATAAATAATGCCCTCAAGTGCCATGTCCTGTATGCACGCTCACCACGCAAGACTTCATTGCTGAATGAAAAGCATGTTGAAGCTTGTTTAAAGTTTGCTGCACAACATCTGTAAAATACTGGGAGAATATAGTCTGGTCAGATGAGACCAAAACTGAACTCTTTGGATACCATAATACACACCATGTTTGGAGGACAAATGGCACTGCACATCAGCCCAAAAACACCATACCAACAGTGAAGCTGATGTAGGGCTGTTTTTCAGCATACAGCACTGGCAAACCTCATATAATTGAAGGAAGGATGAATGGAAAAATGTACCGGGACATTCTTGATAAAAATCTGCCGCCATCTACCAGGTTGATGAAGATGAAAATAGGGTGGATTCAGCAAGACAATGATCCCAAACACACAGCCAAGTAAACTCTCAACTGGTTTCAGAGAAAGAAAATATACAGCACCCTCCACAATTATTGGGACCCCTGGTTAAGATGTGTTCTTAGGCTTCTAATAAATTAATTTTTCATTGCAGAAGCATAATCTCAAGCTGAAAATTTAAGAAAAATCTAACCTTTAACTCAAGTGAATTTAAAATTCACAAAAAAATCCATGACTAAAAAATAATTGTTTTTTATACAGTGTTTTATACCTGTTCCACAATTATTGGCACCCCTAACAATTCCTATAAAATAAATGTATTTGAAGCATTTTTGTAATTTTTACTGTAGCTTTTAAAGTTGATCAGAGTATCCACAAACTTTCAATTAATAATTCATGACTTCCATTTTCCCTGTGGTATAAATATGACCTGACACAGAGGCCTATTTCTCTTATCCACTCTTCAACATGGGAAAGACAAGAGAACACCCCATTCAAGCAAGGCAAATGTGTGTCAACCTTCATAAGTCAGGCAATGGCTACAAGAAAATAGTCACTCGCCTAAACTTGCCCATATCTACAGTCAGAGGAATCATTAAGAAGTTTAAAACAACTGGTGACAAACAAGGTTGGACGAGGACTGAAGTTAGGTAAGAGGTAAAAAAAAAAAATCTCCAAAGCTCATTATTAGAAAACTGCATCAAAGAGTGGCATCTTGGGGTCACAAAATCTCCATAACAACCATCAGACGCTATCTACATGCCAACAAGCTGTTTTGGAGGCATGCAAAGAAAAAGCCTTTTGTCACCTACAATCACAAATGTAAACGTCTGGAGTTTGCTAAGCGGTACTGGGACTTCAACTGGGACCGTGTGCTTTGGTCAGATGAGACTAAGATAGAGCTTTTTGGCAACAAACACTCTAACTGGGTCTGGCGTAAAACAAAAGATGAGTATACGGAAAAGCACCTCATGCCACCTGTGAAGTATGGTGGAGCATCTGTGATGCTGTGGGCCTGTTTCTCTTCCAAAGGCCCTGGGAACCTTGTTAGAGTGCATGGCATCATGACCTCTTTGAAATACCAAGACATTTTAAATCAAAACCTGATTGCCTCTTTCAGAAAACTGAAGATGGGTCGTCATTGGGTTTTTCAGCAGGATAATGACCCAAAACATATGGTGAAATCTACACAAAAATGGTTCAACAGACACAAAATCAAGCTCCTCCCATTGCCATCTCAGTCCCCAGACCTCAACCCAATTGAACACCTATGGGGTGGCTGAAGAGGAGAGTGCATAAGAGAGGACCCAGTACTCTGGATGATCTAGAAAGATTGTGCAAAGAGGAATGGATCAAAGATCTATCTCTCTGTATTCTCCAATGTTGTGAAATGTTATAGGAGGAGATTAAGTACTGTCTTGTTGTGGCAAAAGGGGGCTGTAAGAAGTATTAACATCAGGGGTGCCAATAATTGTTGCACACATGATTTCATGTAAAAAAAAAAAAAATAATAATAATAAAAAATTCTTAATGTGGGATATTTTTTCCAATGGATAATTGTACTTCAATTAAAGGATGGATTTTCTCTTTTTTTTGCATAGTGGTTCTATATTGTTTAAAAAAAAAAAAAAAGTAATTTATTAGAAGCCTAAGAACACATCTTAACCAGGGGTGCCAATAATTGTGAAGGGTGCGTTAGCTGCTATTATGGCCTAGCCAATCACCTGACTTGAATCCAATTGAAAATCTATGAAAAGAACTAAAGATCAGAGTTCATAGAAGAGGCCAAAGGAACCTTTAAGATTTGAAGACTGTTTGTGTGTAAAAATGGGCCAAAATCACACCTGAGCATTGCATGCAACTAGTTTCTCCATACAGAAAGCGTCTTGAAGCTGTCATTACCAACAAAGGCTTTTGTACTAAGTATTAAATGAATTTCAGTAAGCGTGTTCAATACTTTTTCCCTGTGTCATTTGACGGTCATTGTTAAACATATCTTAATTAATGGACATCTATGGTTTGATGGCGTGGGTTGTTACCAACATCTGGTCAATAGCACCTTTAGAAATACATTTACTGAGAAAAATTTTGACGTGTTCAACTTTACCCACTATGCATATTCAATATTAATTTTACCTACTGTATATATATATATATATATATATATATATATATATATATATATATATATATATATATATATATATATATATATATAATATAATATAATATATAAAATATATAAAATGGGTATAAAATGGGTAAAATAGGTATTGAACACGTCACCATCAACGTGCTGCTGTTTTGATGGGAAACCATTTACTGTTTTTTTTTTTCTTTCTTTTTGATTTGGAACGTTGGGAAAAAATATTCTGAATGACAGTATGAAGTAAACAAGACCTAAATGGCTTGGAGAAGCAAGATGTGTTTCAGACTCGTTCCATACCATTTTATTACAGAAGTTTATAAGTACTTCTGTTTGTTTGTTTTGTAGACTATCAAATATAGACTTTTCATAAACTTCTTAAGGCGTTTAACTGTAACCCTGAATAGCATGGAGAGTCATCACTTTACTGGCGCCCTGCTGGCGGCGACATGCCTGAATTCTCTGCTCTTCTCTCTAGCACCGTAGTAGAACAAGAAAAAGGACAAAGAAGAGGAAGAGGCGGGACGCGTGACGAAATACGTGGTCAGGGGTGAAAGTTGATTGGAGCGCGTTTCGTTCTCTTTGTACGAGGAGAGTGGAGTCTGATCACGCAATTGTGTGTCTTCCCTCTTCCCCGAATCCTCTCTAAATTCCCTCCCGAACCTTTCCCCTTTTTACCCTATAAACCCTACCCCTCCCCTGAACTCATCGCCAGGGTTGGAACAGGTATGAGAACATACATTTGTGTTTAATGTATATATTTCTAAATCGTCGTGTTTTTTTTTTTTGTAGAAGTACGGCAAAACCAATGAAGATCAACGGGCAGAGTGCGTATGCTCACTAGGCCTCTGCGGATGCGAGCTAACCTTGCTAGCAGGCTAAAACTCGTAATGTTCAACTGTGTGTTTTTCCCGAGGTTTTCGTATTTTCGCGAGGTTTGTTGGTAATTGCTTGGTTTAGGTTTTTAGCTTCTTGTTTAGTTGTCTATGTGGCGAGTCTAGTTTGAGACTGCTAACGGTGTGTTAGCTAAGATGCGCTTATGACACCCAAAGGTAGCTAAACAGCTAGCTGATAAGCTGAGCGCACTGCTCAAATTACTATCGTGATATAGAAAAGTTGCATTCAACCAAATTCGTCTGTGTGAATTACTAAACTATTACTGTAATATTTTGGTTCCAGCTCATTCTCGACAGATGGTTAGCACACAGCAGCGTTTGAGTTGGGGTATTATTGCTGCCTGCGTACAGCTTTACGTTATGACGTATTATTGCCATTTTGCGCCATGCGAGATGGCCGCGCTAATGAGGGACTGCACGTTTTGGCCTTTTCCTGTTGCTTCATTTTCTGCCTGGGTACATAGCGCTCTACTAAGTATCCGTTTCTTTAGTCTGTTTATTTTGTTGGGCTTTTTTCCCTTCGGGTAGGTAGACAATCGGGTTTCTATCCGAACCTAGTTTATCGCAACTAAATGCGTTTGTGTGGACTCAGTACCCTCCCCAGTTAGCTAGCTAGCTAAACGCGCTTGGTCCTTTATATAGCATTCAACACAAACAAAACA